>JARHVA010000523.1:2817500-3417500 GCA_037957365.1 Torreya grandis | reverse complement strand
GCATGCTAAAGGTCCCAATCAATAGATCAAACTTGGTCAATAGGATGATGTGACAAAAATAAGGACCTATAGGAACGTGACACATGGCAGTCAATTTCTATGGGAATATAGTGGGTTTCAATCATTTATCTTTGACAGGCAAATCATCTTCGACAAAAACATAATCTGCAAAAAACATTGCTATGGGATTCCATAGCCAGGGGAGTCCATTACTAATGGAGTTATAGAACCTCTAGTTGGATGATGACAAGTGGAGAATGGCCTCATAGTGGATCCTCAAACCACCACATGACTTGTTGCCACCTTATTCTCCATAATCCTAAAAAAAAGTTATTTATTGTTTTATGTCAACTCGAGCTCGAGTTGAGAAGGAGTAGAGTTGGGATGCCGAGGCGAGTTGCGGCAGTAACCCAAGTTGGGTCAAATGGAGCCCAACATGATTTGGGTGCAAATTTATCTCAGATGGATTTCCAACACAGTTTGGGTCCTAATTTACCCCAGATGGTAACGATGGTTTGAGACTATATTTTACCCCAGATGGCAACCCAGATGGATAAGCCCGAGTGGAATGAAATGTCACATATATTCCATCACTCCATGTGACACATCCACATCATGCCATGGTTACAATGAAATGTCCACAAAATTTCACGTGCTACAGTTTCCATGTTGGCCACGAAGGTTCCATGCCTTCTAATGAAATGTCAAGTTTGGGACATGACATCCACATCGAAGATAGAGCCACCATCAATGGAGAATGTGGCCTAAGCCACAAGGTTATCATGGAGGGAAAGGATTATTAAAGCCTTGGTAATATCAACACCCACCAAATGTGGGATATATGCCTTATCAACATTTAAAATAGCCGATCAAAGACTATTTAAAACCTAACAACTTCAAAGACCCCACAAATGTGGGATAAACGGATCTACATGAACCCCAAAACTTTTGGGATGGGTTTAGAGCCATTACCCCTCTCAAATAAAAGGATAAGGTCCCAACCGATTGGGATGTTAGGGCAAATGCCACAAAGTGAATGAATTTGTATTTGAAGATAATCAATCGAGTTCAACCAATATAGCTAAGGCTTAAGGAATAGTCTTCACTCTTCCTCCAATTTGAGGCATTTAGATTCATTTTTGGACTTTGAGGTAAACTAGTGAAATATTATAGTTTTCAAGATGGTTCTAGTGATATGTTGAGTGTCTAGATTTGTGGTCATTTTTTACCAATTTTGATGCTCGAAAGTGATATTTTTTAGTAGAAGACATTTGGAGGTGTTTTTAGGAAAGTGGAAAATCTGTTCAAGTATTTACCACGATTATTTGAAGGTCCAAAACACATATGGATCCATTATTGATTGTAAGAATTTTGAATTGATATATTTTTAATCATTTTATAATAGACTGGTTCATATTTTAAGCGAACCCAAAGACGTAGGCATTTGTTGAACTCCGTTAACAAATTGTGTGTTGTGTTTTGAGAATTTCTTGAATTCTTCTTGTTAAATTAATTTTTTTTAATTCAAATTTTAAATTATTCCATACATTTATATTTTAAAGCAAAATTAAAATATGCAAGCATATTATTGCTTAAGTTTATAGATCATTTATTGAACTTGATTTGTATGAATGCAATTTTTCTAATTCCTATGGTCTTTAGTTAACTAGGGTTTTAAAATGTTGTACTTTTTCATTTATTACATGTATTATTCTGTATGAATCCTAGGTGTAGCTCATGATTGGGAGGTGTGTCTATTAAACATAATAAACTTCCAATCTTACCACCAAATTTGTATCAAACCAATGAGGAACCTAATCCCATGGTCCATGATGACACCCATGTTGAGAATGAGTAGCATATTGATGAAGTTACCATAGAGGAAGATTCTGAAAATGAAAACCATGCATCCAATGAAATTAATGAATATGAACAAATAAAACATGATCAAGTGCAAGTTATTGCATTGCTTCGTGAGCATATTCGTCAAAACCTTGAAGATCTTGATGAAATCCTAAAAAACATATTAGAAATTAAAAAAGCAAAAAGCATAGATGACCAAATAGGTCCATCTATTGATCATGTTATTCAAGCTATGAGTCATCCCCATATACCAACAACCCTCACCCTTAGCACACTCCCACTTCGTACTTATAATGGGGGCACATGATATGTATTTCAAATTTTGTTACCTAAAAACACTATTGCTACACCTACTATGGAATTGCAAATTGTTTCAACTCAAATATCGGTTTCAATGCCTATTAATACTCAAACCATGTTCACTTCTCCATTGGTGAATACTCAACTCACTAATATAAACCCCAATGGATATATAATTCAAATATTCCTTCAAGTTATAAAGACCTTGGAGGACAAGGTTACAGCCATTAAACAAAAGGCTTTAAAGTTTCCTCATGCTATTGATTCCTAAGATGTGTTGCATATCCCTATTGTACTTGAGATATCTTTACACGCTTTGCCAACTAGTTTTGTTGCACCTGAGTTCCCATTTCATGATGGCAAGGGTGATCCTAAGTAGCATCTTCAATCCTTATACACATAATGCCTTAATCATGCCTCAAATGATAAACTTTTTACGAGATTATTTTTGAGAAGCCTCAAATACCATGCTTTGAGGTGGTTTTATGATTTACCTTTCCAATCCATAAAATCATTCAAAGCTCTTGTATGTTAGTTTTTACAGCACTTCTCTATTAACATCATAGAAAAGGCTTCCTATGCTTAAATTTTAATGATCAAATAAAGAACCAATGAACCTATCAATGAATATGTCTTGCAATACAAGACAGTGTTGTATAAAATGACTAATCCTATGACAGATAAAGAACTTCAAGACATATTCAAAAAAAATTTAATTGCTCCTCAACATGAATCTATGGTTTAAAAAAATTAAATCCTTTGATGACTTATGCCATGTTATTCAGAACCATGAAATGAAACTTATCTCATTGAACAAACTTAAGTATGTAACAAACACACTAATTACATCTACATATAATGCCAAGTTTACAATCAAACCAAGTTATAAGGTAAAACCTCTTGAGCCTAAAAAGGAAGTAACCACCATGGTAAATGATGTTTCATAGTAGCCTAATCATCGTATCTTATCTAATGTACCAAGGATACAATTTACATGTTTACTTGAGTCTCCCACTTCATTGCTCATGTGGCTAGTAGAGTGTTATCTCATATCTTTCCCTCATCCTATAGAGGTTGATATGAGCCAACCTCTACCCAAAGTATATGCTATAAATGCTTATTTTTATTATCACCAAAGCCTAGGGCATCCTACAAATAGATGTTTTACCTTGAAGCATAAGATCCAAAACCTTATCGATGACCAAAAGATTACATTTGATGATCCTTTAATGGAACCAGATTCACAACATGGTGATCACCAAAAATAAAATATATTTAAAAATCATTTACAAGACCATTCTAATAAGGATGTGGAAGTATAAATGGTATATAAGGCATGTCCTCCTCCATGATACTATAGGCACCCACTAGATGGGATTATTGCCACTTACACATGACATATACTTTTTATGGTTAAAAGCCATTCTATTACTTTTGATGATAGTGAGATTAAAGATGATAACTTTGATCTTCATTCTTTATTCATTCGATCACCTTGATCACTAGCCTTTACATCGTATTGTGATCGATAATGATGCAAGCAAGAACATTTGTAACATGACATTACTTACACACTTGGGTTATACTCATCTTGATTTACACCATTCTACTAGTTCAATAAGAGCATTCAATGAGACCTCACAATAGGTTTTATGTGAGATTTATTTACCTTTACATGTGGCTCTAACACATGTGGTTATTACCTTTTCAGTTATACCTTCCACAGGTGTCTTTGATATGTTATTGGGATGCCTTTGGATACATACTCTTCAAGAGGTACCTTATGTAGTGCATGGCTGTGTTAAATACATTCATTCCAATCGAGTAATTACAATTTCTAGAGTTCCATACAAGCATACTCTTGAACAAGATAAATATATGCCCGTGTAGTTAATTAACAAGTCTACTAAGGCTAATCCACTACAACAAGGTAAGCAATAGACAATCCCCTTTACTAGGCAACCAATACTTGATAGACCATTAGAGATGCATAATGTGATATGTGGAATCCTCATATAATACACGCCATATTTAGATATCCATAGCAGCTACACATGTTCCTATTATTGTTCTAAAGAAATCATAGAACACTCAATGATGGGTTCTAAGAATCCCTGCTCCTACCCTTTCTGCTTCAAGACCACGTAGTCTTATTTTACATATGTAGAGCATCTCAGATACTATAATGATAGATATTGCACATATAAATACTCCTCAGAAATGTCACCAGGGTATTACACTAGGTTCACATTGGGGAGATATCTATGAGCATCCTTTAGATGCGATCATAGGACAATATCTTCACATATCCTAAAATACCAAAAAAATTAAAACCATTTAAAAATCCAAAAATATTTTATATATCTACACATTCTATTAGCTCCTTGGCATCTATGTATTAATTCCATGTTACTGGTAGTGTATCAGTTACTTCTACATACACATGTTTCACACATCTATTTGAGTGTGATATAGACATACACATATACATGATTTATGCACTTTTAGATGTTGGAATTTCCCTCTACTCACATCACCGGGATGTTGGGGGCATCCACCTGTATAACCATGATCCTTCCAGGTTATATCATTCTATGGTTAGTTAAATTATCATGTTTGTGCTAATATGTACTTACACATGCCTTTATCCATGCTTATATATTTCATAGTGTACTTGATATGCCATGTACTTGATTTTTATTGCTAACACATTAGATCCATGGGCTATTATGATATATTTATGTTGATTGCTTATATTTTCATTTATACACTTCTTTGAGTGTCTTGCCTTGCTATTGTCTTGTATATTGAGCATTTAAATATGCTCCATTGTTTGTGGCCACCATGCATTTGTTTTCTTCTTTGACATTTGATATGTCATTCCTTATTGTATGGACATTTGAATATGTCATTATTACCTTGTGGACATTTGAATAAGTCATGCCTCTTTATTTGTGTAGAGTTTAAACATGCCCCTTGTTTGCGGTCTCCTTGGACCATTGTCTTTTAACTTATTTTTTAGTGCTCTTGTGTGTGTTCTTGGTTACTTGTTGAGATTGTAATATTACTATATAGATGTTGCCATGATATTTATCATGCATCTTAGACTTTTATGTGATCACATTTTATATGCTTTAAGGATACATTTACCTAGACATGTTATCTTATATGTTACATGGTTCATTCACAGTTATATGGTTATCTTATTCCTTTGAGGTAAGGTAACTACTAGTTTCTATCTTCCCTCAGCTTAAAGGCAGGGGATATTATTGGGGCCATGTTATAGAGGCATGGCTTCCATACATTCATAGTTTTAGATTCAGTGGTGGCATGTCATATAGGCATGACTTTCACATGTTCACAGTCTCATATTTAGTGGGGGCACATTTTGGAAACATGTTCTCCACACTTAATATTAAATATCCCCATATTACAGTGGGGGTGTGTTTTGGAAACATGTCCTCCACATTAACACATGTCCTCCAAATTGACACTTATATCAATTTTTAGTTTCAGATTATAGTGGGGGCATGTTTTAGAAGCATGTTCTCCACACATAGTCTCAGATTGGCTAGAACCATAGTTATATAATTCAAATACATATATGTGGCATGATTCTAAACATTGGTAGCATTATTATACACAATTTAGTATGAGATATATCTAAGGTGCATATACTATGAAATGTGCACATAATATTGTAAAATCAAATCAATTTTAGATTTCAAACACCTTCAAGGACTATCACCACCCACTAGGTCAAACTTTTACAAACTATATTGAGCCAATCTACTAGTTGGTTCACTTTTTGGCATGGTTGAGATGATTAAATCACTCAATATTACTAAGTTTTCAAGTTGGACTTGATTTTATCATCCAACCTCACCAATTTGATAGTGTGAGTTGACTTGGTTCACTCACACTCATCGGGTTATAAATGCAATTGGGTTGCATAGTTAAACTAGTCTTAACTGGCAACTGGCAATCCATATTTGATCCAAGATTGGGGCATGGGCCCTCCTATCTCTCTTTCTATCTCTCTATCTCCTTAGATATATGCACTTTCTAGTTTTATATGTCAGGAACCTAGAACAATAAACATGCTCCGATGCCTACTTAGTCAGGATCTTGCTCCCTCAGTAAGAGCACAAATATGATTACTCTGTATAAGCAACTAATCACGGAATTTAACCAGAATCAATAAAGTAACTAGAAATATGAAACAACACAAGAATTGAGAGACAATACACAATTGTATTAATAATCACTCAGAAGAATATACAATAAAGAAGATGCCACTTCTTCTTCCACCTCAAAGGCTCGCCACACCTCAAGACCTTCTTCCCTCTCTCTCTTGGTCACAACAATCAACTCTAATACAGAATTGATGTTCACCTCTCGAACCAATTAGTAACATGCTGCCAGTACACCAAGTACACAACCGTACTCCAAGTAGATCCCCTGCTCTCTGCTGCTACCTGCAAATCACTAGACCTTACTCACCATTGTAGATCTCTTATAGAAAGTCATGCACACATGCTGACCAAGATCATACACATACGAAGAACCCTGCTGATTCTCCAAACCAGTACCCACCTTGGTACTGTCGCACTAGGAGGAGCGTACCATTGCTCTCCTCTCTCAGAAGGAGCTTATTACTCTCTTACTCTCTAGCTACAAGTTTACAATACAGCCCATGAGTCCATATATAGATCTCATGCTTACAATAATTAGACTATCATAATTACAATAATTAGATGCGCAACTCAAGACTACAACTAGCCTTTGACATGCAAACAAATAGTCCAAAAATACACTCTCTGGGATCAACATGCAAACTGCCTGTTCACGCACAGGCTGCCGATGTCAGCTCCTCCATGACCGATGTCGACCGACTGGTAACCGACGCTGATTGCTTCTTCTTTGCTATCTGATCGACATCAGTTGATTAGACCGACGCCAATTTCCCTGCAACTGGTTCTGCAACTGGTTCTGCAACTCTGCATCCTCCGTAACTTCTCTTGTTTGTATCCTGGTGAAGCTTTTAGCTCCACAACCTAACAATCTTTCACTTGGAGATAAATAGCTACACCTATACCTGTACCTATACACCATCTAAATTATTCTTTGGCTTGTATCCCTCTTCAAGATCAACCCTGAAGACTAACCATCACACATCCTGTGATGCTACACCTATCATCCAAGTAACCTACCATATTCAAACCTACATATCCATGTAGTGAAGACCTTGACCCTGCATAACAAGAATCTCTACTGCTGATCCCTCTCAAATACCTAAAAATCTACTAAACTGCCCTCCAATACTCCTTCCCTGAATTGGCTCCATACTTTCTGACAACTCCCACTGATTGGGAAAACTCAGGTCTACACTAGACCTCATGTGATTTTGAACACTTGTTTCAAGCTAAGCTTGAACTGTCTAGCCCTTGGTGTGCTTTTCGATTCTACAACCTGCATCATGAACCCCGCCAACACTGTCTTCACATCAGCTCCCACTGGAGATAAAATCTCCATGTCTCTTATGCCAAAGAATTTCGTTGCTCTAAATTCTTCATGACATACCTCTGAACTAACCTTACCCTTAGCTCAGCAAATCCCTGTATGTACAAACCTGCTAGCAAATCACCCACATACAGTAACAAGATAATGTTGCGACCATCATCTACCTGGTAAGATAAACACAATAATTACACTGACATTGACTGAAGCCATGCTTAGTCATCCACGTGTCAAACCTGTACCACTGTCCTGCAGCTTCCTCAAGACCATATACCTTGGCCTTCCGTCTCACGTATCCATCCACTCTCTTCTTTAACTTGGGAATCCATTCCGTCTCTCAGTGCTTACTTCCAGCTGACAACTCTACCAATAAACCCCTATTTGGTTTTTCTCCAAGGACTCACACTCCTCATCCATGCCAAGCTCCCACTATATCTGGATTCTACCTGCATTGCCTCTTTGCATCTTCCTGGTTCTTGACCATCAATAAGCAATATAAAGAAGGTGAACAATGAATATGAGGTTCACTTACCCTTTCTGAGTTCAATATGAGCGTTTGAGACCTGTTGACAGCTTGCTGTCTGCCCACCATCTGTTCCAGTGATCGATCTCGGCCATCTCCTAGTCTGCTCCCGATCGATGTCGGTTCCCTGCACTGACCCTGACTATCGACATCATTTCCCTGGCCGACGCTGGTGTCCTTTCTGTCGATGTCAGTTCTTTCATGACTGACGTCAGTCTTCCTATTGCCGACGTCGATTACTGTCTGATTGATGCCAGTACCTGTGTTTGTCTGAGTGATAAATTTTTACCTGCAAGCTCTCCATGGATCAAAGTCCTGTTCAAATCAACCCAGCCCTGCTCAAAATAATTCAGTTCCCTCACCTGATCTCTATCCGTCATCTCCTCCATGAACACCAAGGCTTTCCAGTTCTTTAGCTTGTCAAAAACATCTGTCTTCCGCTTAAGAACCTGCATTCCCCTCCTACATATGTGACCAAGCCCATGAAGCCACATCTCTGCAACAGAAGGTGAATCAGTAATATAAGTAGATAGATAAAGGATACCTACTTTCTTACCACCATCTAATTCAAGTGCATCCGCTGTGAGAGTTACGGTGCATCTCTCATCACCCATATTTCTTGAAAAAATTAGACTCATCTCCAAGACTGGTACCTGCATGACTTTCTTCACCACTTGTGTGTTATCTGCCTGTAATTTCAGCTTCACTTCCCCTTCGTCAATAATCTGACAAGGCTCTCCAACCTCTAAATAAATCTCTCCAAAGTCTCCAAAGACATACCCATGAAAAGATGCTCTATTTCGGGCTGCATAGAACGAGGCAAAAGAATTTGTAATCAAAGATTCTACTTTATCCAGAACATCTTGTGCAACATCCCCTGCAACATATCCTTCTACGCGCTGATCTTCTATCGACCAACAATCTCTTTTTACCTGCTCTTTCTTTCCATCAATCAGACCATTTGTGCTATTCAGTTTCTCCATTCGTAGCTTACTTTCTTCTGCCATTGCTATACTCCCACTCAATCTGAAACCCCTGTGAGTGACCTGTAATCAACAAACACTACCAGATTTAAAACCACCTGTTAGTCAACCCAACCAAAAGCTCTGATACCACTTGTCAAGAACCTAGAACAATAAACATGCTCCGATGCCTACTTAGTTAGGATCTTGCTCCCTCAATAAGAGCACAAATATGATTACTCTGTATAAGCAACTAATCACGAAATTTAACCAGAATCAATAAAGTAACTAGAAATATGAAACAACACAGGAATTGAGAGACAATACACAATTGTATTAATAATCACTCAGAAGAATATACAATAAAGAAGATGCCACTTCTTCCACCTCAAAGGCTCGCCACACCTTAAGACCTTCTTCCCTCTCTCTCTTGGTCACAACAATCAACTCCAATATAGAATTGATGTTCACCTCTCCAACCAGTTAGTAACACGCTGCCAGTACACCAAGTACACAACCATACTTCAAGTAGATCCCCTGCTCTCTGCTGCTACCTGCAAATCACTAGACCTTACTCACCATTTTAGATCTCTTATAGAAAGTCATGCACACATGCTGACCAAGATCATACACATACGAAGAACCCTGCTGATTCTCCAAACCAGTACCCACCTTGGTACTGTCGCACTAGGAGGAACGCACCATTGCTCTCCTCTCTCAGAAGGAGCTTATTGCTCTCTTACTCTCTAGCTACAAGTTTACAATACAACCCATGAGTCCATATATAGATCTCATGCTTACAATAATTAGACTATCATAATTACAATAATTAGACGCGCAACTCAAGACTACAACTAGCCTTTGACATGCAAATAAACAGTCCAAAAATAGACTCTCTGGGATCAACATGCAAACTGCCTGTTCACACACAGGCTGCCGACGTCGGCTCCTCCATGACCGATCTCGGCTGACTGGTAACCGATGCCGGTTGCTTCTTCTGTGCTATCTGACCGACGTCGGTTAATCAGACTGATGCCGGTTTCCCTGCAGCTGGTTCTGCAACTCTCTGCAACTCTGCATCCTCTGTAACTTCTCCTGTTTGTATCTTGGTGAAGCTTTTAACTCCACAACCTAACATTATATTTATCTTAATCTCAATTTTAATGATTTATAATTATAGATATTTCAAATTGAATTGCCAAAAGATAAGATGATTTCATCGATACACAAGTGTACACCTAAACCTTACTTTATTTCAATTTCAATTATTTCAATATTTTCAAATTTAGATTATATTTACTAATTATATATCGTAACACACTCTTAGTTTTAGTTTAGTCACCAACAAAGTACTCACGTTGGACTCAAGCAAAGGCAAGTTGTGTATTATACACACCCAGGTAAGCATTCATTTCCCTTTAAACTAGAAATTTTATGATTAGACTAAAGGTTAGGAAAATATAGACACTATTTATAAACTATATAGCACCTCAATATTATACACTTGGAAAACTCAAACGTTGATTGTTCTTCTCAGTTTTAGATTTTTTATGCTTTCGTAAGTTTCACATCTACTCTCTTTTGTGCCCCTTTTCCTATCTCTTATTTTGACAAGTCTTATGTTGATGACTCAAGGCTTATATCTTTCTCAAATTGCTTAAAACATGCTTATCTTCTATATCTACAAGTTTTGGGCCTACACCAGTTTTTTAATTACCCAAACACTTGCATCTCAATCAAATGCTTGTGTCGACATAAGTGTCCTTGCCTGACACAAGTGTTCAATACCTTAAAGTCATCTAATTTGAAAATGAAATGTATCCTAATGGCTAGCCAAAGTGATATTATGTGATTTATTCTCTAAAGGGATGGGTATAAATATAATATCAACTCTCATTCATTCTTCACCTAGAAAATTATTACCTACTCACCATGCAACTTACTAAAATCATTAAATCAAGTAGTCAAGTGACTAAATCTTCGTTATTTTTCCTATTTATATAATTATAGAGACATCACATCTACAAGTATGACGTTTTGAAGGAGTAGCCCAAGAGCTATATTTGCCAAGTTTTAAGCTAAGTCACTGTTATACTTTCTTATCACACATTACATGATTCACACGCAAGCCAACACACAGGGAAAAACTACATAAGTCTGAGGCCCTCTTCAGAGTATTGGTTATGTAGGTAATGGTCATTGGTAGAGGGGTATTTGGGGCAACTTGACACCATGTGCACACTAACCTATTTTTTCCATAGCCAATATGAAGATTAATAACTAGGGTTTTGGTCATTTGACAAAGAACAATAGTCCATGGCTTGTATTTGAATGTACCAAAGTGAATACGATGAAAAACCCAAAAACATGCAAATGGTTTCATATGTTTCAATAGCTATTCTGTATAGGACACCTGTGACCTAGACACTAGCGTCGACATAACCATCATAGGATGATGCAAGTGTCTCAGGCTACAGAGGCACTTAATCCAAAATTTGGTGATTATTCCAAAATACTCTTCCAATATACTTCTTGATTGTTCTAGATCCATATTTATATTAGCATCAAAACCAGTTAAGTATCTTTTTTCATTATTACTATACCTAACATAATTATACTTTCCATTTTTAACATATCACAACATAATAAATCTAGTGTATGTTCTATATGAGTTTTCTAATTAATTGGCCTACTATAGATCTACTTATCACCTTTGTGCTTATTCATTTATATATTATTAACCCTATATATCCCCATATTAGGATTCATATCCAAATTTAGGGTTAAACAACATTTTACAAAGCCACTTTCGCATGCAAAAATAAAATAGCTATGACAATATTCAAAGACTTTAGTAAGAGAGGTAATGAAAATTTTATCCATAAGATGGAGGTCATCAATAACATAAAGCACCAAAACATGTTGCCTCTCAAAGGATACAACAAGGGAATGATCGACTAGGTGTGAGAGTTGTTCTTGGCTTATGACTTATTGGAGAATGGAAGCCTAGTGGATTATTTCTTCAACACTTCTCGACCGTGCCTAATGTGGTCTTAACTAATCAATATTATAGTGGGCATGGCTTGGGGCTCAAGTATCTCCATGAAGACACATATTTTACCATCATTTATAAGGGTGTGAAGGCAATAAACATGTTGTTGGAAGATAACCTTAACCTTCTTATGGCCAACTTTGTATGGCTAAGCTTATGCTAGGGGATAACACACCCTATACCACACCGATAATGGGCACATTGGGTTATATGGTTGCATGTGCTCTATGGCCACCTCAACAATAAGAATAATTCTTGAGAAAGTTGTGTCCTATTATGATCCAAATAACCATTGTAACATTTATTGGCATCGTAAACTGATTATATGTCAAATAAGATACATGGAATCCAAATTTACAATCATTTTTTGTTTATGTGCAATTAATATGCTTATTGATGTGTTAGTAAAGAAGAAGTGCATAAAAAATCAAACCATCATCTTAAATCATAACATTCTCAATATATTAGAAATGAAATTTTTGATGTTTAACACCCCAAATTTTGCTAAATCTTTGTTGATATAAAATCTACTACTAAGGTACAAATAGTTATGTGGTTCAAGTTAACTCTAGCTAGAGCCAATACAACATGAAAGTTAATATTATGGGTTAATCCTTATTTAGTATGTGCATTCATTAATCATGATTCATTCGAATACTACTCTAACTCTCTTTGTCCATATATATATTTATAAAACATTCGTTACATTCTACATATCTCTTTACTCTGTACCTCTACACTCTTTATCTCTATACTCTTATCTCTTTTTATATTCCACCTTATTTCTCTTAATACTCCCTCTTTATGTTATGTTCTTCTATGCTTATTATTCGCTCTTGAATGTTATGTTTTCTTTCACCCCATTTACATCATTATATAGCCTTTAAAATCCAAAGGTTATATCACTTAACTAATGGTTACTTTTGTTAACCATTGGTTTATAATTATTTACCTTCTTAACTACCAATCAGAGGATATTTACATATACATCATGATATATACATATTTTCTCTATATAAACTACTCTATATTCTTCATCTAAGTGTCTAGAACATGTTGTGAAGATCCGTACAATTCTACACGGTAATTGTGATATGATTATAGGCTCTACGATGAAATATAATATGATTTTAACATCTGTAGTTATATTTCTTCTCTTATAATTTTGCTAAATAATCCTGCCAATAATCTTTCAAACTAGTCTTTGTCAAGTATTAACATGGAGATTATATATATTACACACTTGGAAATACTCTAATTGTTGTGCATTCATAGCTTCCCATAGGTAATCATGGGTTCAAATCACACATAATTAATAAAAATTTAAATGGGTCACTTAAGGACTATTTAGCATCTACTAATTATATATTTTTAATTTTAAAGGTAAGCCAAATATTTTAGTCTCAGGTAGTTATTGGTCAGTCATATTAGAAAAGAGAATATGAGATTTTGGTAGCAAGCGTAACATGGAAAGAGTGTTATTGGTAGACCTACAATGGGGCCACACAAGAGTCATATGTAGGTCATCCATCTCATATGCATTGCTCATCCTTGAAGCCATTAGTCACCCATCACTAGGTGTCATATCTAGCAACAGAGCATCTAATTAGACTTATAATGCTTATGTAATAACAAATGGTGACTTTACATGGCTTATATCTCCCTAAAAAATAGGTAAAAGCCTTCTTTCAACCAAAAGTAGCTTTTCATCTAACTCCCATGACCCGAGCCCGATGCATAATGAGTTGATGGGATTCAATCGATGTCTCACAATGGCAAGTATAAAAAGAAATTTGCTAAACTGAAATTGGGCCAAGGGATTGGTTTATTAATGTGAATATTTTGAATGGTTTCTTGTAAGTGGCTTGTTAGTTTATTTTGGTGTTTTGAGTTGGAATCCACTTTGTTAATCACTGCGTGAACAACTCCATAATGTTTTTTACAAGAAGTAATGGCAATCGAGTCATTAAACAATCTATTGTCATGTTAAATGTTTTCTACCAATGCGCTGCCAAACATATTGACTAAGATACATCCCATTCATCTACCATAAAAATTAAAGTTCTTGTATGACAAAGCCCTTGTTCTTAGTAAAAAAATAATAATCATTAGGTAATATAATCGTTAATTTCTTTTTATTGATATCTAAAACATGGAAGAACCTACTTTTTTTAATATGATTTAACAACAAAATTTATATAATTACGATAAATAATCAAGAGCTTCCACAACAAATTTAATTTAATTATTAATTTTTATGAAATTTTGTCATTTTAAAATAGCTTCTATAAATAGCCATTATTCTAATATATATATCTATTGCCTTTACATCTGTATCACCATGATCATTACATCATCAGTGACATCACTTTAAAAAAACCATTCTTATTTTATTAGTATACTAATTTTTATAATTAATAAAAAATAAATTTACTAGTGGGTTAAATTTTGAACCTATAGGCTATTTAAAAGTGTAATTATGAATCCAAAACAACTTTAAAATTCGAGGAGTATATTCTCGTTAGGGGATTTGAATATTCCATGAGTATATTCTCGTTAGTGGAATTGAAGTATTTGTTGGAATGTCTGTGGGTGGGAGAAAGTGAGGATGTTTGAAGACAACATTTCCAACATTGGACAAAAACGAAAGACCTAAATGACAAAGGAGGTGGGCCACACTTTGATTTTTAAATTTATTTTAAATCATTTCGGGTTTTAGTGGAGTGATGAGACGTCTGCATCTGGAATCTTGATAGAATATTCGAATATGGATTCTTGATGGAACATTCAAATTTGGTATCGACCAGATGGACAAACTAGATACGGAATGAATCCAAAAAGTATAAACAATTTTAATTTATGATCAATTTATTTGTAAATTTACATCCACCCTAAAACATGAAAGTGGCTTAACTCTCTTTCAAAGGAGTACCTCTAAAAACAAATTTAGATTTTTTTAAAGTTTATTGAAATCATTCCATGTATGAACGTATTTAAAATGATTTTGAAACATTATAAAAATATGAAATGATTTCCTTCTATTTATATCGATTTTATATAAAAAATCATCATCATCTCTTTTATTTTTTGTTTTTTTTGGGATGGGGTAAGGATGGGATGGATCTTAATTTATAAGATGGACAGTTACTTCCCCAAAATATTAGATTCGGGGTGTTTTGAGAGACACAATTTTTTTAATTTATTATAACCTTTTTCCAGGGGAGGTTTTAAAGTTTGCTTGATATTGAGCGTGTTTTAAATTACAATGTTATGTGTAGTATGTTAAAATGAGCACGTGACTTTTATTTTATGTTGATTTTGTTACACATTTATTTATATAGTTAATTTGGTCTCAGTTGAGCACTTTTAATATTTGAATTGATTTTAGAAACCTAAAAACTCATTTTTCAGTTCTTTAAAATATTTTTCATATTATTTTTTGTGCCTTTGATCTTTATGTTTGAATTGTAAAATATAGTCATGATAACATTTTCTCTATCCTTTTTTAGATAGATAGGTGCATCTGCGCTTTTTTACTTTCTCTGATTTTAATCATTGGAAGTCGGCACATGCCAATATTGCTAAATTTGAATTCAAAGTCACATATAAATAAATAAGTGTTATGATCTATTTACACAAGCGTTATCCATTACACATCTAGTATTCAATATATTCTTATTACATGAGAGGCATATTCTGATCCAAGGATAGTTGCACTGGTTTGCAATCTTATCTTAATGGTATTAGGTGTTTCAAGCACACTCATGCATTATGTGCAACTTGCCCACCTTAGCACCATCTTGCAGTACCCATGCACCTTTTTCACACCCTTACAAGTTTGTGCAATGCAAAGAGTCATATCACAGAGCCTTTACAACATGTGCAACACCTTCAGAACTCAAACCTATAAGAAGAATTCTAATATGATGGATTTAGAAACATGGAAGAATAAGATAATTTTGTAATCTTGATAGGTGATTTTGCTTGGTATAAGATAGACATGTGCTTGATTTATACTTTATGATAATGAATGGTATTTTATTTATATTTATACGACACCTTTTAAAATTATCTCATGAGAGAGTAGATTAAGACAAATAGGTCGATCCATACATGTTGAAAGATTTAACCATTTATAAGGCTCGAACGCTAGCATCGATGCTAGTGTCCTAGTCTAGATGGCAGTGTCTAGGAGGATATAAAGTTGTTGAAGATATGTAACTACTAGAGTAGGATATAAATAAGGTTTTATGCAAACTATGGGTTACATGTAATATGGGAAATAAGAATCTCAAGTTCAGACTATAGGATAAGCATTTAGGCATAGTGAGTAGTGAATGCATGCCTTTTAGAAGTAAAAAGGTCCTAAACTAAAGGGTTGATCCATGAGTGATATTTATCAAGTGTACAAGACTGGTTTATCATATATAATCAGGGTTTAGTATCTACATTTCCCCCCACTTTAATATAGTAATGTATAAAGATGAAATTTCTAATTTACAAGAAATAAATGCATACAGTGATGTGTATAACACACATTATCTTTGCTTGAGCCTTGTTTGAATTTGTTATTTGTATATTGCCTATAACTAAGAGCATGTTACAAACTAATTAGTGCATATAATCTAAAAATTGAATAATTGAAATATTTGAAAGAAAAGAGAGCAAGGAAGGAGTACACCTATGTGTCAATATAACCATGTTTCCTCTTGGTATTTTGCTTTAGTAATGATGTTTCTTTGTAGTTCAACATTGGAGAGAGAGGCTCATAACTAAACCTTAGAGATGTGAAGAGAATAATTGGCGTGTGATCATGCCTCCAATCCGGTGCAAGGGTAAGTTATGCCAAGGTCATCGAGAATAATGAATCTCAATTGCATAACTCAAGTGTATAATAATATTGTTAATCTCATTTAGGTCAAATGGTGTAACCATCTCAACTTGCAAAAGGGAAGTAGTGCCAAGGCTATCGAGGCTACTAAGTCTCAATCGCATTACTCAAGGGAACCAATTATTACAGATAGATAAAGCTCAATCGATCCATTTTGGTAAGGTCAGTGCATAAATGTGTATATATTTTGAATATATATTAGTGGTTTGGTGTATTGTTATGGCATATGCACCTTTAATGTGTCACAGGTTGAATTATCTATCAAAATGTAACCTCTACTATGTAAACTGTGTATAGTATCTATTGTAAATCTAAAAAACTCTATCTCAAATCTATAAAATTGATGCCAAATGAATGATATTTTGACCTAAATGTATGTTTGAATCATGTAAATTACTCTCAAATTATATCAATTTTGCCAACTGTGTGTGTATGGACTCATGTCTCTATGACATGCCCCAATTGATATGCACCCCTTTTTAAGGTCAGGGGAATGTAACGTGATAGTCACCTTATCTCAAAAGGATAAGAAAACTATGTTATATTTGTATTAATCATATAGTAATGAAGCATGTATCAATACCATGTATAATTAGATGTATCAATGAAGCTCATAGTGTCCAAACATAACAAGTACTAAGATGCATGATATGGAACACGGGAACATTTAGAAGTAAGAAGCACAAGCTCAATAAACAATTAAGTACGCACACAAGAGAACCAATGTCACACCAAAGGGGTCTAAGGAGAAAATAAACAAGGGACATGTTCAAATGCCACACACTCAAAGGAGAGGACATGTTTAAATGTTTGCACACTAAAGAAACAACACTTGGTGGCACTATAGCCAACAAACAAGGAACATGTTCAAATGCTCCACAATTAAGACAAGGTAGAAAACAATAAGTACACTCGATTAAGGCTTTTGATAAGATGAATAAGTTAAATATAAGCAATTAGCATAAGCATATCATTCTAGTCCCTGCATATATGGTGTTAGCAAAATGTCATGTAGTATAACATATCTAGTACACTATGTAAGATGTACGTATGAGTACATACATGTGTAAGTGTTATTATATAAACTCAACATTAAAGTGATCATAAAATAATGGAGCTTGCAAAAATCATAATCAATAGAAGCAGATGTCTCCAGTGTAGTGTGTCACATGGGTAGAGGAAAGGCCCAGCATTTGCAGGCTCATGTGTCATGGATCTAGTGTATGCCTGTATCACACTCAAGTACCCATGAAACATATGTGTGGATAGAAAGAAAATGATATGATATATACTAACATAAAGTAAACAACATATGCAAAATCTAGTAAACATGTAAATGTTAAGTATTTTTATATTTTTATTTTATTTGAATGTTTTTATATTTTATTGATAATATGATTTTTTTTTTTGTGTTTTTGCATAATTAAATTTAGGAATGAGAAGACTAATCGATGATCCCATCTAAGGGTTGATCATGGGATGCTATAGGCTTAGGATGGTGTAAAACAAATTGGTCGTATTACCAAGGATCATGTATATGTGCCAAATATGGAAATGTAGAATTTAAAATACTTTACTGATGCCTCATAGGACTCTATGGTCGTGAAGTTGTATTGGTTCATATAACTCATTGCTTAATGCTATATTTAGTTTTTGCTATAATAATAATCATGGATCTTTTTACCCTCTCTAAAACATGTTGATTTTCTCTCAACAACTGGTTGGGCCAATTAGGTATAGATGATGGCTCTATTGGATCCACTATGTATTTATGATGTAATGACCCCTCTAGTATTGGTCACCTAGGAAAGGGGATTGCTTTTAATTACCCTTCCACTCGTTATTAACTTGAATAAGTTGTATAATTTGTTGTCTTGGAATAAACTTCCCTTGTTTAGTAAATGTTTAAATTGAATCCCTAAAACTATGATTATCATGTTGGCATGAATATACTTGAGACATATACACATTATGGAGTGTAATATATAGAGCTTATGATTCAAGGTCATCTAAATAACATATCGAAGACTCTCGTATGTGGTCTAAATAAAAATGTCTTGGTCACATGTGTGGGACCAACCTATAAAGACAAATCAATCCCACCAAAAACCTCTTGTGCTTTTCCATCAAATGTTTTGACCATCTTAGTCAAAGGGTATAAATCATCATGTGTATATCTAAATGTGTGAGTAATGACATGGTAGATACATTTTCACTAGAACCATTATCAACCATAACACACATGTTGATGATCAATATGTGCTATAATAAACAATGAATGTAGATCCAAGTCATCATCCATAATTTCACTATCATCAAATGTAATAGAATTCTTACGAACCATAAGAAGTATCTCATGTGTAAGTGTGCCAAAAATCCAATCTAATGGGTGACCATAATATGATGGAGGAGGATCTGCATTGTATGTGATTTTCAATTTTGGTGCTTCCTTCAAATGATCTTGTAATGGATTGTTGAATATATTCTAATTTTGATTATCACCATGTTGTGATCATGAATCCTTTGGAAAATCATCAAATATGATCTTTTCACAATCAATGAGGTTTTGTATTTTGTGCTTCAAATTGTAACATATGTTTGTAGAATGGATATCACATTGGTGATAGTCACAATAAGCATTTTCATCATCTTCTTTTGGTAGAAGTCAACTTGTATCAAATTCTAATGGAGGAGGGAGAGATATGAGACGAGACTCTACAAGCTTTTAAGCAGTGAAGCTAGAGACTCAGGTAAGCATGTAAATTGTCTCTTAGGTGCATTAGATAAGATAAGACAATTAAGTTATTATGATGTTGTATTTACCATTGATGTTGCTTCTTTTTTAGCCTTTATGGGTTTTACCTTGTAGTTTGGTTTGATAAAACTCTGTATTTGATGTAATCGGTGTGTTGGCTACATACTTAAGTTTGTTCCTTGCAATAAGTTTCATTTCTTGATCTCATATGATATGGCATAGCTCATAAAAATATTTAAACTTCTTGAAGATAGTAAACTCATGTAATGGGGTAATCAAAATTTGCTTGAAGAAATCTTGAAGTTCTTTATATGGCATTAGATTTATCATTTTGACCAAAATTATCTTGTACCTCAACATATTGATTGATGGGCTCATTGGTTCCTTGTTTGATATTGGCAATTTATGCTAGGAACAGATCCACTAGAGGTTTGAATGCTTTTGTTGATCATACAAGTAGATCATAGAACCAAATTAAAGTATAGTCCTTTAGGATTCTTGGAAGCAATATGGTCATAAGTTTATTATTGAAAGCATAAGCAAGACATTGTGCACAAAATGATCAAAGATGTTGCTCAGGGTCATCTTTTCCATCATAAAGTGTGAACTTGGATTCTAAATAAATGGTTGGAAAATGGTGAAAATAAATCTCGAGTGAAAGAGAATTATGTAGTACATATTGTTAATTAATAACATAAGTAGACTTTAAAGCATTTTTCTCAATGTTGCTAACTTTAGCTCTAAAAGTTTGAATAAATCGAATAAGAGTTTGCATAGTGGATCCTTTGGGATTAAGATTTTATATTTGGGAAGTCACCAAAGGGGATGAAAACATTTCTTGTGTTGATGGAGGCATTGAAACTGGTAATTGAGTTGAAACATTAATTGTTGCCATGGAGGATGTAGTAATATTTGTTTGGTCTTCAGGGAACAATGCCTTGAAGACATATCCCATGCCCCCACTAGATGTAGGAATGAATGATGTGGTTGAGGCAAGGGATAATTGAAGTGAGGCTTGATAGGTATATATAGTAGCCCCAATATTTGGATCAATAGATACCAATGGTTGTTTACTAATGCTTTTATATTTTTTAGTTTCTAATATAGTATTGGGATTTTATGGAGATATTCAAGATTTTCATGAATATGCTCTTGAAACATTGAAATAAATTTAACTTGTTTGTGATGTACTTGCTCATGTTCATTATTCTCATGTGCTTCATTATTTTCATGATCATATTCATCCTTTATGAGAACATTTTTAGTATTTTGCTTATTTTCATTATTAGCTTTGTTATTGATAAAATTTGATGAGGCATTAGCTTAGGACATTTTAGGTGGTAGAAGAAGAAGCACAAGATTCTCAATGGGTACACCACTTATTATATCACTATTATTAGGTTGTATAAATATTAATAAAACCAAGACATGAATAATTATTTCAATCTAAAACTTTAGAAGGCTGAAAACCCTAGAGGAAGGAATGGTTGCATAAGAAGACTCAAAGGTCAGGTTCACCAAAATTTTAATCATTTTTGGAAAGAGTTAAGGGAGATAATAACCTAATCAATCAAATGGCCAAAATATTATAAAAGCAATCAAATTAAATAATTCATACTCACAATATTTTAATACAATGTTAAATTATGAAAGTATGCTAAATATATAAAGTACAATGCCCAAAACATTCATTTGAATGTACAACTAGAAGAATAAATAATACTTAGCTATTGATGTGTAGCTAGTTATGAGAAGTGCAAATGAAGGATAATACAATATGATGTTTCACTCTGATTCGATAGATTCTATAAAATAGCTCTCTAGTTGTTACATCCTGATTTCACCCTAAGTATTATAACCTTTGAATCCATAGATTATTATGGTTATCATTTGATTATTATTGATTTTATTTGAGATTTATGACATATACTGGTTATGAGATAATTATATGTTGATTTATTTACATGATGAATTAATTATATGACAATTTTAATTACTTATTTTGTACGTTATAGATGTATATTTGTTAGTTATGCATCATTAGTTTTGATATATATGACGACTCAAACTAACTACTTACTTGTCATGAGGTGGATGCAGGATTGATTCTTCCCTTAAAACATGATAGAGGGAGAGTATCATTAGAGAGGATGGCATAGATGGGATGATTGGGAGGATGACAGAGGAACTGCTAGTAACTTAACACACACTACAACAAAATAACTTGTTCAACTCTTTATTTGATTTAGATAGTTTATTCTTTTGTGATAATATACTTTTGCTATGATCATATTATCGATGCTTACACTAATCTAGTTGTCTAACATAGTGTCTATTTTAAATGATATTTAGTAAATATAATTGTCTTGATTTAATGTCTATATGTATAAGAAATAGTCAAGGCATTAGTATAAATCTATTATTAGATAATGATAATGGTAGCATTATTGTAACATCTCTGTGTGTGATGAAATATTATAATGTTCAATAGGATTTTCTTTGTGTTCAAAAGCTTGTTATTGATTTCTCCATAGTCACATTGGACTCGAGTGGTAATTAATTAAAATAGTTATCTTGTTTAATTAATTTGTTTTATCTTTTATAGAGATAATTACCGATTACATTTATATTAAGAAAATTTAACTATAATAATAATGCTAACTTAAGTGCTAAGTCCAATGCATGGATTGCGTTGAGTATTGAAGGTCTAAACTTATCATTCAGAATGACTTAAGTGGACAAACTTAGTGAACAACTTAGCCTTGAAAACAAAATAATAAACATACATGATTTGTAAAAATAAAAAAAGCTCCAATTAAGTCGATGTTGATTGATTTTAAACTAAAAAGGGTAGAGCAGTGAATTATGCATGGAAATGTAATATTTAAAAGGAGGAGGTTATAATAAGAGGGGGAGAGTATGACAACAAGACAACGAGAGAGCAAATGAGAAATGATCACAGAGCAAAGAAGATGACGATGATAGAGCAAAAGAAGAATTCTGGTTTGATTGGTATCATGTGGAAAGCGTTGAAAGGTTGGTTTTGCACATTATACTTATTTATTTATGTATGCAAACATGGTGCATATATGCATCGGATTTTAAATGAAAGCTATAGAGGAAAGATTCTCTATGTAAACTTATTTTGAATTTTATTTTCAGACCTTCACTTTCTCCATAACTGAGTTATAAGTAGTTAATGCCTATCATTTTTCTAAGGGTTTGAAACTTCCCATAAAATAATTATGTTGAATTCAAATTACATAAAATAGTGATTTGGAAAACTTAAACCTTATCTTTCACATTTCATTGGGTTTCATAAGTTGTATAAACCGTATATGAGTTGTGTTCCAGATTTATTAGATAATTTGGTAATGATTGTGCATAGAATGGTTGATAAACTTGGACTGAGATTGTGTGTTGTTCCAACCTTTAGAGTTATGTTATATATGGATTTGACTTAGAATTTTGAGGATTGATTCATAAAAATTGAGTTGGTTTTACATATCGCTGTTGATCTAGATATTAATTGTTTGTGTAAATTTAACATTGGAGCAGAATTATGCAAAACCTTTCTTATTGAAACTCTACATACATTTATGTATATATCCCTATGTAATTAGAAATTCAAGACACAATATATAAACCACTCCATAACCAGTCCATTAATGACATACTGATAAGTATATTAACAGCTCATATAGGTGTATTAGTATACTGGTCGATGGTATTTACTGGTCGATGATAATACCGATATACAACATACTTATCCATTTATCAAATAAGTATTCTTATACCACATGTATAAGAATACTAATACACATATATCATATAAGTATAATTATCCATTAATTACCAATAAAGTACACTAATTAATAACAAACTGATAAGTATATTGGTATAATTATTTATTATGAGCCAATCAATCAAGCCACTTATATATATATATATATATATATATATATATATATATATATATATATATATATATATATATATATATATAAGGTGATAATTAGGACGTAAATAATTATGACTTACATAGAAATATATATATATATATATATATATATATATATATATTTAAAAATGAATAAGAGTTCATGCAAGTGGTCAACAAATTTGATTTTATGATAAGATGTGGGTTGGTAGGCATAACTTCACTTAAGAACCTACGGAGGTTGGGGAGGCTTAATAAAATAATGATTTGACAAGGAAATTATTTAATCCTAATCTTGACCCAGATGGTTATTCATTTTTATTCCAATAAAGAAATTAATAGTTGTTTAATTTTAAACAAAGGGTTGTTGGAATAAAACTTGGTTGGAATATAAAAGACTATAGGCATCTACTTGTAGCTTTAGTATGTCAAAATCATAAAAATATCATTTAATAAGGCATATGAAATATACATAACTCAATGTGGTCTTCCATTATATCCAATTAAGCTTTATGATGTAGATCTATTTACATATGTATCATGGGAAGCAAAACACGTGGTGTGGATATAACATTAATGATAGCTACACATTTATAAGTTAGTAATAGTATGTTGAATAAGAATATAAGAATACATGTGCCTATTAGCATATACATGTACATAGGGGAGTGTACTTATGTTTCTAGTTCCTCAGGTGGTTATTAACTATATTATAGAGTTAAGTATAATAGATATGTTTATGTTACATGCATACAACTTCTGAGAATACAACAAATGCTAAAAATAGAGTATTCTATTTTTCTTGTGAATTGAGACTTGCTTTGTTATATCTAGTTGATTGATTAGAAGCTTATGTTTCCATGTATTTATGACTAATTTATTATGATTGGTTATGGTAATTAGTAGCTGTGCTTAAGAACACTAGATTACAATATTTCTATATGTACTTGTATGCAATACATAGTGCAAATATAGTTATTATATACATAGATGTATATATACGAAGTATATCTTCATATTAATTTAAGTATACAACATAAATACATAATATAACAGGGTGTGTTGGGTCATATGCCTAAGCTTGTAGTCAGAAAAATATTATTTTTAGTCATTAGGTGTCCAAGGGACCAAAACTATAACCATATGAAATTTGTCTCTAGAATCAAAATTAATTTATTTAAAGGGAAGATTTGGGTATAATCTTGGTTGTGAGTTATTTGACTCTTTGAGGATAGTATGACTAAACTGTTTACACACACACACACACACACACACACACACACACACACACACACACACACACACACATGAGTGGTACATATTATGGGTAGATTAAAATATACAAGTGGTGAGACATATGTGGCATATATTAGTACATCGTGTTGAGTGCTTATAAGTTATGTTTCTTATGATTGCTAGTGTGCAGTCGTAAACACAATATATACTTGATTGGTATAAAATGTACTTGCTTGGCTATTATTTAGGATTGTGGATTTTTTATTCTTAAAATGTGTGAGACTGAGTGTTTGTAAATGATTAGTATGCTCATGTATAATTATCTATGATATTATGGGATGTCATAGAGTGTTTTAATTTGTATAAACTATAATTAATATCTCTAAATTCATTCATATGTTTGATGTACTAAATGTATGCAAATTGGATATTTCTAGGAATAACATGTTTTTTGTCAGTTAGTAAAAAGTATTGTATTATGTCTACTTACAGAGAAGAGAGTGTACAATTTAATATATATTGTACTTAGGTGGTATAATCTGAACGTGTTGCTTATTATTTTTAGTATGGAATAGAAAACAATGTAAGATTTATTTATACATTTGATGGAATAAATATATGCTATTAGATTATCCTATGCTTAACATGTTATGTGATACGATTGCTAGTAGGATATAAATTGTATGAATATTTTGCTTATATTTTGATTGATCAATTTTGCATTGCTGACATTGAGTAAGGAATGAGACAGACTTCACTGGATTACTAACATCACATTGCTAGATGAAGTCAATCTGATTAAATGATGTTGATGAATTTGATTGATCTATAGATCTCTATGATTTATTATTCTTAAAAGTTTGGTCAAAGTATGTTTAGTGAGACATTATAATTTCATGAGTATGATTTACATGCATGTGCGATATCTTGAAATAGAGTGAGTTTTCTATGATATATAGTATGTTTAATTTTATAAATCGTATAGTACATGGGTACTTGCCTATTTCTCTAGATTCTCGTGCCATCACTATCTACTCATTCATGAAGGGAGGGTCATTCCTTGATGGAATTAGTGTGGGGGATCATTGGTTTGTGGTTGGTGTGACAAAGCACTCAGATGATGCTCTCCCTCCCCACAACAATACTACTTTTGAGATGACTCTTAAGATTGTCATAAATACTAAAGTTTGAGAACTATGCTCTAGAAAGCCATGCATCTTATTTTGTACATTGAATTATATTGTTTTTATTATTAGAAACATTGTCATGAATATTTATATTTACCTATTAACTATGGTTTAGCAACAGTGGTTGTATATTACTTCATCTGTGGTTGTCTATTTGTAATTATTTCCTATGATGTATTCTTATGTTGATAGTGATTAGTGACTATTACATGTCACGTGCTTATTTACAATTATCACACTTAGAGTGTTTAATATGATCACTGCTTAGATTCTTGTAGTGTAATCTATTTTTAGTATATTTGTTTATTTTAAAAAAAAAATTCTTTTCTAGTTAGATCCCAATGGGGTTGTTACATGTGGTATTAGAGTTGAGGCTCAAACTCTATGACCTAATGATTCTATTAATATTTTTCTATGCTTATATTATCAGAAAGGATAATTATGAATGTGTGGTAAATTAAGTGTGTACCCTTAGGATCATTCATACCATCTTAGAGTTGTTAAAGGGTTGGTTTATTCAGTGATTCGAGGGTGAAAGTTATAATCGATGATTGCTTGGAAAGTATATAGCTTAGCTCAATAGTGACGAACACGAGATTCCTATCATTTTTTGAACACTTATATCAGAAACCTCAAGTATGATTACATCTTCTTTGGTAATCAAGTCACCTTCACAAATTATATTCTATGTTGTGATTATTTAAGAGCATGGGATGCTTATCACTTTAGTAAATATGATTTAGTTTTTTATGACTTATTTACACTAATTCTAGGAGTGAGAAATTTTATAGGACCATTTTTAGTTTGGTACCACCTAGTATGGTGGGAATTTTTCTACTAGTTGAGGGTAGATGTTTTGGTTGAGAATTCATTCTTGTTAGGAGTTTATTTATAGGTTGGCACCCTTATGTTTATGTGGATTATGAAGAAGTGTCAGTTAGTATATATGTGAGTTGTTAGTTTCCCACCTTCTTTTAACATCATAAGCTATTGAGTGGATTCATATATATTCATGATGTTGATTTAGTGTTTCCTTAAAAAGAAATTTGTTTCTAAAATGTTATTTTGATCTTATTCCCTTGAGTTCGTGGGATAGTGTTTTCTACTTCTTGTTGAGAGAAGTTGTAGGATTGGATGGATTGATGCGTATTTATGGTTATTATTTTCCTTCTAGTTATAGAATCAGATTATGATACTACTATTACAAGATTAGTGAGTAGTGATTTGAAAACTTGAGTTACGATGTTTTCTTTTTATCATGAGAGGGTATTTAAGAGTTTTATTGTTGAGATGTTAGTCCTCTACTTTCCATTTATTAATTTTTAGAGTCACTACTTTATCTGACATGTTAACCTAGACCACGTGGAGTGGCAAACCTTGAATTTATATTGGTTATAGATTAATAATTATAAGTTGATTATAATTATTATGATATTATATATTCTTGATTAGATTGATAATATTTTTTTTCCTAAAACATGTTGTTTTGAAAAGATATTTATGTACCTTCATTGGAAGTGAGTAGGGTATAGTATGTGTGGAACATCTTGTTAGTCAAGAAGGGTTGAGATAAAATTTTAACTTGTTATGTGCTAGTCATGCAAACAAGGAAACATTATCTTGCTTGTTTTTTTATAGGGTTGTAAGGACGGTGTGATCCTTGACATTTGTATGTTATGATAATTTTAAACATTATTTTCTCTTAACTATGAATATCACACTATAAGTTAAGTTGTGAAATATGATACTAGTTATGTTTGGTTAGTAGTAACTCATTACAATTATGGAATGATTGTATTTTTTTTTTTTGAATGTATGTTGGTACATCTGGAATTATTTAGCATATAGTATTACTTTCAATGATATGTTAGAATGAAATTTTGATTCATATAACTTTGTGCACATTTTAGAGATCATTAGGTCATGGAGACCTAAGAAAAGAGTGATGAATTAAGAACATGAGTACTAAGCGATAAGAGTGGATCTGACTTAGCCTCACATTGACTTGGTAGTTACTAAGTTTAGATCTAACAAATGGACTTGTCAAGTCTAGGATTTGATAAATAGACTTGTCAAATTTAGTCGTATGACCATACACATGTATACAGTGAAATGTTTATTCTTTAATTTTGTATACATTAGAAATACAATGTTTATAGTTCTTATTCATCATCATACTTGTTAGGAGTTTCATAGAGTAGTGGAAATATTAACATGTTACACTTATCAAGAGCTATGTGTAGTAGCAATAGTATTAACTTATATACATCATTCTTACCAAGTTCCATAAATACTTTTCTCTGAAATAAGAAAAAAATATTTTTTAGGTTAGAGAGATGTGCAGAGGGGCTGAAAGGTTTTGTAGAACTCTCCCTGCCCATATATTTTTAGCTTTTGTGATGATCTCATGTGTTTTTGGGGAAGTTAGTAAATTTTTTATCAAGGTTCTGGATCCTAGGGTGGTCATGGTAGAACCAATCGAAGTCATTGACACTCATAAAATTTATTTGTGTAATAGATAAGTGTCATAGTGCAAGGTCTTATGGGACCAATACTCTAAGGATAGTACTACTTGAGAATAATATGATCACTACTATAGATGATTTCCACATTTGGTTGCTTGATTTGATACTTGACACTATGTTTTTATTCTGTTAAACTCTATTAAACTCTATTTGTTATTCAAAATTATTATTTGAATAAGTGTCATTGAGATGATGATCAATTTTAAGGAGGAAAGATGTTACATCCTAATTTCACCCTAATATTATAACCTTTGAATCCATAGATTATTATGGTTATCATTTAATTATTATTGCTTTGATTTGAGCTTTATGAAATATATTGGTTATGAGATAGTTATATGTTGATTTGTTTACATGATGAATTAATTATGTGACAAATGTACTTACTTTTTTATATGTTATGGATGTATATTTATTAATTATGCGTCATTAATTTTAATATATATAATGACTCAAACTAGCTACCTATTTGTTATGAAGTGGATGCATGATTGATTCTTCTCTCAAAACATAAAAAAGGGAGAGCATCATTAGAGAAGATGACATAGATGGGATGATTGAGGGGACGATACAGGAATTTCTAGTAACCCAACACACATGACAGTTTAATAACTTGTTCAACTTTTTATTTTATTTAGATAGTTAGTTTGTTCTTGAGTGCTAATATACTTTTGCTATGATTATATTGTCGATGCTTACACTAATCTAGTTGTCTAACATAGTGTTTGGTTTAAATGATATTCGATAAATATCATTGTCTTGATTTAATTTCTTTATGTATAATAAATAGTCAAGACATTAGTATAAATATATTATTAGATATTGACAATGCTAGCATTATTATAACATCTCTATGTGTGATGAAAGATTATAATGTTCAATAAGATTCTCTTTGTAGTCGAAAGTTGGTTATGGATTTCTTCGTAGTCACATTGGACTCGAGAGATAATTAATTAAAATATTTATCTTGTTATAAATGAGATTTTTAATTGATTTGTTTTATCTTTTATAGAGATAATTACTGGTTACATTTAAATCAATGAAATTTAACTATAATAATAATGCTAACTTAAGTGCTAAGTCCAATGCATATATTGCATTGAGTATTGAAGGTCTAAAATTATCATTAAGAATGACATACATGAAAGAACTTAGTGAGCAAATCAGCCTTGAAAGCAAAAAAATAAATATCCATAATTTGTAAAAATAAATAAAGCTCTAATTAAGTCGATGTTAATTGATTTTAAACTGAAAAAGGTAGAGTGACAAATTATGCATGGAAATGTAATATTTAAAAGGATGAGGTTATTATAAGAGGGGTAGAGTATGGCAAAAGGATGATGAGAGAGCAAAGGAGGATAAATGATAGAGCAAATAAGAGGATAATGATAGAGCAAAGGAATAATTTTGGTCTGATTGGTATCACATGAAAAGCATTGAAAGTTTGGTTTTGCATATTATACTTATTTATTTATTTATGTATGAAAGCATGGGGCGTATATGCATCAGATTTTAAATGGAAATTGTAGAGGGAAGTTTCTTTGTGTAAACTTATTATGAACTTTTTTTTATACCTACACTTTCTCCAAAACTGAGTTATGAATAGTTATTTCCTATCGATTTTCTAATGGTTTGAAACATTCCAATAATTTTTTTTGTTGAATTCAAATTGTATAAAATATTACTTTGGAAAAATCAAACCATGTCTTCCACATTTTATTTGGTTCAATAAGCTATATAAATTATATATGAGTTGTGCTCTAGATTTATTGGATAATTTGGTAATGATTGTGCATAGAATGGTTGATAAACTTCGACTGAGATTGTGTATTATTTCAATCTTCAGAGTGATGTTATATATGGATTTGACTCAAACTTTTGAGGATTGATTCATAAAAATTGAGTTGTTTTTATATATGGTTGTTGATCTAGATATTACTTGTTTGTGTAAATTTAACATTGGATTAAAACTATGCAAAGCCTTTCTTATTGTGAATTTGCATACATTTATGTATATATGCCCATGTAATTATAAATACAAGACACACTATATATACCAATCTATAACCAATCTATTAATGGTATACTGATAAGTATATAGATGGCTCATATAGGTGTATTAGTAAACTAGTCGATAATAATACCAATATACGATGTACTTATCTGTTTATCAAATAAGTATTCTTATGCTGCGTGTATAAGAATACTAATATACATATATATTAGATAAGTATACTTATCCATTAATTACCAATAAAGAATACTAGTTAATAATAAGCCTATAAGTATATTGGTATAATTATTTATATATGAGCCAATTAGCCAGGTCATATATATATATATATAGTACTGGATGATAATTCAGATGTAAATAATTATGACTTATATACAAATATATATATATATATATATATATTTAAAAATGAATAAGAGTTCATGCAAGTGGTCAACAAATTTGATCTTATGATAAGATGTGTGTTGGTAGGATTAACCGCACTTAGGAACCTACGGAGGTTGGAGAAGCTTAACACAATAACGATTTGACAAGAAAATTATTTAATCCCAAACTTGACCTAGATGGTTATTTCAATAATGAAATTAATATTTGTGTTATTTTTAAACAAAGGGTTATTGGAACAAACCTTGGTTGGAATATAAAAGACTGTAGGCATCTACTTGTAGCTTTAGTATGTCAAAATCTCAATAATGTATTTAATAAGGCATATGGAGTATACATAACTCAACGTAGTCTTCCATTATATCATGTTAAGCTTTATGATGTAGAATATCTTTACATATGTAGCATGGGAAGCAAAACATGTTGTGTGGATATAACACTAATGATAGCTATATATTTATGAGTTAGTAACAATATGCTTAATAAGAATATAATAATACATGTGCTTGTTATCATATAAATGTACATAAGAGAGTTTACTTATGTTTCTAGTTCGTCAAGAGGTTATTAACTATATTATAGAATTAAGTATAATAGATATTTTTGTGTTGCATGCATATAACCCATGAGAATATCACAAATGCTAAAAATAAAAAATTATGTGTTTCATATGAATTGAGACTTGCTTTGTTATATCTGGTTACTTGATTAGACGTTTATGTTTCCATGTATTTATGACTACTTTATTATGATCAGTTATGGTAATTAGTAGTTGTGATTAAGAACACTAGACTATGATAATATGGGTTATCATAGGGTGTCGTATATCTAAAAATTATTTATGATAATGAGAATTGGAGATGAATTGTCAAAGATTATAATATTTCTATAAGTACTTATATGTGATACATAGTGAAAATATAGTTATTATATATAAGGGTGTACATATAAGAAGTATATCTTCATATAAATTTAAGTATGCAATATAAATACATAATATAATAGGGTGTGTTGGGTCATATGCCTAAGCTTGTAGCTATAAGAATGCTTTTTTATTAGACATCATGTGTCTAAGGGACTGAAACTATAACCATATGAAAGAAATTTTTAGAATAAGAATTAAGTTATTTAAAGGGAAGATCAGGGTATAATATTGGTTGTGAGTTATTTGACTCTTTGAGGATAACACGATTGAACTGTTTACACACACACCAACACATGCATACTGATGAGCGATACATATTGTGGGTAGATTAAAATATATAAGTGGTTATATATATATGGCATATATTAGTGCATCATGTTGAGTGCCTATAAATTATGTTTCTTATGATTACTATTATGTAGTTGTAAACATGTTATATAGTTGGTTGGTATAAAATGTACTTGCTTGCCTATTATTTAGGATTGTAGAGTTTTGATTCTTGAAATGTATGAGATTGGTTGTTTGTAAATGAGTAGTATTCTCATGTACAATGATCTATGATATTATGGGATGTCATAGAGTGTTTTAATTTGTACAAACTATAATTAATATGTCTATATTCATTCATACGTTTGATGGACTAAATGTATGCAAAGTGGATATTTCTAAGAATAATATGTTTTATGCTAGTAGAAAGTATACTATTATGTCTACTTACGGAGAAGAGAGTGTTCTACCTGATATATATTGTATTCAGATGGTATAGTTTTAATGTGTTTCTTATTATTTATAGTATGGAATATAAAATAATGTAAGATTCATTCATACATTTGATGGAATAAATCTATGTTGTTAGATTATCATATGAATAACATGATATTTGATATGATTGCTAGTAGGATATAAATTTTAAGAATATTTTGGTTATATTTTGATTGATCAATTTTGCATTGCTGATACTGAGTAAGGAGTGAGATAAAATTCACTGGCTTACTAGCATCACAATGCTAGATAAAGGCAATCCGATCAAGTGGTGTGTATGAATTTGATTGATTTATAGATTGTTATTATTTATTATTCTTAAAATTTTAGTCAAAGTATGTTTAGTAAGACATTATAATTTTATGAGTATGATTTACATGTTTGTTTGATATTTGGTAAAAGAACGAGTTTTCTATAATACATTGCATATTTAATTTTAGAATTCATATAGCACATAGGTACTTGCTTGTTTCTTTGGATTCCCACATTGTCACTATCTACTCATCCATGAAGAGAGGGCCAATCCCTAATGGAATTAGTGTGGGGGATCATTGGTCCATGGTTGTTGTGAAAAAATTCTCAGAAGATGCTATCCCTCCCCAAAATAGTACTACTTTTGAGATGACTCTTGAGATTACCATAGATACTAGAGTTTGAGAACTATGTTATGGGGAGCCATGTATCTTATTTTTATACATTGAATTATTTTTTCTTTACTATTGAAAATATTATCTTGAAGAGTTGTAATTACCTATTAATTATGGATTAACAAAAATGACTATATATTATACCAATAGTGGTTGGCTATTTATAATTACTTCTTATGATGTATTCTCATGTTGATAATGATCAGTGACTATAACATGTCACATACTTATTTACAGTTATCATACTTAGAGTGTTTAGTATGATCATTGCTTAGACTCTCATAGTGTAATCTATTTTTAGTATATGTGTTTATTTAAAAAAAATAAAATCACTTTTATAGTTAGATCCCAATGGGGTTGTTACATTAATAGCCTGCACACTACTCTCAAAATCTAGACACTAGCATTAATGTTTCTATCCTAGTTTCAATGCTTATGTTTGCAATGAAGTACATGTATTTTTTAGGAATGACCACATGTGCTTGTGAGGGTTCACTATAGCCTTGAAAATTATCTATTTGTATCATGCACATAGGTTTTAGATATTAGTTTGTAGCTCAAAATCGTAGGTTCTCCAACTTGGGTATGTCACCTTGCAAAATAGGGTTTAATGGGCTCAAGTGAAGTTGAGATGAACTTAAAGACCCATATGTCAATGATTGTTTCCTATATAACCATATATGTTATATCCCAATTCCTCGCTAAGAAAACTTAATTGATTATCCATGCATTTTTTTATAGTTGATAGTTTGATTTGATTATTACTAGCTATGTTGTAAGTCATATGATATTATAGAGTAGTTGTATGTTACTTAGATTACATGATTTTATTGATATGAGTTAGCTGTAGTATATATATTTTACATTGTGATCATGTTGATTTGTTATTCTAGTAGAATTTTATGATGTATATATGTGATGATATAATTTTTATAGGCTCAATTCACATCCTTGGAGAGGGTTTTTTAATCTCTCTTTAATTGAGCTTATAAAATTGGGATAACTCTAGGTTATGGGTCACCTATGTTGAGGATAAACCTCTCGAGTAGGCTGAATTCCTCTTTGATGCTCACCTAAAAATAAAGCTAAGCCTAATGCTTCATAGGAAAAGAGTTAGAAAGAGAGTATGGGCTCCTAAGAAAGTTAACTGGGCAATGCACCAAACTTAAAAGGGAAACTCATATAAGCTCAAACCTAGACTAGATCAATAGAGGATGATGCTTGCTTACACAAACTTAAGATCAAGCTAATTTGCATAAGTATCTCATAGAATAGGTTTAGAATATAACACTAATCTAAACCTACAAATAACATGGAAAATTCCCTAAACAAAGTTAGAAAGAAAGACCATGGATGAGGAAGATTCTCTTTCACACAATGCTATAATGCGTGACTTGCCAAATATAGGTTCAAGGCAAAATATAAAGAAAGTCCTCTTGCATTAAGAGGTAGTTATTATAATGCTCAACAAGGTCGAGCTTGATCAAGTTGAATATACTTTGTAGTATCTCAAGGAATGTCTCATTTCTCAAAGAGATAAAAGAAATCTAAAATCTAAGAACCCCTTACAAAATGGAAAGAAAGGGCTAATATAGGAGAAAGGGGAGAAGGAGAGAGAGAATCGAGCCACATTATTCATGATAATCAATGAACTATCAACTTTAATAGATGTTTCACCAGGCTTTTAGTCCAATCAGAATAAGTTATTATGAGCAAGATGTTCATGATTTGCCCAGATAGCCTTTGAATCATTCCACTGGTTGAACAAGATGCACTAGAAGATAATAGTTTTTCAAAATTGGTAAGTCATGATCCTGCTAAAAATGAATGCTCCAACTACTTTCCAAATCCCTAAGTCTTGTTGCTTTGGATCTTCTACTAGATTTTATTATAATGACAAAATCTTCATATCTTCAAATTGCCAAGGACATGTCATGTCTGCTTTGAATGATGGTTTATCGAGGTCATGTCATGGGATGATCTCCTCATTAACTATATATCTGCTTTGTGCCTTGGATATTGGATCAAGATAACTATATGATATTAGTTTTCCTATAGTTTTACATATAGATGACACTTTGTTCAATACCATGTCCTATCTGAGTTTGCATCGAGCTCCTTCCCTTTAATTTTTGCATTGAATTGGGTTAGGCTCAAGTTTGGGTCTTTTGTTTCTACTTGCTGAGTTGGGTCCATTTTGCTTTATCTACTTTCATCTAACTTGTGAGCTTATCTCATTTGCTATTAGCTATCGAGATCGCTTGAGATTATTGACCCCTTTGATTTTATTTCACTTTGTCAAATTTTGAAATCTATTTAAACACGGACCATATATCTTTGGGACCCACCACTTTGATCTCAATATCTCATTTGTTCCTAAGATTCTCTGACCATTTGACTTGCTTCGAGGTCCCATGTGCTTGACACTTGTCAACTGCGAATTCCTCCTTAGGTTCTCACCAAGGATTTTGGATCCAAATGATAACTTTGTGGGTCTTAAAAATGATGTTCACATAGACATCTACCATTTTTTAACCAACTTAAAAATTTTATAACTTGAAGTATGAAGATTGAGAGGGCACCAAACTTATAGATAATGTACCTAATACTGAAAGAAACAATTCCTTTTGATTCTTTGGCCTTTTGAGCTTTCTACATGGTTCTATAAAAGGTTGAAATTGACTAGTTCATGTGATCTTGCATGATGTCTTAATAATGGTCTAGCCTAAAATTAGCTAAGAATGAAAACTTAGCAAATTTTACATTAGGATCCAACTTTGCCCATGCATATCTCTTGTTGTGCTACAATGCATGAGATGGAACTTAGTGCATATGAACTAGACTCTAAAATGAACAAACCCATATGATTGTTTCTTATTGAGACTATCACATATACAAGATATGACCTCACTAACATGCTCACTCAACTTTAATTGAACCCTTTGATAATTGGATAGGTATGGAAACTTAGCAAATTTTGTGTTAGGAGCCCACTTTGAAACTTTATATCTTATGCTATGCTTAGGCGGATGAGCCAAATCTTGGCGCATTGCAACATAGGGAAAATGGGAAGAAACCCATGTAACCAATTATCCTTGACTCATTCACACGTGTGAGATCTAGCACCATGAAAATTCCTACTCAGGTTTTTTGTTACTATAGTCAAATGTCTGGACAAGCTTTGGATGGTGAATGGACCAGGTGGATACCACGAGCTTCCATGCTTATCCTAAACACTCCATAGGGTCTCTAAAACTTTGGACCAATCTTTAGAAATTGGATAATTACACTTTAAGTGAACCTAAAGTGTTTCAAAATCTTATGATCTTTATGGTGTCTCTGGTTCACTCATTCCATCTAGATCTCATCTAGTCATTTGATCAATTGATCAATTAGGAACTCTCCCTCAAGACCTTTAGTAACTAGCCACATACTTGGTATGTGGGATAAAAATGACTAAAATTTATGGAATAAATACCTGATGTTCATGAGTTAGATGTAGGAGAGATTTATCCCTCAGATCATGATGGAGGAAGAATATCATCATGAAAGGTGACGTAGATGGAGATGTTGGAAGATGATAGAGAAAGGGATAGAACCCTATACACACCACATTAGTTAGTACATGTTATGTGTATAGTTAAATAGTTAGAATTTATTGTAGGTTTTTCAATGATGTCTCTAAGGTGACCAAGGATGTTTATAAGGTGTCATATGTGCTAAAATGACAATAACAAAGTGTGCTTCATTGTGCTTCAATGTTCTTGCATAGTTCTTCAGTGTTTGACTTAGTGAGATAATTGATGGATAATATTGATGGTATGAAAATGTTTTATAGACCATATTGGATGTTATGAGTGCTTAAAGTGATTATGGAAATGAAACAAATTAACAAAATAATCTATGAATGTCTAAGTTCAAGTAGTCATCTTGATAGATAAAGCTGAGTGAGCAGATTAATGATGTCATATTTCATATGTGTGAAGGTTTTAGGATCAAATTGATATATGGATAGATTCAAATCTGTAATAAGATCATATGGTTCAAATTTTAGGTCTAGACATGGAGTGTATAAAAAATTATTAAGGTGAAAAATTGGCTTCTCAAACAAAGTTCAACAAAGTTCAATAAGTTCCCATATTCGACCAATTTTGTTATATCAAAGATCTACAATGAGCATTTAATTAGATCATAGATATAATGGAAAGCATTTAATTTAACCAAATAATTATCTAATAGAGCACATGATCTTATAAAATAGTGACCAACAATGCATATTTAGTTAATATGTCAAAGAATGAATGTGCCAGTGACATGTGTCACAATCACAGAGATTGAGCAACAAATCTACGATGAGCATGAAAATTATCAGATAGAGATAAAATGAGAATATGATCATATATTTAGAGATAAAAAACATGTGTTAAGTTAATAATTCAAAGGATTCTCAAATTTCATGCATAACTGCCAAGTGGTGTAAGTGTATTGACTGAATGGTACATGGTGTGCAGAAGGCACTTAGAGCTACCAAGTGGCATGATCATAGAAGTGAGGATATAAGATTAATGGTGAGAATTGAAAATTAAAGACCAAATATAATCCTAAGGATATCAATGGATCATGCTATTTCAAAATTTTCAAGGAGCATGAGATGATGTCAAAGTGTTTGATGTTTAGCATTTTCACAATGACGGTTGGAATTTGAATATTTAAATTAACAAAGGAAAAACCAATGCTTAGTATTTTGATAATATATTTTGATCCAAGATGAATTTGATGATAAATTAAAAATAAAATTTGTAAATGACTTCAAGGTGCATCTAATGAAGTTGATTATAAGATTTGAATGTTTGTATAGTTAAAGTTATTAAGCTCTAAAGTTGACTATGGTTGACCATGTTCTGCAAGTGACTCAAGAAGGATAATTGAAGAGTTCTTGATAGTATTTTGATGTTTAAAGATGAAATAACTATTGGATATTGTTCTAAACTAAATGAATAATATATTTTTGGATTTTTAAGGTTTGACCAATTCATCTTTAGTGTGAACAATTGCTTAAAAGTTAATTGTGTTTGTTGAATGCACTAACAGATTGAGTGACGATATTGCAGGAGTGAGTTGAAGGTGTTCTGAGTAGATTTGAGTAAAAAAATGAATATGAATATGTCAAGTGAGTCTCAAAGGTTTATGAGAAGGTATTTGAGGTCTTATGTTTCCCATATTTAGTTGAGGAGAGTCAAAATGGTTTGACTATATTTTGACTATATATGACCAATCTGAGTGGTCATCATGAGAGAGTTGTGTTGAGTACTTAGAGCCTAAGTGAAGGTGTTAAATGGACATGGATAATTTTCATAGATCATGTATGATCTATTAATATATTTGGTTTAGTGGATTTTTTAATAAAAATGTTTGCATGCTTCAGTTTTATATGATAAACTTTTATGTGTTTCTAGACTTATTGGCAAGTAGTCTAGAATGGCTTGGTTCAAGGTATGAGGTTGAGATCCAGGTGACATAGACCTATGTGGAAGTAATAAATGAAATATTAGAGGTAGTTTTGATGTGTTAGAAACATTGGTAAAGATGTAAGTGGTCCAAGTAATCTCACATGTAACGTGTGAGTATGAAGGCCTAATTGTTTTAGGTCTCACCAAGACCTAATGGTGGTTTGGAGATAATGAGGTAATGGTTGACCTAAAGAATGTATGGTTATTACATGTAATATGCATGAGGAAATATTTAAAAGGTAAAAAAAATGTTTAAAGTATCTTGGCTGACCAAGATGGGTTATACCAAGAGAGTGGTATAAGTACAAGGTCTAATTGGACTAATTATGCTAGTTGTAAAAGAGTGGATTCAAGCAAAGAAGGGAACCTTTGAAAGAGAAGGTACAAGTTAGTAAGGACCATCAAAGTGTGAGAAATATCACACATGTTTATATGATTAATTTTATGTAGGAGGAAACATAGGTCATTGGACCTAATGAGCCTAGAAGAGGCAAATTGAGCAAGTAAGCCGTAAAGGCTAATTGAGTGTGCTTAGTGGATGGATTGAAGAGCAGAGTAGGTTGAGGATTGTTTCTACAATGTGATAATAAGTGAAGACTTCCTATAGGTCATGTTATTGATGTTGTGACAGAGTTTTTGTAGGCTTTCATTTTATGTATGTGCTCAAAAGTGAAGAGTGGTCTAAAAGGGTGTTTTAGATGCTTTGTTTGTGTGTGCAAGTTTGTGTGAGTGTAAATGGAAAATAACAAGGAAGATAAGTCCATCATTAGGTATAGAATATGTCATATCAGATGTGAATATCAGATCAAGGTATCTGAGTGGGTGCTTAGTTGCTTAGGGGGTTGGTTTCTCTTTGTGGGATGGGTATTCCTTGATCAATTGGTGCTGGTCTAAATGTTGAATCTTGTCTTTATAAGACTGTAGTCATATTGTAGGGTTTAGTGGGTTTTATCCTCCAAGAGGGTTTCCCACATATATTATGTGTTATGTACTTGATCTTGTTATATCTTCCTTGTTCATTACAATGGTTAATTTGTATGCATCATGATAGTATGTGTTAAATGTTTAAGAGTTGGGAATTGAATTGGATTATCTAGCATCACTGATTCACCCCCCCTTCTTAGTTATTTTACCTCTAACAATGTTAGTATGTTTTAATGATTGACTGCATTTTGATGATTGAATATGTGTGTTAGCTCAGTTTAAAACCTATGTGGAACTAATCTGGTGTGAGTGAATTTATTTCATATTAATATGCTAATGATTGTTAATATTTTTGATAATGAAATTTATCTAAATAGAATAATATTGAATTTGATGATTAATGAGTTAATCATTAATATTAATTCATGATGTTTGTGGTGCTAATTATAATTAACGAATATACTGATTTTTTTAATTAGGCAATAAATAAAGTCATTATATTTACTTAAACTTTGGAAATAAAAACAAATTAGAATAAAATGACTTAAAGAGAGTGTAAATTTAGGGAAAAAAACAAAAAAGGAAAAAAAAAATCATGGAATAGAAATAAATAAAAGAAAAAGTTAGCTTTAAAGAAAAAGAAGATTTTTATTCAAAGTACAAGAAATAAATATTAAAGTGTCATACTCCTTAAAAAAAGAGAATAAGAAGAATGAAGGGCGGGGCACAATAGGGGGCGAAAGGAAAAATATTGGAGAACATGGAGTGGAGGTGAAGAGGAAAAGGAGGAACTTTGTTCAGATTGAAATTTTTCCAACACCTTGGATAGGTAGGTGGTGTATTTAAATTTTGTATATAAATGTGTAGCAATATATATGTTTATAGGTGTATATATTGCACCGAATATATAAAATAGCTATCAAAAATTGATTACTATAAACACATTTATACATGTATTAATTTAGCTATATGTTGAACCTATATAGCTTTTTGATTGACCATGAGATATTTCACTAAGCAAACTCTTATAGTGTTATTTTAACTAATAATTGAATAATGATACTATGATGTTATAATATATACAATAATATAGTGTATAGGTTGTGCAATGATATACTGTTTAATGCATATTAAAATGATCTGAGTAGGGCAACAAACTAGTCTAGATATAAATTGATTTATGGAACAGTTTACAAATTATACTAGTAATAGGGGAAATAATAGTAATATTATATTCATGATTACATGTATAATATAGATAAGTGGCTAGTATGCTTATCATTTGTCCTTTATAATAGTATGCTAATAGATAAGATGATACTATGCCACACTGCTATTACCTGAGTGTTTTTATGGAGTCCTAATTTATAACTATACTGCTATTACTCATAATTTACCCTAATATAATAGTTATTTATCACTATTATAATACTTAGGTAAATTAGACGTAACAATTGTACATATTATTATTGTTATCTATACTCATTATATTTAATAAAGTATATATTTTGAATTATTCATATAAAAAGTATATGTTACTCATCATGTATCGCTGCAAATGTGTTTCTACATAATAATTTGTTATTCATTATGGATTTGTAAATTTGTTATTCATGTGGTAACTCGTAAATAAATTATACTCCTTGGTTACCTATAGGAGAACATATAGTGTTTTATGCAAAACAACAAATTTCATCTTAAACAAAATGATGAATAACAACTTAAGTAAAATAACAATTCAATTATAATAATGGTATATATGCAAATGTCCAAAGGCAATGACTTGGGTAAAACATTGACCTGGGGGTATATATCAAATGCTTTATTGTATAAATCGCTTCATACACATATAATTGTAACCCGTTAATATTGGTCACATTTGATTCATGCAACGATTTTATTAAGTCGTAGTATTACTTAGACAAATAATTATTACTATTGTATATAATTGGATCAATATTGAAGTCGATTAGAGCACAACCTATGAGTATGCAATGACTTGAATATATGGCAATTTGCAAAATTATTGGGGGGATCTATGTATATATATATATACCAAGCTTGGTATATATGACAGCTTTAAAAGCGTTCTAATAACATGTATTTGAAACCAAAAGGAGATTATGTTAGCTATAATGTTATTTATATAGTGATATAAATATATAGTGATCGAAATATTAAACCTGTGACTATAATATTACTACAAGCATGATAATATTATCAATATTCATCTTCAGGCATGATTGTTGTCCACCATGATCTTTGCTATTAGTCATATTTTACCCCTATGTTTGTGAAATAATGAATGAATTATTAATATGAAATGGGATGGACTTTCAAATAACAATGATTCATTTAAGTGATGAATACAAAAATAGAGACTCATGTAGTATACATAATGGTGAACATAGATAACAACGATCTATTATAACTATTTATATATACATACTTAATGAAAAAGCTTGACATATTAGACTATGTTATAGCAACTATAGTTTGAAATTATAGCTGCAAAATATTCTTGTGTTATTCTGGGTAATATTTTTGATTTATATGATGTTGTGATCTCAGTCTCAATTATATCTTAACCATACTTGATATTTAAAATTATATATATATATATATATATATATATATATATATATATATATATATATATATATATATATAAGCAGTGAGAAGGCGAAGCCAATGTTGGAATGAGGTATTTAGAGACTAAGTAATGCTTTTTAATTTATATAAAATTAGTTGATGGAGTCGAACCTAAAGCTATATATATATATATTGATGTAGGGAACAAACACATTAATGAATTATGTGAATGATTTAGAAATTGAGCTGATTCATTTTGAAAACCAACAATAAATAATGGGACTGAAATATTGACATAAAAAGGTCTATTGTCTAAAGTAATCAATTTATATTTATATCTTGATGATTCACAAGTGTAATGACTGTTAAAATATTATAAGTCTTGACTAGTGTTAAAGATGACTAATGGTATTCACATACATCACCTATATAGTATTGAAAACTTATGAATGGTGAAAATAAAAAAATGAGTATATTGATATGTACATACACTTATAGCTAAATGGATGGTTAGAATAAGTCAAAGGATCCCATGGGTCATGAAACTATAAACCATATTAATACAGTATCTTAGAAATGAAATAATAATTTGAATGAAATATTATGTTCATACGAGACATAACTTGGTTACCTAATTCTCTAAAAACATTATGACTATTAGTATATATATTCAGAGTAATGAAAACTAGTGAACGATACATATTATGAGTAAATTAAAATGTACAAGTGTTTAGACATGTATAACATATATTAGTGCATCATGATGTGTGCTTATAGGTTATAGTAGTATGTAGTTTAAACATAGGATATCCCTGGTTGGTATAAACTGTACTTGCTTACTTATTGTTAGGATTATGAGATATTTGATTCTTTAAATTGTAAGATTAATTATTTGTAATTGTGTAGTTGTGCTCATAAACAATTATTATTATGTCTAGATTCATTCATATATTTGACAGACTAATTGTATGCATTTAATATGTTTTATGACAATTAGTAGGAAGTCTTATATTGTGTTTACTTAAAAAAATTAAAATATGAAGCCTAATATATATATTATACCTGATTAGTATAATTTACACTTGTTTGCTTATTAATTATGTAATAAATGATATTGTAGGGATTCATTCATACATTTGATGGACTAAATATATGCAATTGATTATTCCTGTTCTTCGCATGTTTTATGAGTACTAGTAGGAAGTAATTGATATGAATCTATTGGCTATATATATGTTAACAAAATCTCATATTATTGGTATTGAGTAAGTAGTGAGATGGACTTCACTAGCTTACTAACATCATAATGCCAGATGAAGATAATCTGATCAAGTGGTGTGTATGAAATTGATTGATCTTAGATATCAATAACTATTAAAAACCTTGGGTCAAGTAATGTTAGTGAGACATTATCATTTCATGTGTATGATTTACATGTTTGTGCAATATCTTGTTAGAATGGGTTTCTTTATGATACACCACATATTTTTTTTAGAAATCATACAACACATGGGTACTAGCTTGTCTCTCTAGATTCTTACACCATCACTATCTACTCATCCATGAAGGGAGGGCCATTACCTAATGGGGAATTATGTAGGGGATCGATGGTCCATAGCTAGTGTCAAAAAGTGCTCAGATGATGTTCTCCCTCCCCATAACAAACTTACTTAGAGATGACACTTGAGATTGCTAGAGATACGAGAGATCGAGAACTCATGTTCCATGGAGCTTTGTATCTTGTAGTTTGTACATTGTATTGTATTTATTATTATTGAGATATTATCTTTTATGAGATGTAATTATTACTTATATCTACTTGGAAGCATTGGTTGTATCATAGTGTTAGTCATGAATAAACATTTGTAATTACTTTCCATATTCAGTTATGATGTGTTTCATATGTCGATAGTGATCAATGACTATTAGATGTCATATGTTTATTTATACTTAACATACTTAGAGTGTTATATATGGATCACTAATTAGATTCTGATGGTGAATTCTAATGAAGAATACATTGATCAAATAAAAAAATTATCACATTTTTCAAAGTTAAACCCGGTGGGGTTGTTACATGTGGTATCAAAGTTGTGGCTTGAATTCTAGTACCAAATGATTCCATCAAAATTTTTGTATCTTTATGTTTATCATAAAGGAGAATGGTGAAAGCTAGAGTAATAGGTGAGGGTCCCTCAAAAGTCAAATATAGTAACCCTCCATTTTATTCTAACTGATTTACTGCCAAGTAAGTAGTAAAGTTAGATCAGATTCTTGTAACAATGAATAAAACCAAGGATTGAATTTTAGCCCTTGAGCAGGAAAAACTCTCAGGACATGAGAGTAAATGTAGTAATATACTAGTTAAGTGGTGTATTTTAGACTTGTAGTGCCTTAGTGTAGAATCATGTTAGACCATGATTAGAGTTTTGAGACTTAGTATATCCTCTTGTATGGATTTATGACCTATTGTGGATAACAAACATCAATGAATGTTGTGTGGTACATTGAGTGTGTACCCTTAGGAGCATTCTTACCCTATTAGAGTTGTTAAAGGGTTGCATATCGAGTGTCTCGATGGTGATGGTTATATATGATGTTTGGGTAGGTGAGTGCATCACATAGTTCATGAGTCATGAACAATAGATTCCTCTAATATAATTTTTGATCACTTATATTAAACACCTAAAGAGTGATTACATCTTTACTTGGTAATCAAGTCACCTCTGCCACTTGTGTTTTGTATTGTGAGTGTACAAAAAATATGTGATGCTTCTCACTTAGAATATGTGCATTTTAGATAGAATTTCGTGTCTTATGTAGGAGTGGGAATCCTAAAAGACTGATTATGGATTGGCACCACCGAGTGCAATAAGAATTCTTCTTGTAGTAGAATGTAGTTTTCTTTGTTGAGGATTCTTATGTGTTAGGAGTTTGCTCATGTGTGGTACCTCATATGTTTATATGGATTGAGAATAGGTGTCATCTCTCATAGTCAACTTAGAGGTGCATTGTTATTCTCTCACCCTACTTTGACATCATTATGAGCCCAATGAGTGGATTCATATTTTCATGATGTTGATTAAGTGTTCCCTTAATCAGAAACTTATTTCTGTAATATTATTTGACAATATTCCCTGGAGATTATGGGATAATGTATTTTACTTCTTGCTAATAGAAAAGTTGTAGGAATGGAATGGATTGATGCATCTATGTGGTTAATATTTTTTCTTTCGATTATGGAAATGGGTTAAGGTATTACACATATAGGCTCAGTAAGTGTGTAGTGATTTTGGCAACTTGGGTTGCAGTGTTTTATTCATACCATGAGAAGGGTATTTAAGAGTTTCGTTGTGAGATGATAGTTCACTACTTTTCACTTGTGGTTTTTTAGAGTCACACTTTCTAGTACTACTTTATGTAAACTTGTGAACTTTGCCCACATAGAGTGGCTAACCTCTAAATTATATTAGTTCTAGATTAAGATTTATAAGTTGATTATAATCATTATGCTATGATTCACCCTTGATTAGATTGATATTATTCTCATTTCACTTAAAGCATGTTATTTTGAAGAGTTATGTATGTACCTTTTGCCTAGAGTGAGTATGAAATAGGATATGCAAAACACCTTGATAGTCTAAGAGGTTGAGATATGATTATAACTTATTGTGTAACTAGCCAAATAAGCATGGAGGCATTGTCTTGATTATTCCCTTTATAAGGTTTTAAGAATGATGCGATCCTTTGAATTTTCTTGTTATGACATTTTTAATATTATTTCTTCTTAATTATGAATATAAAAAAGATGGGTTAAGTTTTGAAATGTGATACTAGTTATGCTTGACTAATGGTAACTTTATACAATTGTGGAATGATTGTATGATTTTTATTGTGATGCATGTAGATACATATTGAATTATTTATTATATATCATTGCACTCTTAAGATCTATTAGTATAAATTTGTGATTATATGAACCATGTGCACATTTTAGAGATCATTAGGTCATAGAGACCTAAGGGATGAGTGGTGAATTAGAAACGTGAGTACTAAGAGATGGAAAGGGTCTTAGTTAGTATCACATTGAATCGATAGTTATCGAGTTTGAATCCGACAAGGCAAGCTTGTTGAATCCAAGATTTGACAAGTGGGACTTGTCAAATTCAATAATTTGGTCATATGAATGTATACTGAGGAATGTATATTCTTTAATTTAGTATATATTGGAAATGTATTATTTTCAATCCCTTTTCATCGTCATACTTATTAGGAGCTAGGTGGAGTAGTGGCAATATTAACATGTCATACTTGATAAAAGCTATACAAAGTAGCGATGGTATTGACTTATACATATTATTATTACCAAGTTCTCTAAACGCTTTTCTCAAAAATTAGAAAAACACTCTTTAGATTAGAGAGGCATGCAGAGGCTCTAGGAGGTTTTGTGTAACTCTTCTTGGACATTTGGTTATAACTATTATGATGATTATATGTGCTTATGTTTGAATATTAAATTTAAAAAGATAAAAAAATTATAACAAAGATAGGTGGTAACCTTCAAGGTGTTAGAAATAGTCAATTTTATATTATATAGACATGCATTGTCACCAAATCTAACTCTATTTCATAAATGTCTTCCATGTTGCTTATCTTAAAAGTGTCTAGTTGATCCTCCATGTGTGTTGGATTGGAATGCTTTACTGATTCGAGACCCCAAGGTGGTCATGATAGAACCCATTAGAATAATTGACACTCACAAACTTATCTTGCACAATAGAGAGACATGATAGTGCAAGATCTTATGGGACCAATATTATGAAGATATAACTACTTGGGAGGAATATTATGAATTATACAGGCAATTTACACATTTATTTGCTTGAGTTGATGCTTCATACTATGTTATTTTTTTATTGAATAATGTTTTTAATTCATAACTTATGTTTGAATAAGTGTCATACAGGATGATGACTATATTTAGGGGGGAAGGATGTTACATCTCAATTCTTCGCTAAACCAACTTACTTGATTATCCATGAATTTTCTATAGTTGATAATTTGATTTGATTATTACTAGCTAACCTATAATTCATATGCTATTATAAGAAAATTATATTTTGATTAGATTACATGATTTCATTACTATGAGTTAGTTGTAGTGTATGTTATTTACATTGTGATCATGTTGATTTGTTATTCTAGTAGTATTTTATAATGTATATATGTTATGATGTTATGGACTAACTATCTACTTATTGTGAGTTGGATGTATGAGAGATTCATCCCTCAAAGCATGACAGAGGGAGAATATCATTGAAGAGGGTGACATAGATGTAGATGTTAGGAGATGATAAAGAAACAGTTAGAACCCTACACACACCACATTAGTTAGTACATATTATATGCATAGTTAAATGGTTAACATTAGTATGTTTTAATGATTGACTGTATTTTGATGGTTTAGTATGTGTATTAGCTCAATTTGATACCTATGTGAAACTAATCTGGTGTGAGTGCATTTATGTCATATTAATATTCTCATGACTGTTAATGTTTTTGAAAATGAAAATTTGCATAAATATAATAAACTCTAATTTGATGATTAACGAGTTAATCATTAATATTAAGTCATAATGTTTGTTGTGCTAATTATAATTAGCAAATATATTGATTTTTATAATTAGTTAATAATTAGAGTCATTATATTTTCTTACACTTTGGAAATAAAAACAAATTGGAATAAAGTGACTTAGAGGGAAAGTGTAAATTTAGAAAAAAAATTTAAATCATGGAATAGAAATAAATATAAGAAAAAAGATAGCTTTAAATAAAAGGGAGATTCTTATTCAAAGTACAAGAAAGCAATCTTAAAGCACCATACTCCTTTTAAAAAAAGAGAATAAGAAGAATGGAGGTGGGGGTGAAATAGAGGGATAAAAGAAAAAGATTGGAGAACACAGAGTGGAGACAAAGAGGAGAATAAGGAACTTTGTCTAGATTGAGCTTTTTCCAACACCTTGGATAGGTAGGTGGTGTATTTAAATTTTGTATATAAATATGTAGTGATATATATGTTTATAGGTGTATATGCTGAATTGAATATATAAAATAGATATACAAGATTGATTACTATAAACACATTTATACATGTAATAATTTATTTGTATGTTAAATGTATATAGCTTTCTGATTGACCACAAGATATTTCGCTAAGTAAACTCTTATAGTGGTATTTTAACTAATAACTGAATAATGATACTATGATGTTATAATGTATACAATAATATAGTGTATAGGTTGCACAACAATATAGTGTTTAATGCATTTAAAAATGATCTGAGTAGGGTAACGAACTGGTTTAGATATAAATTGATCTAGGTAATGGTTTGTAATTTATACCAGTGATAGGGGAAATAATAATATTATTATATTCATGATTACAGGTATAATACATATAAGTGGCTAGTACACTTATCATTAATCTTTGATAATAATATGCTAATAAATAAGATGATAATATGTCACACTGATATTATGTGAGTATTTTTATGGAGTCCTAATTTATAACTATACTTCTATTATTCATAATTTACCCTAATATAATATTTATTTATCACTATTACAATACTTAGGTACTTTAAACGTAACAATTATACAAATTATAATTTTTATCTATACTCATCAGATTTAATAAAGTATATATTCTGAATTATTCAGATAAAAAGTATATACTACTCGTCACATATAGCTGCAAATATGTTTATCCATAGTAATTTGTTATTCATGTGGTAACTTGTAATGAAGTTTTACTCCTTTGTTACATATAGGAGAACATATAACATAGTATGCAAAACAACGAATTGCATCTTAAACAAAATGATGAATAACGACATCAGTAACACAATGATTCAATTATACATAATGGTATGTATGTAAATGTTCAAAGGTAATGACTTGGGTAAAATAGTGACCTGGGGGTCTATATAAAATACTTTATTGTACAAATTGCTTCATACACATATAGTTTTAACTTGTTAGTACTGGTCATATTTGATTCATATAGTGATGTGCATAAGTCGTAGTATTACTTAGAAAAATAATTATCATTGTTGTATATAAATGGATCAATGTTGAATGTGATTAGATCAAAACCCATGAAGATGTAGCAACTTGAATATATAGAATTATTTGGGGATTTGTGTATATATATACCAAACTGGGTATATATGGTGGCTTTAAAAGAGTTCTAATAACATGTGTTTAAAACTAAAAGGAGATTATGTTAGCTATAGTGCTATTTATACAATAATATAAATATATAGTGATTGAAATATTAAACCTATGACTATAACATTACTACAAGCATGATAATATTATAAGCATTCATCTTCAAGCATGATCATTGTCCACCATGATCTTCATTGTTAGTCATCTTTATTGAGGTGTCATCAATGATGTATTCAAGGTGTCCAAGAATGTCCATGAGGTGGAAAATAATGTTCTTGTGCTGTCATGTATGCTAGAAGGTCAATGACAAAGTGTACCATAGTGACCATGCATGGAGTTTATAGGGTTTGCTTGGTTAGGCAAGGTGATGGATCTTGGTGATGTGTTGACCATGTTTAAGGATCATATAAGGTGTCAAAAGTGCTTGGGAAACTTGTGTAATTCAAATAGCATAGCCTTGTGAATGTTTAGGTTAGCCTAGTCACTTTGAGATCTTCTTGAGTCAGCATATTGATGATGTTACAATTCATATGTGTGAAGTGTCAGAGGCAAATGGTCACATGGGTTTGTTGAAGTTTATGCCTAGTTCATGTGTTTCAAATTTCAAGTCTTGAAATGAATCCTATAAAAATTTATGAGGTGAAAAGATGGTCTCCCAAGCATATTTATCTATTTTCCATACTTAGCCAAATTTGCATTAAAAAGTGACCGTTGGAATTCAAATATTTGAATTTACAAAGGAAAACCAATCCTCACTAATTTGGCTATAACTTTTGATGGTGGTATAAAAATAAAAGTGGTATATATATTCAAGATCTATCCAATAAAAATAATTTTGAGGTTTGAATGATAGAACAACTACATTTATTTTAGTCAAAAGTTGACTGAGGGTTTGACCTTCTTCTGCAAATGACCTAGGAAAGATGTTTAAGTTTCTATTGATGGTGTTTGGATGTTTAAAGGTGAATTATCAATTAAAGAGTGTTGTAAACTCCTTGAGGATGATTTGTGTGGATTTTGGAGGTTTGAAAAATCCATATTTTATATAAACAAATGCTCACATGTTGATTGTTTGATCATTCATGGTGTTTTCATGGGGAAGGTAAATTATAGATAGGTTTTGCATATGCAGAGGTTATGAGGGGTGAATTTTGTTGTCCCAAAAATGAGTGATATTTTTTTGCAGACAAAAAGTCTGTGGATAATTTCCCTGAGATTTCTCTGCAGGTATTATTCCTGTAGACAATTTGTATGCGAGAAAATGCCCTTGGAGATAGTTCGAGAGATAGTCCGCTAATGAAAAGGCCACGAGAGAATTCTAAGGCGAAGGCCATCGAAGGACCCCAAAATGTAGGTGCCCTTGCAGGGGACTCTCGGCTGCCAAATTGAAGAGTCACCTTCCCTTCGGGAAGATGTAAAATAAGAAGCCCAAAGGCTATTCAAAGACTGCCCGAAGGGCAGATACCCTTGCGGGGGGCTCTTGCCAAACAAAAAAGTTGAAGAAGGACCAAGGAGTGATGTGCTCGAAGATGTCAAATTCAAGGCAGTGAACTAGACGTTGAAAACATAGTGACGGGTGCGTGAATGTCAATTTTAAAGCTCATAAAATAGCCGTTGATCCTTTGAATCTACAGACCTGAATGCATTCATAGGATTTAAGGCCAAGACCAACAAAAAGTGAGGAAGGAACAAAACAACAAATTGAATCCAGGACCTGATTCAATTAACTAGAAAAGAAGGAACGATGAAGGTAAGATCAGATCGCCAGGTGGACATTGAAAGTTGCAAACTTTCAATAGCGTGACTTGTTTCTCTGCATTGATAAAATCAAATGGGTAAATGCTCTTAAGTTCCAACTTGTCTTCTTAACAGATTTCAATGCAACATGATGTGTTACTATTCTCGAGTCCTTCTTGAAGAGGCTATATAAGGGACTCTCTTCTATTGTAAATGTATCTCTTTTTGACAATTCGAACGAAACTCTGCCCAAATTGAATGGCATTTCTGAGACTTTGAGCTCAGTTTGTTGATCATATTTTGTTATTGGAATAAGAAAGCAAGTGATTTTTCAAACTTTGTGCTGTGATATCTTTGTTGTTGAGGAAACTATTCTTATATCTTTTTCCTTAATATATCTTCTGTTCCTTTAATTCAACAAGCAAAATTAGTGATAACAGTCAGGAAGGTGTCCTAAAGAGTCAATTGTGGAGAAACTTTGTGCCCCCATAATTGCCTTTAGTGTGTTTTCTTTTCATTTTTGTGTAAAGGGCCTTGGGATGACTTTGTGCCCTCATTGTCCTTCGTATCTTACTCTTGAGAAATTCAGGTGGAGACTTTGTGCTACATCTCGATTTGTTGGTTATTACATCTTTTGCTACATTTTGCTATTACTACTTGGAGTATTCTTGTGGCTTGCTGAATAGTACTTCTGAAAGAAGATGAAATATCCCCTGTTTCCCTTTAAATTTAGAAACTGAATATTTTGGATTGCTTTTCTGTATTTTACCCTTTTTGATGTTTTAACATGAATAAAGATGCGATTTTGGAGATAAATTCAAATGAATAAATAAATCTTAGTATAAAGTTTCAACTGGCTAATCAATGAACTTATTATTCTTCTGGACAATTACAATATCAAGCCTCTATCATGCAAATAAAACTAACATAAATATGGTCTCAAAACCCTGATTATTCTAGCAAACTAGAAATAAAACCTGGATCTATGCGGCTCGGGTTGCTGTGTCAAAAACATAGTCACCGAGGTCAGTTATGCTGCCGTTGTCGATTGATATACTGTCGTTGTCAGTCGATGTCGGTTGACCACTCTACGATGTTGGTATGAAGTCAGCCGATGTCGGTCACTGAGATGTTGATGTTGGTCTCTGAGTCCCTGCAGCCTGCAACTGCAAATGGTGCCCTTCTTCAATCTGTGATTCGACTAGTACAGCTTGGTACTAATCTGTGCAGATTCTGTACAGCAACGAAATATAGTATAGCACAACCTATATACTGGACCCCTGATCTGAAGATCTATATTTTTCTAAATCAAAAACTAATGAAATAAATACCTAGAAACCTCTATATTTGTCCTTTCTAGAGACTGATTTATTGACGCTAATGACTGTTGAAACCCTAGATCTGATCAATAAGTTTGATGTGAATTCTGTCACGAATCCATGCCTGAAAAGAGCTAGGTTTTCGTCCAACTCTTCTCCAATATGCTGAAGGTTTTCATCCTCAGAGATTTAGCCGAATCAGAGATTCAAGCTTCACAATAATGCATCAAAATTTTTAAGCAACAAAAGATATAAAATTCTTTGCCCTCAACTTCTTTTAAAGGCTCTAAGTAATCTTCTAGAAGAAGCCAACTTATTTAATATTTTATTTCCATATTAATTAAAATTAATTAATTAAAGTCATCTTTTTGAAGTAATATTAATTTTTGGACAACTTAAATTAATTAAGTTACTTTATCATAATTTTGGGGACATTACAGAAGAGGAGTGCTTTCTATCATTTTCCTTGAGTTTCTCCTTTGATTTACACGCATCATCTCTGAAGAAAGAGAGATGGATGGTTTGTCCTACCCTTGAGTATTATTTTCTTATTTTCTGTTTATATATATATATATATATATATATATATATATATATATATATATATATATATATAGGGAACCTCCCCTTGATGAGAGGAGAGATCAGTCCCCTTCTGATGTGGTAAACCTACACATTTGGATGACTAATTTTCTTACTTTGGCTGATCAGACCTATTTTGTTTATCAGTACGTTGATCAACAAAATATTCAACCAACAAATTTAATCACTTGAGGGTGTCTTAGGGGTCATGTGGTGAGGACCTATGTGTTTTGATTTAGTATTGGGTTCCTAGTTTTTCTTGATAATGTGATAAAGGGGTGAATAGGTCTTCATGAGACCTATAAGGGCTACTAAGGCTTAATTGAAAGGTGTAGTTGCTAAAGGGTGACCCATGGATGCTATGGTAAACCTATGAAGATGTTATTGATCTATGTATGAATGGGATATAATGCTTAAGAGTTAAGTAAAGTCTTATGGCCGACCAAGAAGGTGATGGACAAGTTTACTCTATATAGAGCTAAATCAAAGGTGATGCTTTTTAGAGTTGTTAAGTGAAGGATATAGAAGTTTCAGTGTGCTTAGTGGATGGATTGAAGAGTAGATTAGGTTGATAAATGTGTTCATGACCTATAGGTCATAATTTTGATGTTATAATAGTGTACTTGTAGGTTTAAATATTGAAGATGAGTGATGAGGTCTGGAGTGATCCAAAAGGGTGTTTTGGATGCATTGCTTGTGTGTGAAAGCTTGAAAGAGTGTGAAGGGTTAAAGGGAGATGTTATACATTATTTATCCATCATATTGAAAAATAATCAGATTTATAGATCTATTTATTTCATACGTGTTATGTGGGTGCTCAACATCTAGAACAAGTTGATGTTTGTTCATGCGTAGGGGTGGGTGCTCCTTATGAAGTGGGTACTTCACTAAAAGGTATCATGTTTGTGATCATATTATAGGACAAGTAGTCCATGTGTTTGTAGTATTGAGAGTGTTTTTTATCCCCCATGAGGGTTTTCTGTATAACTTTTGTGTTGTATGTTTGATCTTGCATGATCTTTCTTTTTCATTGTTATGAATGACTTGTATGCTTTATGAATGCTTGTGGTGATTGATCATGGGTTTGAAAGGATTGGAATTAAATTTTGGATTATCTTACATCACTAATTAACCCCCCCTTAGTGATTGTACCTCTAATAATTAGTATAAGAGTCATATCTTTTTTTCAAGTTTAACCACTTGAAGGTGATCTAAGGTACAATATGGCTAGTCAACATGTGCAAGGTTTCTCTACAAAGTAAGCACCATTATTCAATGAGTCTAATTATGATTTTTGGAGTGTAAGAATGAGGACATATATCATGTATTTAGGGTTTTATATTTGTCAATCTATTATGGATGGTTATACTACACCAACTACTCCTCCATCTAATACAATTGATAAAAAGTTGAGTGAGAACAAATCTAAAGCTATGAATGCTATCATTTCTGGCCTATCAGAGGCTGACTTCACCAAGGTGATCCATTTCAAGTCTGCCAAGGAAATATGGGTCAAATTGTAAACTATCTATGAAGGGGATTCAAAGGTTAAGTTGGCTAAATTGTAGACTTATCAAAGGCAATTTGAAGGGATCAAAATGAAAGAAGATACTGTGGGATCTTATATTCTAAGGGTTGATGAAGTAGTAAACATGATCAGAGGTATTGGATAGGAGATTGAAGAAGATACTATGGTACAAAAGGTGTTAATTTCTCTCACACTCAAATTTGATTCAAAAGTATCTGTTGTAGAAAAAAGTCATGATCTCACTTAAATGAAGATGGATGAATTACATGACATCATTACTACCTATGAGATGAGAGTTAATGAGGATAAACCTCGTAAAAAGGAAGAAACCTTCAAGGTAATCAAGGAAACAAAATCCAAGAAGAACAAGTTAAGTCTTGAGGATTTTGATCTCAATGAAGATCAACTTGAAGCCATGATTGCAAGAAAATTGAATATAGGATCAGGTAAGTATGAAGGAAAAATTTCTTTTAAATGTTTTTCATGTGGTAAAGTTATTCATTGTGCATCTAAATGTCCTGATAGAGGTAAGACTGAACACAAGGAAACTCATAAAAAATCTCATGAGGATGAGCAAAAGAAATCTAAGGGTCTTAGCATGTATATAAAGTTATTCAATAGGAGAAATGGAGGAGTCATACAAAGGAAGTAATAGCCTTTACCATGAAGAAAATAGTAACTCATCTCCAGAAGAAGAAGAAAACACATCAAACAATGATGATTTATTTCATGTTGAGGACAAGGAGACACTGCTCATGGCTTTTTGTGATGATGAAGGTGAATGTTTTTTAGGCAAAGATCTCTTTGGTGGAGATAGCTCAGAGGAAGAAGATGAGAAATTCACTCATTAAGACAAATATCTGAATACCTTGGAAGAAATAAAGCTAATACAAGGCAAGAACATAAAACAAGCTTCCTTGATCAAATCCTATGAGGAGCAAATTGGCCTCTTTAAATAAATGTTGAGCAATGAAGTCAAGGAACATGATGACATCACTGAACATCTTGAAACTCTAGTTTGTACCCTCGTTGAAGAGGTAAAAAGTAAGGATGAAGAGTGTGTTAAATATAAATAAAAAATAGAGTCTTTACAGGAGAAACTAGATCAAGTTATGAGCAAGCTTGAGACATATCAGAAATTTGAGAAAAGTAAAGTTGATATTGATGACTTCTTAAGCAGTGAAAAGGCCTCAAATGACAAGTTAGGTCTGGGGTTCAATGAAGATGTTTAGAAGGATAAAAGGATTGAGAATATAGTGATGTTGGATCAAAAGATTAATCATGCTAAGGAGAATGCCAATAAAGATAAAGAAAGTAATAAGATGAACAAGAAGAATTAAACCTTAAAGGTCAATGATCAATCAAGGAATGATGGTTCTAGAAGATTAAAAACTAATCCTACTAGATAACTAAATGCTATGAGTTATGCCAATTTCAATAATCATTATTACTCTTGAAATTAGTTTGGTCATAGGTCAAGAGAGTGTAGAAGACCCTCAAGGAATGAATTTACTTAAGAATATGATTTGCATCATAAATAAAGTAGTATGCATGGAGTTGAGTGATATAGTTGTTATGACATAGGGTACATTGTAAGATATTGTCCTAATAAGATAAGCAACATTGAATTTTTCTTGAAAATTATGGTTTGATACAAGTGTCAACAGAGAGGTCACATAGCAATGTTCTGTAGGAATAGTCAGTATTTTACTTCAAATAAAGTCAATCCTAACATGAAGAGAAGAAACTATAATAAATGGAGACCTATGGAGGTGAATGAAAAATAGGCTCAAAATGGATTCTTTGTCATGATAGAATAGGGAACAAGTTCATGAGTCAAAGAAAAAGCCTTATCCTCTCAAATGGACAATAAGATCAAGCAAGCTTTAAAACCTGAGGGAAAGAATGAAGTCAAGGATTCATTCAAAGCTAATTTGATGATGAGGTAGGATTGCATGTCAAGTAAGAGCATGGAGATGTGGGAATATCCTAAATTTTGGGACCTTTAGTCCCTTTGTGACAAGAGAATGTCTCTACCTATGTTTTTTAGGAGACATATTTCATGTGTAGAAGCAAGTGTATGTGCTTTATGTGATGAACAAAGTATAGAGGAATGTAAAGTTGCTAATTGGTCTTTAAGACTAATGCCATTTTGATATAGAATTTATGATATTTTGTTGTCAAGTCTTGTGTTGATCACATAAGGTCTTTTGTTAAGGGGGAAAAACATGTTCATAAGGTTACTCTAGAGGTTTGTGATAGAAATCTCCAAGTGACTCATCCAAGGACATTAGTCCTAAAAGCAAGTTCTAGTCAATTTTTGATTCCTGGTGTGATAGGTCAAATTATGAAGTATGAAGGTGAGGTTGGTATGGATTTTGTATAGGATGTGTCCAAGTGTATTCTATGGGTTTTCCTGTATTGGACTGGTCATAGGTAGCATTAATGACCATTTGTTCCATTTAACCATTATGGTCAATGTTCACTACTTAGTAAGTGCTAATCTTGTAAATTTGATACTTTTGAGGTCTAAGAAGCTAACCAAGTGTGGAGTCTAGTTGAATTTGATGTGTCTAGCTGAAAGAAGTGCTATGGAGATGTCAAAAGGCTACATTAATCAATTTAAGTTGTTTTGGCATAGTGACTACTATGTACATAAGATCTACAGGCACAAAATGATTGGTTACAGGTATCAAATGAAGATTGATGAGCATTCAAACTAATTTTGATGTATATAAAGGTGTGTTAACCTAATTCAAGTATGCTCTAGGTGGTTTTAGGGTTTGAAGGTTCTTGAAGATAAGATAAAGATTTTTAATGCCTCTCAGGTATCACAGTTTGTGCATAAGGACTAGGAGGCTAAAAACTGTTTCATGGTTATATGGGTGCCCATAGGATTCTGACCTCAAAAAATCATTTAAGAAGTTTGCATAGACGACCTCAAGGTGTGAGATAAGTTTTATAAGCTAGCATTAACTGAAAGATGGTAAGTTGATCTTATTTGTTCTTGATACCCTAGTTTTTGCACCATATGAGTTGGTGAACTTCCTAAGGGATTTAATACTTGAGGCTAATTAATCCATTGAAATGTACAAAATGGTGCTCAAAAATTGTTTTACAGTCATCTAGAGGTGTGTAGTCTGTCTTATGGATAAGGATTTGGGTAAATAGAGGATTAATTGGCAGGTCAATTTGTGAAGGAGCTATGGTGCAAAAGAAGATTTGGTTGATGATTTTTGGAGTGAATGAGGGGTCATATGATATTAATATATATATGAAATTTGAAGCCATGAAAGTGAATACGCTAAAATTTATGGGCTCTACAAGGTTTAGGTAGGGCTACTAGGCCTTTGGGCAAGACTAGTATGAAGAAATGAACTTTTTGGCCATTTAATCCAAAATACCAAGGTATTATTATTCTCATATGAGTTTTTAAATCCATTTTAAACATATTTCATGTTTTGAGAATGTCTTGAACATATGTTGGAGATCATGGTCTTGACTTATGAGAGAAAATTTGAAGGCAATTATGAAATTTTATCATGGTTTGAGATGGTTTGAAGGTGATTAAGAGGAACATCAGGTAAATATACTTAGGAGGAGTTCCTCTAATTGATATTAATGTGTGAAAACTCCTATTTTTTTCTATTGTGTGTTTCTTCTTCATATAACAGGGCACAATCATGATGGTGTGTTGTCAATGAGCAAGACTGTGAAGATCTGGTAAGGAATGGTATGTACAATGATAGGGGGAGTTTATATCATATCTCAGAGGAGTTCCCTTATTTATTTTTGATTTTAAAGAATTTTCAAAAAATTTAGTTCCTTAGGATCATCAGGTAAGCCCACTTTGTCATTATGTCAAAGGGGGAGAAAGTGTTTGCAGAGAAAGGAGTATGTGCATAGTTTTGTGTTGGTGTTGACATCAATGACAAAGGGAGAGATTGTTGAGGTGTTTTAAATTATGTATCCAAGGTGTAAAATAATTACCATGAGGTGTAAAATAATGTTCTTTTGGTCTCATGTATGCTATAAGGTCAATGACAAAGTGTGCATTAATGATCATGCATGGAGCTTGCAGGGTTTGCTTGGTTAGGCAAGGTGATGGATGTTGGTGATGTGTTAACCATTTTTGAGGGGTCATATAAGGTGTCAAGAGTGATTTGGGAATGTGTGTAAGTATATTTAACTCATTATAATATCCTTGTGAATGTCTAGGTTAGCCTAGTCACTTTGATAGATCTTTCTAACTAAGCAGATTGATGACATTAGAATTCACATGTGTGAAGGTGTTAGAGAAAAATGGTCACATGGGTTTGTGCCTAATTCATGTATATAAAATTTAAGATATTGAAATGAATGCTATAAAAATCTATGAAGGTTAAAAGATGGTCTTCTAGGCAAATTTCTCTGTTTTCCATTCTTAGCCAAACTTGCATTAAAAAGGGACTATTGGAATTCAAATATTTGAATTTACAAAGGAAAACCAATCCTCACTATTTTGGCTATAAATTTTGGTGGAGGATTAAATTGATGGTCGTATAAAAATAAAAGTGGTATACAACTTAAATAACTATCAAATGAAAATAATTTTGAGCTTTGAATGATAGGATAAATGCATTTATTATGGTCAAATGTTGACTAAGGGTTTGACCTTCTTTTACAAATGACCCAAGAAGGATATTTTAGTTTTTGTTGATAGTGTTTGGATGTTTTAAGGTGAATTATAAATTAGAGAGTGTTGTATATTCCCTAAGGATGATTTGTGTGTATTTTTGAGGTTTGACCAATCCATCTTTTATACAAACAAATGCTCACAAGTTGACTATTTGTTCATTCATGGTGTTTTCATGGGGAAGACAAATGATTGATAGGTTTTGCATATGCAAAGGTGAGTAGGGATGAATGTAATCACTTTAGGGTGTCTTAGGGGTCATGTGGTGAGGACCTATGGGCTTTGATGTGGTCTTGGGTTCTTGGTTTTTCTCGATAATGTACTAAAGGGGTGAATAGGTCTCCATGAGACCTATAAGGGCTATTAAGGCCTAATTGAAAGGTGCAGCTGCTAAATGGTGACCCATGAACACTATGGTTGACCTATGAAGGTGTTATTGAGCTATGTATGAATGGGATAAAAGCCTTAAGAGTTAAGGAAAATCTTATGGTTGACTAAGTAGGCGATGGACAAGTTTACTCTATAAAGAGCTAAATCAAAGGTGATGATTTCTAGAGTTGTTGAGCAAAGGATAGAGAAGTTTGAGTGTGATTGGTGGATGGAATGAAGAGAATATCTGGTTGAGGAATGCGTGCATGACCTACAAGTCATAATTTTGATGTTATAACTATGTACTTGTAGGTTTGAAGATTGAAGATGAGTAAAGAGGTCTAGAGTGATCTAAAAGGCTGTTTTGGATGCATTACTTGTATGTGAAAGCTTGAGAGACTGTGAAGGGTTGAAGAGAGGTATTATAGATTATTTATCCATCAAATTTAAAGGAAATTAGAGTTCTAGAGCTATTGATTTATAGGTGTTGTGTGGGTTCTCAACATCTAGAGCAAGTTGTTGCTTGTTCATGCTTAGGGGTGGGTGATCCTTGTAAAGTGGGTGCTTCACTAAACGGTCTCATGTTTGTGATCATATTATAGATAATTATTCTATGTGTTTTCAGGCTTGATAGTGGGTTTTATCCCCTATGAGGGTTTCCCACATAATTCATGTTTTATATGCTTGATATTTATTGTTCATTGTTATGAATGACTTTTTGATTTATGAATACTTGTGGTGATTGATCAAGGGTTTGAAAGGATTGGAATTGAAGTTTGGATTATCTTACATCATTTACTTACCCCCCACTCTCAGTGATTGTACCTCTAACAATCTTTTACCCTTATGTTTGTGACATAATGAATGAATTATTAATATGAAATGGGATGGACTTTCAAATAATGGCGATTCATTTAAGTGATGAATACAATAACATAGAGTCATGTAGTATACACAGTGGTGAACATAGATAAAAATGATCTATTATAACTATTTATATATACATATTTAATGAAAAATCTTGACATATTGGACTATGTTAGAGCAACTATAGTTTGAAATTATAGCTACAAAATATTCTTGTGTTATTCTGGATAATATTCTTACATTATATGATGTTGTGATCTCAGTCTCAATTATATATTAACCATACTTAATATGAAAAATTAAAAAGATATATATATATATATATATATATATATATATATATATATATATATATATATATATATATATATATAAGCAGTGTGAAGGCTAATCCAATGTTAGAATGAGGTATTTAGAGACTAAGTAATGATTTTTAGTTTATATAAAATTAGTCGATGGAGTCGAACCTAAAGCAAAATATATAGATAATGTGTATAGACTATTATAGGGTACAAACACATTAATGAATTATGCGAATGCTTTAAAAGTTGAGCTGATTCATTTTAAAAACCAACAATAAATAATGAGACCAAAATATTGACATAAAAAGGTCTATTGTCTAAAGTACTCATTTGATCTTTATATCTTGATGATTCATGAGTGTAACGACTATTGAAATCTTATAAGTCTTGACTAGCATTAAAGATGACTAATGGTATTCACATACATCACCTATAAAGTATTGAAAACTTATGAATGGTGCAAATAAAAAAATGAGTATATTGCTATGTGCATACACTTATACTTATAGCTAAATGTATGGTTAAAATAATTCAAAGGATCCTGTGGGTAATGAAACTATAAACCATATGAATACAATCCCATAGAAATATAATAATTATTTGAATGAAATATTATGTTCATATAAGACATAACTTGGTTATCTGATTCTATAAAAATATTATGACTATTATTATATATATGTATAGTGATGAAAACTGGTGAGCGGTACATATTATGAGTAAATTATAATGTACAAGTGTTTAAACATGTATAACATATATTAGTGCATCATGATGTGTGCCTATAAGTTGTAGTAGTGTGCAGTTTAAACTTAGGATATACCCGATTGGTATAAACTATATTTGCTTGCTTATTATTAAAATTTTGAAACATTTGATTATTGAAATTGTAAGACTGATTATTCATAATTGTGTGATTATGATCATAAAAAATAAACTATGATATTATGGGATGTCATAGATGTATTATGTTTAAAAATTAAAGTCTAAATATATGTTATACCCAGGTGGTACAAATTGTCATTGTTATGTCTAGATTCATTCATACATTTGGCAGACTAAATGTATGCATTTAGCATGTTTTATGATAGTTAGTTGGAAGTACTATATTGTATTTTCTTAAAAAAATTAGAATATGCAACCTAATATATATATTATATTTAGTTGGTATAATTTTTACTTATTTGCTTATTAATTATGTAATAAATGATATTATGGAGATTCATTCATACGTTTGATGGACTAAATATATGCAATTGATTATTCCTATGCTTAGCATGTTTTGTGATTACTAGTAGGAAGTAATTGGTATGAATCTATTGGTTATATATATCTTAACTAAATCTCGCATTGTTGGTACTGAGTAAGTAGTGAGAAGGACTTCACTAGCTTACTAGCATCACAATGCCAAATGAAAGTAATATGATCAAGTGGTGTGTATAAAATTTACTGATCTTAGAGATCAATAACTATTGAGAAACTTCGGCCAAGTAATGTTAGTGAGACATTGTAATTTCATGTGTATGATTTACATGTTTGTGCAATATCTTGTTAGAATAATTTTTTTTATAATACACCACATGTTTTTTTAAGAAATCATACAACACACAGGTAATAGCTTGTCTCTCTGGATTCTCACACCATCACTATCTACTCATCCATGAAGGGAGGGCCATTATTTGATGAAAAATTATGCAGCGGATCAATGGTCCATGGTTGGTGTGTAAAAGTTCTCAGATGATGCTCTCCCTCCCCACAACATTACTTACTTGGAGATGACACTTGAGATTACCAAAGATACTGGAGTTTGAGAACTCATGCTCAATGGAGCTTTGTATCTTATAGTTTGTATATTGTATTACATTTATTATTATTGATATATTATCTTTGATGAGATGGAATTATTTCGTGTTTGTACTTAGAAACATTGGCTATATCATTGTGCCATCCATAGTTGGACATTTGTAATTACTTTCCATATTCAGTTATAATGTGTTTTATATGTTTATAGTGATCAGTGACTGTTAGATGTCATATGCTTATTTATAGTTAACATACTTAGAGTGTTATATCTGGATAATTAATTAGATTATAGTGATAAACTATAATGAAGAATACATTGATCAAATTAAAAAAATATTATAACATTTTTCTAAGTCAAACCCAATGGGGTTTTTACAATATACTTCAAAGAAGACCTCATATCAATGTAGTTATCCCCCTTATGTGGGCTTGTGTGTGAACAATTATGTAATATTATATATGCGAGTGCATGTAGTAATCTAGCTTATAACTTGACAAATATTACTCATGGGCTCCTCTTTGAATACTTCAGACCTATAAGAAGACTAATCCTATGTCTAATTTAGAAATAGAGAAGAATACAAAAATTTTGTAAGTTTGAGAGTGCTTTTTCTTGGTATAAAATAAATGTGTGCTTAATTTGTATTATATGGTAATGAATTGTATTTTACTTATATTTATACATCACCCTTTGAAATTATCTCATGTGAGGGTTAATTAAGACAAATAGGCCGACCCATACATGTCGAAAGATTTGTAAATTTCATTATTTTAAAGACTTATACAATATTAGTCTGTATGGTAGTGTTTGGAAAGATATAAAGTTGTTAAATATTTGTAATTATCAAAGTAGAATATAAATAAGGTTTTATGCAGACTATGGGCTATAGGTGATTTGGGTAATCAAAATACTAGGGTTAGAATATAGAATATGTTTTTAGGCATATCAATATGTTGAACATGAGCCTTTTGGCAATGAAAATACTTTGAAATGAAAGGTTGATCCATAAGTGATATTTGTCAAGTGTATAAGACTAGTTTATCATATATAATCAGGTTTAATCATCTACACTGGGGATGGGGGCCTTCATAGTTCCAATCTTTATTACAAGGAAGGTAAAGTGCTCCAAATTTACATAATAAATCTACTGGAGAGTTAGTCTCACAATAGTTATGGGAAAAAGAAATGTCATAAAAAAAATAATGACATGGAGGATATCTTGAAGGATTGAGTTGAGCTATCACTGATCAGATGTTCTCATTTTAACAACATAGATAATCAAGAGAGAATCTCCTTCCATGAAAACTTTCCTAAATTTTGAATAAATAGCAGTTTTCAAACCTCTGAGAAGAGCCAGAGCTTCAACTAAATTGTTAGAAGACCATGGAATGTTATGGGAAAAACATGAAAGTATTTATCCTAATTAATCTATAAATATTACTCTTCCACCATAAATACTTGGGTTACCCTTGGATGCCCCATTGAAATTCAGTTTGACATAACTTTCACTTGGAGACTTCCAAAAGGCCAATAACCTTTTGTTAATTTGGGGAGGGAGGAAGAAGTATTTTTTTAGTAACTTCCATTTCAAGATAATATGATGATCCTCTCCAGTGATTTTATTTTTTAGACGCAACATTTTAGCCTTAATTATTGGATAGGGTCCAATAGTTGTGACCCCCATGGTGAAGTTATTCTTTAATTATAATTATTTGATTCTCATTTAACTATGCAAAAGTGTTTCTGTACTTTTGGTCAAAGTAACATATACATCCAAACAAGGGTCTTATTATTGTTTGGATAAATAATATAAAAAATATGGACTTATACTTAAAATGTTACATACGTATTATAAATAAATAAACACCATAATTTAATTTTTTTTATATATATATCATATTGAAAATAATGTATATCTTATTTAAAATTTAAATTAAATTGTAAGTCATCCATCCCAATTTACTGGTATATGAATGAAAACCTCGAGGGATTCCATCTAAATACTAGGGAATGTTGAGTCAACTATGAATGAAAACATCCTGACATTATGAATTCAGTTGTGGGTTACATTTCATGCCTTCAACATGGTGATGCTATAATATCTATGAAATGTTACATTCTATAGAAGAGGCATTTGGGTTCCATGACTATGAGGGGAGAGTGACTTTAACAAGGAACATTGAATATGTTGTAGAGTTTGTCTTTGGTAGCATTAATTATCCATGTTAATGGAAAAAAAGCTCACCAAGTGTCTTTGAACATGGACCTTCATTGCATATTAAGTACTCAAACACCTTCCAACTTGGCCAATGAATTCATAAAATGATATGAAAACAATAAAATTTACTGGTATGTGAATGAAAACTGTAAGGGCCACCATGAACATATCAGTAAAAGTGACTCATATGTAAATGCAACAAAAATAACAACAAGCATTTACAGATAAAGTTATACTCATAAGTGGAAAACATCAACATGTTCAAGCAATGGATTTCGAGAATATAACTTTCCAATGTCATAATTGTAAGCTTCTGAGACACTTTCAAGCCACTTGTCTTCGAGCATGAGCCCATCCTTCAAGGAAAAAATGGATGAAATAAACTTATGAATGTTAGAGTTACCCATAAAAAGAGGTAGTGGATGAAGATGGTGATCATGAAGAGAAAATCCAACATACAACAAAGCCAGGAAATAATAATTATGGAGGACCTAATACCCAAGATGTAGTCTAAAGAGGAGAAGATCATAACACCTCTAAGGGGATGTATCTGAATGGGACCCTTTCAGGGGGATTGAAGAGAGTTAATGAATAATAAAACTTAGAATCTGATAAGGATCTAGTGACTAATATGAACCTAGAACTCTTGGTTACAAACACACCTATTGAATATCAGGGTTTAGATTTATGAATAGTCACAATGGAGTCCCCTCAAGGGATGGAGTCAAATATTGTAAGAGCACCAATTATAATATTATATAACTTAATATATTAGAGATTTTATATTTTATAACTTACAATTAGATGTATAATTTTGACTTTGTGTCTCTCATATAATTAATAAAGTTGGTCTCTTCAAATTATTGACAACTAAAAATATATGAAAAGGATGTAATCTTTTCCAAAATGTTGGTATGTGATGTAAGACATGAAGGTGTTCATTCACATACTGGAAATATTATTATATTTTTATCAAAATTAAGGTTTTCAATCACACACCAATAAATGTTATTGTCCTTGTATCAAAATTTTGTTATTTATTCACATACTAGTAAACGTTATTATTTTTGTATAAACTATTAGTTACTTCATCAAATGTTAGGTTTTCATTCACATAATAACAAATGTTATTAGTTTTTTATCAACCAAATTATTTTTTGAATTCACATTGTTGTGTTATTTATACTAGTGACACATTTGTATTTCCCTGCATTAAAGTGTCATGTTAATCATGTCAGGAATCTAGAACAACAAACATGCTCTGATGCCACTAGTTGGGATCTTGCTCCTCAGAAAGAGCACAGTATGATTACCAAATATAAGCAATTGAATATGCGGAAATAACCAGAAACACAAGTAACTAGAATTCACCAATAGCACAGAATATGAGAGACAATACACTATCTTGTATTAACACTAACAGAAAAGAATACAACAAAGAGCCGCCACACTCTTTCACCTTACAGAGATTCGCCACACCTCAAGTGTTCAGTAATTCTTCTCACACACACTCTCCTACACAAAAACGGTCCCAACAACCAACTCACACACAGAATTGGTGTTCACCTCACCAACCAGTCAGTAATAACCCTGCCGGTACATCAAGCACTCTATAGCACTTCAAGCTGATCTCTCATGAACCTGCAACCTGCAATTCAAAGACCAAACTTACATGTAGATCCCCAATGAGCTTGCAACAACCTGCAACTCACAGATCTTACAACTAGAAGGAACTCTTCCTTTCTATCTCATGCCTTATACAATACATGCCAATGGGTCTATAAATAGATCCCTAACTCAAACAATAACTTAGACTCTTAATTTAGACAATTGTCCTCGCAGCACAAGACTCTAACTGGTCTCAACATGCAAACTCTTCGTTCACTTAACTAACTGTCCGTGAAACGAGCAGTTCTAGAACACACAGGCGACCGACGTCGGTCCCTGCTTGTCTGGTTCTGCCGACGTCGGCCGACTTCTGCCGTCGCCGGTGGCCTTCTGCACTGGACATTGCCGTCGTCGGTCTTGCTGCCGACGCCGGTTTCTGTAGAACTCAGCAACCATCTGTTCCTCAGTTTGCAAAGGTTGAAGCTTTTAGCTCCACAACCTAACAAATCATGTTTGATGTTTCATGTTAAAATTTCATTCACTCATAGTAAATATGAGATGAACGATGATGGAACCCAACCACTTTTTATGTAGAATGAATTATTTAATAGAGATGGTTACTTTGACATGTTAGATGGATGAATCGTTACGTACCTTGAATGAATTTTAAATTGAACACATGTTAGTGAATTCATGTTGCTATGTTATGTGTATCTACAACACATTTCTATTTCCATACCTGCAACATTTATAAGAGATAATGATTTCATAATTAAGACCAAGGATTTTCACTCCCTCCTTCAACCAATATGGTAGGCTTACCTAAGAAAACAAACTTAAATCTCCTGGTTTCTCATTTTTATCCATTTTATATGTGTGACTAATAGTTGGGACCCAATTTTCCAATTATTTTCATAAATTTGATTAATAATATACAAACAAACATTTTTTTAACATTGGATTAAAAATTTGTGCACTTAGGCAACTCATCAAGTTAACATGGGCCATTAATAAAAAATAAATAACCATGTTAGAAGACACATGTGTCTATATGACTAAACATTCATTAGTATGTGGATGGAAGCCTTGAAGGTTTACATTCACATACCAGTCAATGTTATTATCTTTATATCAAAATTAATATATTCATTTGCATACCAGTAGATGTTGATTCAAATGTATCAAACTAAATCCTTATGTGAATTCATGTTGTTGTGATATTGATATGTTTCTATGAATTCATGTTGTTGTGTTATTCACTAGTATGTGGATGGAAGCCCTGAAGGTTTGCATTTACATACTAGTAAATGTTATTGTCTTTGTATCAAAATTAATATTTTCATTCACATACCAATAAATGTTGATTCAGATGTATCAAACCAAATCCTTATGTGAATTCATGTTGTTGTGCTATTGATATGTTGCTATGAATTCATGTTGTTGTTCATTCACATTTTCAACATTATAAATATTATTTTCCATCACTGTTGTTGATATGTTTTCCATTATACTATAATTAATTATATATTTTATTGATGTTTATAGTTCAACATGGGGAAAGCTAAAAGAAGACATGATTTGTTAGACTACAACCTCATGAAATAATGAAGAATATAGGATCCAAATTTATCATTGATGTTGTTGAAGAGGTTAATGAAAAATAACCCACTAGCAACCATCAAGAGAATGAAGTGATCGAACAACAATCCATTGCCAAGGAGGTAGAAAATGAAGTTACTCAATACCAATCACCTAAAAAATATCTTAGAGGGTGGATAAATGATAATATGTAAATTGTAATGCGAGATGTGGAGGAAAATGGTTTCTCAACAAATGTTGTGGCAGTAATGTGCGGCATGAAACCAATCACTTTATCTAATTGGCTGAAAGGATTACCAACATCAAACAAGAGGGGGCCACCCACTATTTTATTAGATGCAGAAGAATATGAGATCATGTAGTGGTGTAAGGACTTGGCTGACATGGAACATGGGTTGGAAATTTTGCATTTGAAAGCACATGTTACCCACATATGCAAAACCAAGCCCAACCCTTTAAATAATGGGGTCCCCAACAAGTCATGATGGGCATTCTTCAAAAAGAGGCATCCTGATTTGTCATTGAGAATAACATAAGGACTGGATGAAGATAATGTTATGATGTTAAGACTTTCCATAGTGATAGTTTTTAATGATAACTCAATAAATATTTATGTCAAATACCAATATGGCTACACAAAATTTGAAATTATGATGAGACAAGGGTGCAAGATGGAAGGAATTATCTCATGTGAGTCATTACCAAAAAGGGACAAGGAGTGTGCCACAAATAATGTCGAAGAGTAGAGAATGGATCAAAACTTTAGCATGCATCAATGTAATTGGACATAATATCTAGGGTTCTACTTTTTCAAATCAAAAAGTTGGTTGTATAATTTCATAATAGGCTCTGAACCAGGCACATGTACGGTTAGCTAGCCCCATGCATGAATGATAAAATAATTATTTATGAACTACTTGCATCATTTATTGAGATCTTTTCCAGGAGAAGTATCACCTAAAAATAAACATCTTCTCATATTTTATGGGTATGACAACCATGTTGAGTATCAATAATTGAAGATGCTAAAGCTTTGGGGATTGATCTACTTATATTTCCTGCACATACTAGCCACAAATTGTAGCCATTTGATGTAAGTGTTTTTGATAAATTTAAGGCTTACTTTAGGAATGAAAGGATGTCATGGATGTATATGCATAATGGATGTCAGATAAAGAGACAATAATTGACCACTTTGGGCAGCATGACTTTGAAGATGACATAAACTCCTAACAGTATAAAACATAGATTCAGAAGGACATGTATTTGGACCCTAAACCCTGAGGCAATAGCCAATGAGATGACTCCAAGTGAAACATTACATGCTGAAGAGGAAGAAATTAGTAAACATAAAAATATAATAAGGTTGGTTGGGTTGAATGAGGGATATATTCAAGCTACTATGTAGTAGATGGAGTAAATGCAACAAAAAATGTTGTTGAAGGTGAACAAGAAGTAGATCATAGTCAATAAACATAAACAATTGAAGATGCATTGGATGAAATTGATGCAACATTCAATTTCAACCAAGATGGTTTAAGTTTACCTAGCCAAGTAATCCCAATAGAATGGCTGATGGAGAAAGAATCAAGTATTGGCATTAATTATGAATTAATGAAAGCAGATTTGTCAATGTCAATGCCATCACCACCACCTTCTATCCCACCTAAGACAATTCATTTCTATGTAGTAGGTGGATAATGGGGATTATATGATGCAATGGTTGATTTAGATGATGATGAGGACCTGATATAAAATGTAGTTCAATCATGATTACATCCAACTACAATTGAATGAACTAAAAAATTCAATATCAACATTTTTGAAATCACCAATAGAAAGGGTTACAAATAAATCATGAAACAATGCACTCAGGCTGAGTAGATAATCTCAAATACTCACATAGTATGACTATATGTAAATGTTTATCGAATATGACTCCCATGAGAAGAAGAATGAATAATTGAAGGTGAGGAATAAAAAAAAAACTAATGAGAAGAAATCCCTTAAGGCAGGCTGAGAGGGAAAAAGGGGAATGACAAAAGATTCAAAAAGAAATAAAAAGGAAAAATAAGTAGAATGAGAATATATAATAAATATAGGAAAAGGAACAAAAGAAATAACATGATAGAAGGGATAGAGATTTTGATAAGGTTAGAAAAGAATTGGATAGGCACATTTAAGCTACCAATTCAAACCTCTACCCAAACATCACTTATTAAAAGACGTGATAAACATTTAATCTCCAATTGCTTCATGTGGGAACACTCCTAATTCTGTTAACATGGTAGTAAATCTCACCAAGGATATAACCCTTGAAGGAGCAACTGTAACTCCACTTTTTATGAATACAACTAATGAAGGACATACCTTAATTTTTACACCTTGAATGGTGTAACTTTTGTTTTAGTTGTTATCTAACGTAATCAAATGTATTAAGTTTTTTATGCAATGTAATGTAGTGTATTAAGTAACATAATGATTATCCATTGTATTAGTTTTGATTATCTAATGTAATAAACTTCACTTGTTAATTAAAGTTAGAAAATATTTACTTCTTAATGATTATTTATTGTATTATGTTTGAGCATGGAAATGGATCATAAACTTAATCAAAGTTAAAAAACCTTCACTTAAAAGTGAGTTTTCCATTGTTCTTTGCCACTCTTTACTTGGAAATATTCCCTCATTACCCATATGAAACAAACATAAAAAACAAATTTAAAAAATATAAGGAATACATTTTTATCATCACAATAATTATGTTAAAAAACATAATTTAATAAATGTAATCGCATTATAAACTTTACAAACATATATTGTGTTAAGAAACACAATGAGTTTTTTGTAAAGGTAGCACAATCTCTACAAATGTAAAAAGTGTCAAGAAACACAATGTTTGGAAAACTTTCATGAAGAAACCAATAAACATTCACCCTTTACATCAATGAAACTTCTCTAAAAAATAATAACACATGAAAAAACTAATTAACAATAGAATTAAAAACATGTCAACAACAACTATGGTAAATAATAGTTATAATGTTGAAAATGTGAATGAATAACACAACAATATAATTTCACAGTAACATGACTTCACAACAACATATCAATAGCACAACAACATAGATTCACAAAATGATTTGGTTTGATACATCTGACTCAACATTAACTAGTATGTGAATGACAATATTAATTTTGATATAAAGATAATAACATTTAATGGTATGTGAATGAAAACCTTTAGGGTTTCCATCCACTAATAATGAATGTTCAGTCATACAAATTTGTCTTAGAACATATCCCTTCCTTTAACATATATTACCCATGTTAACTAGATGACGTGCTTATGTGAACAATTTTTTAAGCCAATGTAAAAAAAAATGTTGCTTTGTCTATTATTATTGGTCAAAATTATAAAAATAATTGGACATCAGTCCTCATTTTACTGGTATGTCAATGAAAATCTTAATTTTGACACACAAACAATAACAATTAATGGTATATGAATGAAAACCTTGATTTTGATATAAATATAATACTATTTACTAGTATGTGAATGAAAAATTTTAGGGATTCCATCCACATACCAGTAAATGTTCAGTCTTCCATCTCAAGTTCAAATCCATTTCCATCCAAACAAGTATTAATCATATGTTTGTTGAATTATGGAATGTGTTTGAATATATATGAATTAATCAAATACATAATTAAATAAGCATAACAATCATTAAAAAAATATTTATATGGATACCAATATTTTATAATTCTTCCATCCCAAGTTCAAATAACTTTCCATCCAAACAAGCATTTGTGTGTATACTAGTAAATGTTTAGTATTTCATCCTAATTTCAAATACCTTTCCATCCAAACAAACATTTTTGTAAGGGAACATTTAGTAGGTGCTTGCAAAATCCATGAAAAGTTGGAGGCAGGGAAAAAGAAATGCATCTTAGATATACAAACACAACAACATGAATGGAAAATAGATCAACAAAAACTATTTCAAAATAATATTTGTAATGTTCAAAATGTGAATGAATAACACAAAAACATTAATTCACAAAAACACATTAATAACACAACAACATGAATTCACAAAATGATATGGTTAGATACATCTAACTCAACATTTACTAGTATACAAATGATAATATTAATTTTGATACAAGGACAATAACAATTGTTCGTATGTGAATGAAAACCTTCAGGGCTTCTTTTTACATACCAATAAATTTTCACTATCACATGTTCAATTTGCAAGTTATTCAAGTCAGGTAATATTTTATCTCTCTAACATGTTGAGGCTACAATCTTTGTTAAACAATGTATTCTGAATAAAAGGCTATTGGGTTTCATTGCTATTCAATGCACATTTAATACGAGTGACATTTTAACATGGCACATTGAACATGATTAACAAACACTTTAATGCAAGGAAATACAAATGTCTCACAAATACAAATAACACAAAAACATGAATTCAAAAAAATAATTTGGTTTGATAAAAAAATAATATCATTTGTTGTTATGTGAATGAAGACCTCAAGGGCTTCCATCCAAAAACCATAGAATGTTGAGTCAGATTTGAATGAAAACATGCCTAAGTTATGGGCTCAATTATGGGAAATGTTTCATCTATCCAACATGGTTATGCTACATTCTCTATGAAATTTTGCATTCTATAAAAGAGGCATTTGGGTTCCATCATTGTGAGGCGAAAGTGACTTGAACAAGTTGTAAAGTTTATCTTTGGTGTCATTAACTGGCCACATTAATGTTTTTTTTTTTGGCAAACATCTTCAAACATGGCCCTTATTTACAAATTAATTATAAAAAAAGATTACATTTAATAGTATGTGAATGAAAACCTTGAGGGACACCATGAACATACTAGTTAAAGTGACTCGATGTAAAGGCACACAAAAATAATTACAATAACAATATTAGGCATTTGGGTTCCATAATATTTTGAGTAAAATGACTTGAATAAGCCACATTGAACAGGTTGAAGATGTTGTGCATGGTATCATCAACACACCATATCAATGGAAAAAAGGCTACCAAACATTTTTGAAAATGGTCATTGCATATTAAGAACATAAGCGTCTTTCAACATGGCCCTTCATTGCATATTAAGGACACAAGAGTGTTTCAACATGGCCATTGAATTTCAAAATTGATATGGTTTGATAAACAAAATAATAACATTTATTATTATATGAATTAAAACGTTGAGGCCATGCCATGAACATAACTGTAAAAGTTGACTCATATGTGAAGGCATGCAAAAAATCATGAAAAAAAAAAAAAAAATCATAATAACATGCATGCCAAAATAAAACCAAATGCAATTGTGGCATCAATTACATGCACACACCTTCAAATAATGCTTCATCCCTTCAAAATGCCAATGCTACAAGCTCTATGAAATGTTTTAGATGGTGGAAGAGGTGTAAGGGTTGCATGCTTATTTAGGAAGATGACTCAAAAAGCCACACCAAATAGGTGGTTGATGGCATGCATGGCAGCATTTATTAGAGACATTAATGGAAACAAATCTCACCAATCATAATTAAACATGGCCCATTATTGCATATTAAAGACCCACATGTCTTCCAACATGGCCCTTCATTTTTTCTGAATGACCCATCTCGATGCCTGCCTAAGTGCATAAATTTTTAAGCCAATGTACAAAAAATATGTTCATTTGTATATTATTATCAATAAAATTTATAAAAAATAATTGGAAATTCAGGTCCTAACCATTGGTCACACCTATAAAATGATAAAATAATGACATGTCCATGTATAAATCATTGTACGACTTCAGAGAACTCTGAAAAGCCTCTTAAACAACTTATTTTGACTAATAAAAAGTTAAACTATGTAAATCCAAAATATTGAGTTATAACATGGCACATTTTAAAAAATGTGGGACCTTGAAGTTAGGAGTCCCAATTACTAGTCATATTCCGCTTATGATCAATGTATTTGTAAATCCACATCCACACCAAAACATGGAAGCGACTTAACTCTCTTGCAAATGAGTACCTCTAAAAGGAATTTTTTTAAAGAGTTTATTTAAATCATTCCATATATGAGAACATTTACAATGATTTTAAAACCCTATAAAAATATGATGTGATTTAGTTGTATTTATAGATTGTACATAAATCTATTTTTTTCGCAAGTGTTAATCTACAAGATAGTTAGTGCCTTCCCCAAAACACTAAATCCAGGGTGCTAGTTGAGGCACTTACAATTTTTTTTTATTGTAACCTCTGTCAAGTGGATGTGTTGACCAAATTTGAATTTTAGGTCAAATTTGGACCCCTATAGGTAAAATACTTGGTTTTTTAGATGTTTAGGGGTCAAATACTTTGTCATAGGCTATATTGTAATTCATTTGATGTTAAGTAATGTTTTGTTAGCTTTAGGCATGGTATAATTAGTAATATGTCATGTTGAGTCACTTATTGGGATTTCAAGGGGTAATAAATGCAAGTGGCATAGCTCCCAAGGTGTCTAGGTGCACCTTCATGACTTGAAACACAATCAAGCGTTGAAACACAATTTTGATTAAGAGAGGAGTGTGAAGGGTTTGTAGTAGGATGGAGAGATGAATAGGTTTAAAAAATATTCACCATGATGTTTGTACCTTGAATATATTCTCACTAATGAAAATAATGCAAAAAAAAGAGTTAAAACCAAGCAATATACAATCCATATGCCATTTCTAAACATAGTCAACGCTTGGAAAGTTTGCCTTGAGGTTTTAGATGATTGAAGGTGATAGAGAGGTCATTTTGACATGAATTTTTGTTTAGGGGGTCCTCATGACACAAGGAACACCCTCATATCAGTGGTTTTCTTGAACAAGTAGGGCGCATATCCTCTATTTTGTCTCAGAGGTAGTCCCCTTTCAAGCATGCACAAAGGTAAAGAATGGAGAAAATGTGACCTAAATGAGTGTTGGGTGCCTTAGAAACATCATGTGATGATTGGGGATGATGTAGTAACTTGTATTGATCTATAAATAACATGAATGTATCTTGATATTAATGATAAAACACTAAGAAGTGTTGGTGGACAATCATATGCAGTTAAACCCTAGGGGTCTCAACTAGGCCTAGTTGGTGAATGAGAAGAAGAGATGAGAAGGAGTATTTGGAAGGTTTTAGGGTGACTTGGTAAGTTGAAACACATAAAAGGCAACACGAGAAGCATATGATAGAGGGTAAAATCCTTATAGGGAGGTCTAAATCCTCAAAGGTATAGACATGCATGTTAGGCAAGGTTCAAGCCTAAGGCCAAATGGGAAGTCACCTACACTTTTAACATGAGATATGAATTATATCCTATTGTATAATGTTTATGAGATGTATTTATACAATTTTTAGTTTTTGGTATGCAAAGAAACCTATAGGAAATCTAATTTTAGCTCAAAGATAGTCCAAACATGTAAGAAAGGTGGCAACAAGCTCGATAGGGTGATTTCAAGTGCTCATATCTCCTCTGAGAAATTTCATGGAAACTAAAGGATTTTGGAGGGGTTATTAGGGTCCCATAACATCATGTTTGTTGCATTTTTTGGCAGTTATAATATCAGGGTTTTATGAACAAAGCTTAAGAAAGAAAACTGCCTAAAACCCTACTAAACCCTTGGAAGAGACCTGATGGAGAAAACAAGCTTGAAGAGATATCTAGTTGGGATAAAATGACCATGAAAATGATTGGAGGTTGTAGAGGAATCTTCAGGGCTCCTACTCATCAATTTTTGTACTACCCTACTTGTATGGACATGGTACAAAATAAATTTTTTTGACAATTTTGTGCATTATGTGGGGTACAAGAGGTTTTAATAAATGCAATAAAGTTTGGGGAGAATATTAGTACTTTTAATAACTCAATATATCCATATAATGTTTTATAAAATCTTTTAAGTTTTCAAAAAATAGTTCTCATCTCAACCAGTCAAACTGGCATATTGAACACAATGGTGAGAAGGGTGAAAACTTCAAGTGTGAGCCTTTTTAAGATGTGTCTGATGATTATAAGGCCATGGGGAGTCATTCCAAGTGTCATTAACTCCCTACCACATATTTTCATTGAAAAATTATGCTAATTTTGAAGCCAAGTGTGAAGGGTGATAGAAAAGGGAGTTTCTTAGACTGTAGATGATGATGACTCACTCCCAGATGATTCCAGATGAGTAGGACTATAACTAATGCATAGAAAGTCATGTATAAAATACTTAACTCTCATTACCATCATTAGAAATATCCTTAGTTAGTTTTGGGATGTTCAAACAGGTCTAAATCATGAAGGTAGTTTTTTGAGCCAAGACAAGGAGTTTCATGCCACGTTTCATAGGTTTCAAGACTTTTGGGACACATGGACTTCCTGACATTACATGGTTAATTTAAAATATGTTTATCATGTAAATATAACCTCTTTTATTATATTTATAGGTGTTCAAGTGACATTTGGACTTCCCTTGTCTCGCCCCTCTCCCAAATGCTATAAGTAGTGACTATTTTGGATCTTTTGAGTAGCCTCCATTGGTTGATGGTGAAACTATGGAAAATTTTGTACTTGAATATATCTTGAATCAATAAAAAAATTGAATTTGCCTAATTACATGCTTTAAAATTGAGTTTTGTTGCAATCTTGTTGGTCTTGTCTAGTAGAAGATGATCGTTTCTAGCATGTTATCCTTGATTGTTCACCAAGTGTGCAAAAGAGTAATTGTTATAGGTATTTTTTAGTATTAGATTTTAAGTGTATAAGTGTTTTATAAGTGTTTAATGATTATATTATCCCAAGGAATCATTCATTACCCTCCTAAATATCAAAATACCTCTTGAACCTAATATATGAAACATTGATGTAACTATTTTGAGTTGAGTTTTGTGTGAAAGAAGCTTTAGTTTGATCTAAGTAGTATAAGTTTAGTCAATAATATGAAATTAAATATTGGTGAATCACCTTTTAGTTTTATTAGTTTGTCTTATTAACCCTTTTCATGCAAAGTTGATAGGTAAGAAAGCACTTCAAATAGTGCATCAAGAGAACTAGCCCTTCTAGAGATTGATCCCACCAATTATTTACCCACAATAAGTGAGATGTTTCCATCATGAAACTTGGAATAGGAGAGATAGGCATATCCTAAATGGGTGAAAATCCAAGTGACAACAGTATTTGGCATTCCCAGTGGGACTCTAAGTCCTAGAAGATTGTCCAAGATTTGTGATGGTATTAGCATATTTGAAGCTATAAGAACATCTACATTCAGTTACTGGTGACTCCGCTAAGTTTTCAACTCTTTGGTTGATGATTAGTCTTTAATTTCCATGCCAAAGGTGACCAATATGTTTGTTCTAAAGGTATGCCCTTTGAGTTTGTGCAATTGCCTTTGTATTTTGTCAAAAGATTCATATTTGTGAATACTCATCCTTATTCAAGGGAGTTGGTGTTTAAAACGTCAAAGTTCTTACTTAGTTCAACCCCTAATACCCATAGTCTACATTCCAATATGGTTAGTAGGCAACCTTTTGTAGTTTTCATCGGATCATCTCCTTTGAACTTGCCTAATGTGACCAAATCCCTAGAGTAACCCTTAAGAGTGTTCTTTATTTCAATGGAGAAGGTCCTACTACTCCTATTGAACACATAAAAAACATATCAAACTTTTGAAATATCTATAATACCACTCAAGAGAATGTAGCTATCATGTTATTGGCATTGTCTTTCAAAGGGAAAGCTTTAGATTGGTATGGGACTCTAGCTAAAAATTCCATTGCTTCATGGGATGGACTAGGAGATCTATTGTCTACGGGGTTTGAAGAGAAGAGTGATTATATATCACTATCTAAGAAATTGACCACTATCAAGAGGGCCCCATAAGAGTTCATCTAGGATTTTAACCCTATATTTCAAAAAACATGGGATAGGATCCTGACGCTTGTGAGACCTATTGTAAATTATACCTTCTTATACTATCTAAAATCATTGAATAGTGATGTAGCCTTGATGATCCCATCCATGGGTGGAAATAGACTTCTTGCTACTTATGAGATAATTATTAATGTTGAGAATTATCTTATTCAAGCAAAGAAAATTGCTTCTAGACCACCAATGCCATTGTTCCCTAATTTGTAGCCTCCTAGTCAAGTTGTATTACCTACCTTTGCTCCTTTGCCTAATAGTCAAGAAATGTTTGCCCTTGCACCTACCAATGAGATCTATGAAGTCAAGAGTTTGATTGAAAGTGTTACCAATGAATTGGTTGCTCTCAAAAGATAATAAGCTCAAAATTATAGGCTTTATCAACCCTATAATTAGTTTAGACAAGCAAGTAGGCATTCTTTTCAAGGTAATGCTCAAGGTAAGGTCAAATAACTCAATTTAGACCTTACCAAAGTTTCAATCCCAATGCTCCATCATCATCTTTTATAGATCTTGTTCCCACTCAAAACAACTTTTTTCACGAACAACCATGTTATCCTTCCTATGACCAAGATCAAGGCGAAGTTGTATATGCCAATGAAATGCCTAATTAAACCATGACAATGTAAGGTAGTCAAGTATCTCAAGTTCTTATTTTTGAGGTGCCAATGCAAATTTGGGTAGATAATGGACAAGCACAATTTGATTCTACCTTATGAATCATTTAGAGGGAGAATGTTGTGCCATAAATTATGTGGGAAGCTCAAATAACATGAATGATAGTGTATCTTTTGACACTAGGTCTAAGAAAAGGGTTGTTAAAGAGGCACAAGGGGAAACTCAAGGACTTATTTTGACTCCTACATCATCTCCAATGGTGGGTGGGTCTAACTCAGCTCCTAAGGGGTAATAAAATTAGAAGTTTCTGAATGTAAGGTCGGCCCCTACACATCCACCTTCACATGTTACACCACAAGGTACTAGTGCTTCCAAGGAGCCTTTCAAGGTGAGCAATACTTCTATCAATGTTTTGGATCAGATGAAGAAATCACACATGAAAATTTCATTATGGGATTCATTGACAGTACCAAGACAAAAGGATATTCTCTAAAAGGAATTGCTTGGACTAGGTAAACAAGTTGGATCAGCTAGGACTGAAAATGTTGTTTTGGTGAATAGAACTCAGCTTATTAATGGACAAGTGTAAAAAAATGATAAGACTCCTCCATTTTACCTATCCTTGATCATTGGTGATTGCTTAGTTCATAATTGCATCCTAGATAGTGGGTCTAGTACTTCAGTTATGCCCAAGTTAATAGCAGATAAACTAGGCCTCAGGTATGAACCAATAACTAAAGGAGTTCTACAATTGGATGGGTCACCAATGAAGACCTTGGTAATAGTCAAAGATTTGAGTTTGATTTTTCATGTTTGTCTTAATTTTTCCATCCCTCATGATGTGGTTGTTGCAGATTTACCTCCATACTTTGCTCTTTATTTGTCAAGAGAGTTTACAACCAAGATAGGTGGATACTTGGAAACGAATTGGTCATATATGGTTTTTAGGACAAAGTATGGTACCAAGGTGAAGATTGAATCAAATCCTATTCATAAAAATAATTTATATCCTTACATGCCTAAATTTGCAAATGTCAATTATGCAATTCTTGATGAGTAAGAGCTTCGTATAGACTAATCTCCAACTTCTTCTCTTGAAGGAGTTTCTGATTTGTATCTAGATGAATGGGGAGCTGAGCACTATGAACATGATCCTCAAAAATTCATAGAGGAAGCTAGTCTTGGAGTGTATTGCCTTCATGAGGACTCTTTCATGCCAAACTTGATGAAGCCAAGTGAAAACATGGATGGTTTATGACAACTTTTCTTTGATGGATTAGGAAGTAAGATTGGATCAGGTGGTGTAGCAATGTTGGTTTATCCATCCAAGGAAAGGTAATACTATAGTTTCATATTTAACTTAACTTTTACTTATAATGTGGCAGAATATGAGGCTTTCATTCATGGCCTTGAGTGGGTTAGGAAAATAGGTGTGAAAGAGTTGTAAGTGTATGGTGATAGTGAGTTAGTTGTGAATCAAGTAAGAGGTCAAAATATGACTAAGAAATCTTTGCTTAATTCCTATAATCATAGAGTGTGGGATCTTGTGGAGGATTTCCAAGCCTTCAACATCCAATCTATCCTTAGAAAAGACAACAAATATGCTGATAAGTTGGCAGCAATTGGAGCTCAATTTGATGTTCCAAAAGGGTTAAGAGAAGATAAGAACCAACCTCATATCAAAGCGATTGTAAGGCCCTATGTTCTTGATAATATCACTAATTGGCAAGTGTTTGATAGTGACCAAAAAATAGCTTTTTTTTATAAAAGAGGCTAAGTTTTCCTCAAAGAATCAGTCCAAACTACAGTAACAATATGGTGGGCAGATTGTAAAATTAAAGACAAAAAAGCTCCCTAAAATCTTAGTCACACTTGAGAATATCTTTAATGATGATGATAAATTGAAGAAGGAAAAGGTAAGCATGTATACTAATCAAGAAAACTATGAGAGAGCACAAATATTCAAAGATAAATTACTTGCTATTGGGAAGGTTTGTACTAGAGAAGAAAGATGTGCTTTCATTGAGTTATGCAAAGAATTTTTTGATATCTTTGCATGGGATTATAGTGATTTAAAGGGATTTGATCTAAACTTAGCTCAAAATACCATAGATATAGATGAGAATGCTAAGCCTATCAAGTAAAGGCAAAGGCCAATCAATCTTAAGATTGAGCCTCTTATGAGAAAAGAGCTTACAAATTTTATTGAGTCTAAGATCATTTTTCCTATTAAGCATTCATCTTGGTTGAAAAACTTAGTCTTAGTAAAGAAGAAGAATAGGGAAATCAGGTTATGTGTTGACTTCAAAGACTTGAATAGAGTTTCTTTGAATGACCATTATCTTCTTCCTTCCATAGAGCAGATTTTACAAGTTGTGATAGGTAGTGAAAGGTTCTCACTCCTTGATGGATACTTAGGGTATAATCAGATTTCGGTAAAAGAAAGTGACCAATATAAGACAACCTTTACTAATAAATGGGGTACATATTCATATATAAAAATGCCTTTTGGTTCGTCTAATGCTGGAGCTACATTTTAACGCACAATGGATATGGATTTTCAAGGTCTAATAAATGATATAGTATTGGTGTATCTTGATGATATTATGGTCTTCTCCAAGGATCCAAAGGATCACTTGAATCACCTTAGGCAGATTTTTGAGAGAAGTAGAGAGTTTGGAATCTCTCTCAATCCAAATAAGTGTGTGTTTGTTGTCCATGAAGTCAAAACTTTTGGGACACATAGTCTCAAAGAAAGGCCTATCCATAGATCCTAAAAGGGTGAGTGCAATCTTGGCATTGACTTTGCCCAAACATAAGAAAGGTTTGAAAAGTTTCTTTGGAAAAATAAATTTCATAAGGAGGTTTATTCCTAATTTTATTAATTTAGTGAAGCCTCTAACCTCCATGATAGGGAAAGATGAAGTGTTTACTTGGACAAGGAGAAGGAAGGAAAGTTTTGAAGAGATCAAGCAAGATATTGCTCACTTCCCAACTCTTGCAAGTCCTAACTTATCAAAGGATTTTAACTTGTATACCTTTGGAAATTAAGAGGTAATTTCTACCATGCTCACTCAATCAAATGAAGAAAATTTGGAGCAGCCTATAGCCTTCTTTAGTCAGGGATTGGAAGGCTATGAGGTAAGATACACTTATGTAGAGAAGCAAGTACTTTTAGTTGTTATAAATCTAAAGAAGTTTAGGCATATGTTATCTAAAAACAAGATTCATATATTGGTACCTCATCTTAGTGTCAAAGACTTCCTTTTGAGTAGAGATTTGAATGAAAAAAGGGATGGTTGGATCATAAAAGTGATGGAGTATGATGTAGAAATCAAGGCAACCAAGCTCGTGAAAGGGAAGGGATTGTGTGAGCACCTTGATTCATATTTGAGAGAAAAAAAAGATGTTGTTTTATAACTTCATGATGATCCTATGACATCCACATCTTCATCAACAAGGAGTTGGACACAAAAAATGATCCATTTTCTTCAAACCAATGAGTGTCCACAAGGTTTAAATAGAGATAAAAGAAGGTACTTTAGATTATAATCCATTCCTTATGTACTTATTGATGGAGTGTTGTTTAGGAAGAAATTATTATGTGTGATTTTGAGATGTGTTGAATTAGATCAGGTTGAAAAAATATTGTTTGAGTTTCATGATGGATCAATTGGTGGTCACTTTGCTCCAAGAACCACAATTGCAAAGATTATGAGAGTTGGATATTTTTTGCCTAGTTTGTTCAAAGTTAACCATGATTGGGTAAGGAAATATAAAAAATGTACTCTCTTTGATGGTAATAAAAATATTTCAGCCTTGCCTCTTCATCCAATACAAATAGACTAACCTTTTATGCAATGGGGTCTAGATTTCATAGGCCTAATCAACCCACCTTCTAGCGCTGATCACAAATGGGTGTTGAGTGCTATAGATTACTTTAAAAGATGGGTGGAGGTTGTATCTCTTAAGGAAGCAAATGAAAGTTCAGTTATAGACTTCTATGAAGGCATAGTGACAAGGTTTGGGGCTCCTTCAACAATAATTTCAGATAATGCATTGGATTTCCTTGGAATGAAGACAAGTGAGTGGGATTTGAAGCATGACATTTATATTAGTAATTTATAAAACTATTATCCACAAGGGAATGAACTAGATGAGTCCAATACTAAGAATTTAATTAGGATCATAAAGAGGACAATGGAGGAAAACCATAAAAACTAGGCATTCTAAGTTGAAGACAGCTCTTTGGGCCGATAGAATCACCCCTTAGAGAGCTATTAGAAACTACCATAGACACTTGTTTATGGGAGAGAAGCTAGACTGGCTATTTCATTTGAGTTACCAGCCTTGGATCTCACTTACCAGTTGGATTTGATAGAAAATGAAAGCATGGAGGTGAGATTGTGTGAATTAATGGAGCTTGAAGAAACAAGAGAGCAAGCTATGCAAACTATGAGGGATCATAAAGATAAAACAAAGAGATAATTTGATAAGAAAGCCATGCCAAGAATTTTCCAATAGGGGGATAGTGTTATAAAGTGGCATGAAGATAGGGCTAAGCCTATAAAACACACAAAGCTTGATGCTTTGTGGAGTGCCCCTTATGTCATCACTCAATGCAAACAACATAATGCTTTCAAATTTAAAAGTTGGATGGAGAGGAGATTCATATCTCAGTGAATGGGATATATCTAGAACATTACTACTAAGGTTATCCTCTCTCCTTGTACATCTGTGAGTCTTGTTGGTGTTTTGCTTTGTTTTGTGTTTGCTTGGTGTGTTGTGGTTGTTTGGTGCATTTTAGGCAATTACTTTCTAGTTGTCCTCAAGAGTTCATTAACTCCCTAGCCCATGGATTGATAAGGATATTGAACTTTAGTATAACGGGCATACTAGCCCCATGAGTCACCATTTTGTTGACCAAATTTGACTTTTAGGTCAAATTTGGACTCATATAGGTAAAATACTAAGTTTTTAAGATGTTTAGGGGTCAAACACTTTGTCATATGTTATATTATAATTCGTTTGATGTTATCTAATGCTTTGTTAGCTTTAGGCATGGTATAATTAGTCATATGCTATGTTGAGTCACTTAGTGGGATTTTAAGGGGTCATAAATGCAAGTGGCATGGTTCCCAAGGTGTCCAAGTGTACCTTCATGGCTTGAAACACAGTCAAGGGTTAAAACACAATTTTAAATAAGAGAGGAGTGTGAAGGGTTTGTAGTAGGATGGAGGGATGAATAGGTTTAAAAAATATTCACCATGACGTTTGTACCTTGAATGTACTCTCACTAATGAAAATCATGCAAAATAAAGAGTTAAAACCAAGCAATATACAGTCCATATGCCATTTCTATACAAAGTTAAAGCTTAGAAAGTTTACTTGATGTTTGAGATGTTTGAAGGTGCTAGAGAGGTCATTTTGACCTGAATTATTGTGTAGGGGGTCCTCATGACCCAAGGAACACCCTCTTGTAAGTGGTTTTATTGAAAAAGTATGGAACATATCTTCTATTTTGTCTCAGAGGTAGGTCACTTTTAGGCATGCACAGAGGTAAAGAATGGAGAAAATGTGGCCTAAATGAGTGTTGGGTGCCTTAGAAACATCATGTGATTATTGGGAATGATGTAGTAACTTGTATTGATCTAGAAATAACATGAATATAGCCCAATATTGATGAAAAAACACTAATAAGTGTTGGTGGACAACCATATGCAGTCAAACCCTAGGGGTCTCAACTAGGCTTAGTTGGTGGATGAAAAGAAGAGATGAGGAGTACTTGGAAGGTTTAGGGTGAATTGTTAAGTTCAAACACATAAAATGTAACATGAAAATTATCTCACAGAGAGGAAAAGACTTATAGGGAGGTCTAAATCCTCAAAGGTACAGACATGTTTGTTAGGCAAGGTTCAAGCCTGAGGCCAAATGGGAAGTCACCTACACTTCTAACATGAGATATGATTTATATCCTATTGGATCATGTTTATGAGATGTATTTAGAAATTTTGGATCTTTTTGTATGCAAAGTAACCTACAGGAAAGCTAATTTAGCTCAGAGACAGTCCAAGCATGTATGAAAGGTGGAAACAAGCTCGATATGGTGATTTCAAGTGATCATATCTCCTCTAAGAATTTGCATGGAAACCAAATGAGCTTGTATGGGTTATTAGGATACATTAAAATCATGTTTGTTATATTTATTAGCAGTTCTAATGTCAGGGTTTTATGAACAAAGTTTAAGGAAGAAAATTGCCTAAAACCCTACTAAACCCTTGGAAGAGACCTGATGGAGAAAACAAGCTTGGAGAGCTATCTAGTTGGGATAAAATGACCATTAAAATTATTGGAGGTTATAGAGGACTCTTCAGGTCTCCACCTCATCAATTTCTTTACAACCCTACCTTTATGGACATGGTACATAATGGCTTTCTTTGATAGTTTTGTGCATTGTGCAGGGTACAAGAAGTTTCAAAAAATGAAATCAAGTTTGGGGAGAATATTAGGACTTGTAATAACTAAATATATCCATACAATTCTTTGTGAAATATTCTAATTGTTCAAACAATAGCTCTCATCTCAGCCAGTTATACTGGCATAGTGAACACAATGGTGAGAAGGGTGAAAACTTCAAGTGTAGGAATTTTTCAGATGTGTCTGATGCTTATAAGGACATGGGGAGTCTTGAAAAGTGTCAGTCACTCCCTCCCATGTATTTTCATGGGAAATTGATGCTAATTTTGAGGCCAAGTGTGAAGGGTGATAAAAAAGGAGTTTCTTAGACTGCAGATGATGATGGCTCATTCCTAGACGATTCTAGATGAGTAGGATTGAAACCAATGCAAGGAGAGGAATTTATAAAATATTTATTTCTCATTCCAATCATCACACCTATCCCTAATCAGCTTTGGGATGTTCAAATAGGTCCAAATCATGAAAGTAGTTTTCTGAGCCAAGACAAGGAGTTTCATGCCACTTTTTATAAGTTTCAAGACTTGTATGGACACTTGGACTTCTCAAAATTGCATGGTTAATTTCACGTATCTTTATCATGAAAATTTAACCTATTTTATTATCTCTACAGGTGTCCAAGTGACCTTTGGACTTACCTTGTCTCGCCCCTCTCCCAAATGCTATAAGTAGTGACTATTTTAGCTCTTTTGAGTAGCCTCCATTGGTTGATGGTGAAACCCTGGATAATTTTGTACTTGAATGTCTCTTGAAGAAATAAAACAAGTGAATTTTCCTACTTACATGTTTCACAATTGAGTGTTATTTCAATCTTTTTGGTCTTGTCTAGTAGACGATGATCTTTTCTAGCATGTTATCCTTGATTGTTCACCAAGTGTGTAGAAGAGTAATTATTATAGGTCTTTGTTAGTGTTCTCTTTTAAGTGTATACGTGTTTTAGAAGTAGTTCATGACTGTATTCTCTTAATGAATCATTCATTACCCTCCTAAATATCAAAATACCTCTTGAACCTAGCATATGAAACATTGATGTAACAATCTATCTTGAGTTGTGAGTTTTGTGTGAAAGAAGCTTTGTTTTGCTCTAAGTGGTATAAGTTCAGTCAATAGGAGGAAATTCAGTATTGGTGCATCACCTTTTAGTTTTCTTAGTTTGTCCTCTTAACCCTTTTCATATAAAGTTGATAGGTAAGAATGTACTTCAAAGAGTGCATCAAGGGAACTATCCCTTCTAGAGATTCATCTCACCAATTGTTTACCCACAACAAGTGAGATGTTTCCATTGTGCCACTTGGATGAGGAGAGCTAGGCATCTCCTCAAGGGGTGAAAATCCAAGTGACAATAGGAGGTTTTAAATCTCGCTTGATGATGAACACGTTTTAAATTACTATGGTATGTGTAGTATGCTAAAAAGGGTTAGTGGCCTTTATTTTGTGTGGATTTTTGTTGCACATTTATTTATGTATAGTTACTTTTCTCTACATTGAGTACTTTTGGTATTTAAATTGATTTCTGAAGCCTCAAAAAATAATTTTCAATTCTTCAAAATATTTTTCATATTATTTTTATATGCCATTCATCTTATGTTTGAATTACATTATATGGTCATGATAACATTTTCTATATCCTCTTTTAGATGGATAGGTGCATCTGCTCTTTTTCACTTTTTTAATTTTAATCATTGGTAGTTGACACATGCCAATATTTCTAAATTTGAATTCAAAGTCACATATAAATAGATAAGTGTTGTGATCTATATACATAAACGCTATCGATTACACAACTAATATTCAATAAATTCTTATTACACGAGAGGCATATTCTGTGTTGGGCCCAAATTTGGCTAAGCATTTTTTGGAATAACCAACATGGAGAGGCATGACACAGAAGATCATGGCATGAAATACCATGGCACAGAAGGACCAAGTCTCATGGAATAAATGTGCATGTTAAACATGAAACCTAAGAATGAAGGAATTGAACCTTAACAAAAGACTTGGGGAGCGCACAACAAGTGGAGAATGGTTATGGAATGATTTTTAGAGATGAAAGAGGATAATTCAAACATGAATCCAACACCAACCTATAGGAAAATAGGAACTTGGCGACGAGGATCGAACATCGAAGAGATAATGTAGGGGTAGAAAGGCCCTGGTCTCTAAGAAATTAATGTAATTGGCTACCATGACTTAAGTGTATTGATGGTTGTTAGTGAGTCACCTTGAGTGTATTTACTTTTGTAACTACTTGGTCAGGGAAAACCAAGTATTAATTATCAGGCACCTAGAACATAAATGTTCTGATACCACTTGTTGGGGATCAACCAACAATCTTGATTACTGTATGAAAGCAACTAAATGCGGAATTAAATCAGAATGATAAGTAACTAGAATAAAAAAACAACAAACAATAAGAGATACAAGAAATGACCATGAAAACTTGTATTAAACTCTTTACAGAAGGAATACAATTGAAGAAATTTATTTTCTTCCACACCTCTCTCAGATGTATAGATCTCTTTCCAAATATCTTTCCCTCAAGAGTTCTCTCTCTCAATTACAATCAACTCCAACACTTGGATTGATACACATATACAATTCTTGTACTGTTACTCTACACTTCTACAATAAGCTATGAAGATCTATCCCTATTATATAACTTTAGGGATTCATGAGCATACAATCACAACCATTGATGCACCTCCTAATCAAGGGCTCAAAACAGTCTTACTTATGATAGAGATGCGGACTTAAGACTAACACTTAATCCTATCATGCAAACATTCTGTTCTATCTACGAAAATAGATTCTGGATGTACATGTGATCGACATCGGTCCCTGCTTGTCTGCCTGTGACCGACGCCGACATCTCCTAGTCGACTCCTGATCGACGTCGGTCGCTCCTGACCGACGTCTGTGACTGTGTAATTCCTGCAACCTGCAACTTGCTCATTTGGTGAAGCTTTTAGCTCCACACCTTAACAATCTCTCACTTGGAGATAAATAACTGCACCAGTACCTGTACAACAACATCTTCTAGCTCCTCCATCTTCAAACTCAATCATGAAGACCTACAAAAGTTGAATGAAGATTCAACTTCTCTTTTGTTACCGGCTTCGTTAACATATCAGCAACGTTCTCATCTGTATGGATCTTCTCCAGCTTTAACTCACCATTTTCTAATACCTGTTTAATGAAGTGGTACCTCAGCTGTATATGCTTGGTTCTTGAATGAAAGGCTGAATTCTTAGCCAAATAAATTGCACTCTGACTATCACTGTATAATCTGCAACTCTCTTGCTCCTTTCTTAGCTCTTCCATGAACCGTGTCATCCATATCATCTCTTTGCTAGCCTTTGTGACTGCAATATATTCTGCTTCTGTAGTTGACAAGGCAACAACCTTCTACAACTTTGAAATCTAGCTAACCGTCGTTCCACCAACAGTGAAAACATATCTTGTGGTGCTTCTCCTGCCATCCAAATCACTTGCCATATCTGAATTTACATAACCATGTAGAGAAGTATTTGAACCTCCATAGCACAAATGCCTACTGCTGGTCCCTCTCAGATATTTAAGGATCCACTGAACTATTTTTTAGTGTTTCTTTCCTGGATTGGCCATATCCTTACTAACAACTCCCACTGCTTGGGCAATATCAGGGCTAGTACAAACCATTGCATACATTAAGCTCCCTACTGCAAAAGCATATGGAACTTTCTTCATGTACTCTACCTCATCATATGAATTAGGACACTGTTCTTTATTGAATTTAAAATGTCCAGCCAAAGGTGTGCTTACCAGTTTTACATCCTGCATATTGAACCGTTTCAACACCTTGTTCACATAATCTTCTTGAGACAAAATCAACATGTGATTTTTCTTATCTCTCTTAATACTCATGCCAAGAATTTTCTTTGCTGCTCCCAAATCCTTCATGGCAAATGTGTGAGCTAATTTCACCTTAAGCTCAAAGATATCCTACATGTGTGATCTTGCAACTAGCATATCATCTACATACAACAACATAATAATATATCTACCATTATCTAATCTCTTAAAATACACACAATGGTCAGATTGACATCTATTGTAGCTATGCTCAGTCATAAACCTGTCAAATCTCAAATACCATTATCTAGGAGCTTGCTTGAGGCCATACAAGCTTTTCTTCAATCTGCACACTAGTTTCTCCTTACCTTTGACCTCAAATCCTTCCAGCTGATCCATATATATTTTTTCATCCAAATCTCCATGAAGAAATGCTGTCTTAACATCAAGCTGCTCAAGATGCAAATTTTCAATAGCAACTAAAGACAGTACAGTCCGTATAGAAGTCATTTTAATAATAGGAGAAAAAATCTCACCAAAATCAATACCTGGTTTCTGTGCAAATCCTTTCACTACCAACCTGACCTTATATCTAATCTGTCCATTCTCACCTTCCTTCAATCTGTAGATCCATCTGTTCTTCAGTGTCTTCTTTCCCGCTGGCAACTCAACCAAATCCCATGTTTGGTTTTCTTTCAAGGAATCAATTTCTTCATTCATGCCTAGCTCCCACTGATTCTTGGATTCCACATGTATTGCTTCATCAAAACTCTCTGGTTCTCCACTATCAGTAAGTAATAAATAGAATAATGAAGGAGAATATCGAATTGAAGGTTTACTTACCCTTTCTGACCTCTTGATGGGCGTCTGAGACTCATTCACAACACGTTGTCCACCCAAATTCTTTGACAGTGACCGACCTCGGTCACTTTCAGGCCTGTTACTGGTTGACGTTGATTCTCTCTGACCGACGTCGGTTCCTTCCTGATCGACGTCGATCACTGTCTGATCGACATCGGTACCTGTATTACCGACATCGGTTCCTGCCTGATCGATGTCGGTCTCTGTGTTTTCCTATCTGTGATTATTCTTTTTCATGAGCTCATTTTGGACCGTCACCTCGTCCAATTCTCTATTGCTTTGCCTAGATTGATTTAGCTTCTTGAGCTGATCACTATACATCACTTTTTCATTAAAAACAACATTATGGATCCTAATTATTTTGTTATTTCTTAGATTTTAAAACTTGAATCTGAAATCTCCAGAGTCATAACCAATAAATGTGCACCTCATAGACTTAACATCCAGCTTCTTTCTATTTTCCTTATCAACGTGCATAAAAGCTTCACAACCAAAACTTTGAGAAATGAGAGATCTACCTTTTTATCTATCCATGCCTCTTTTGGAATTCCACTATTTAGAGTTGTAGAGGGTCCTTTGTTAATCAGGTACACTGCAGTATCCACAGCTTCTGCCTAAAACTCTAAGGGCAAACCAGCATGCAATCTCATACACATTGCACGCTCCATTATTGTTCTGTTCATCTTTTCAGCAACTCTATTTTGCTGAGGTGTCCTTGGAACCATCCTTTGCCTGCATATTCCATGCATATAACAATACCAGTTGAACTTGTGACTGCAGAACTCACCACTATTGTCAGATCTCAGGTACTTCAATCTCCTGCCTGTTTCATTCTCAACCATAGCTTTTCAAATCTTAAAAGTGTCAAAAACATCAGATTTCTTCTTTATACAATAAACCCATACCTTTCTTGTAGCATCATTTATGAAAGAAGCATAGTACTGTGATCTTCCAATAGAAGCAACCTGAGTTGGTTCCCACACATTTGTGTGAACAAGCTCTAATTTGTGCTTCTTCTTTGTTGACCCAATCTTGAGAAAACTCACTCTCTTTTGTTTCTCAAAAATACAGTGCTCACAAAAATCTAGATCTATGCTTTTCAAATTTGAAAGCTTACCTTTTGACTTAAGAATTGTCATTCCCTTCTCACTCATGTGGCCAAGCTTTTGGTGCCACAACTTTGCATCCACATCTGAAGTAGATAATACAGAAAGAGAATTATCAGTAATACAATTACATAAATAGAGAGTACCTACTCTCTTACATCTGGCCAATACAAGTGCACCCTTGGTCACCTTCCAAGATTCAGCTGTGAGGGTTATTGTGCAACCCTCATCCCCTAACTTTTCTGTAGAAATCAAATTCCTCTTCAAGTTGAGAACATGCATGACGTCTCTCAACACCCATGTGTTGTCATTCTGCATTTTTAGCTGCACTTTTTTTTTGCCAATAATTTTAGAAGGCTCATCATCCCCTAAATAAACTATTCCAAAATCTCCATGGACATAGTCACTAAAATATTCTCTATTCGGGGTAGCATGAAAAGAGGCACCAAAATTTAACACCTAAGATTCTATATTATTATGCAAAGAGAATATAAAAGCATCTTGAGCAATACCTGCAACTTTTATTTTTTTTTACCTTCATGCTGATTGTCCTCTTTAGGTTTTGACCAGCAATCTTTGCTTATGTGCCCTATCTTTTCACAATTTCAGCAGGCTGTCCTCCTGCCATTTTTGGATTTGGATCTACCTCTCATCTTTGACTTAGACCTTGATCTCCTATGCTTGCCCTTCTCTTTTTGCCTTCCCCTGCTCTCAAAACTTAAAGCATTCCCTGATGTTTCTTCTGTGCTTTTCCTGCGAATTTCTTCATTCAAGATTACACTAACAACATCATCTACTTTTAAAATATTTGAAGTAGATGCAGTATTACTAACTGCCATTACCAAGCTATGCCAGCTTTCATGCAAAGAACATAATATTAAAAGAGCCTTAATTTCATCATCAAACACTATTTTGATTGAATTTAATTGATTTACAATTTCATGGAAATCATTTAGATGATTAGATACAGATCCACCTTCCTGCATTTGTAAATTAAAAAATTGCTTCATAAGATATACCTTATTTGAAGCTGAGGGTTTTTCATATAAATTTGCTAAAGTAGTCATTAACTCTACCGTTGACTTTGCCTGTGATAAATTAGATATCACAGTAGATGCTAGACTCAATCTTATAGATTCAAGAGCCTTTCTATCAAGAACTTCCCATTCTTCATCTTCCATATCTGTGGGCTTCCTTAAAACTCTACCTAACGGTAAGTATAGATCTTTTTGATACAGATAATTCTCTATCTGCATTCTCTATAATTGGTAATTCTTGCCATTAAACTTCTCCATTCTCAATTTACTTTCTTCTGCCATTGCTTCTCCCACTCAAACAGAAATCTCTATGAGTACCTTGTAATCAATACACACTAACCAGATTTGAAACACCTGTTAGTCAACCTGAGCTCTGATACCACTTGTTAGGCACCTAGAACATAAATGCTCTGATACCACTTGTTGGGGATCAACCAACAATCTTGATTACTGTATGAAAGCAACTAAATGTGGAATTAAATCAGAATGATAAGTAACTAGAATCAGAAAATAACAAACAATAAGAGATACAAGAAACCACCCTGAAAACTTGTATTAAACTCTTTACAGAAGGAATACAATTGAAGAAACTTTTTTTCTTCCACACCTCTCTCAGATGTACAGATCTCTTTCCAGATCTCTTTCCCTCAAGAGTTCTCTCTCTCAATTGCAATCAACTCCAACACTTGGATTGATACACATATACAATTCATGTACTGTTACTCTACACTTCTACAATAAGCTATGAAGATCTATCCCTATTATATAACTTTAGGGATTCATGAGCATACAATCACAACCATTAGATGCACCTCCTAATCAAGGGCTCAAAATAGTCTTACTTAAGATAGAGATGCGGACTTAAGACTAACACTTAATCTTATCATGCAAACATTCTGTTCTGTCTATGAAAATAGATTCTGGACGCACAGGTGACCAACATCGGTCCCTCCCTGTCTGTCTGTGACCGACGTCAGCCGATCCATGACCGACGCCGGCATCTCCTAGTTGACTCCTGACCGACGTCGGTCGCCCCTGATCTACGCCGGTGACTATGTAATTCTTGCAACTTGCTCATTTGGTGAAGCTTTTAGCTCCACACCTTAACATTAATACCCCTAGAAAGTACTTTGTAATGTTATTGTTTAGTTGGATATTATCGATAGAGTTTATATGAGTGAGTTGCATTATAACGCTAGAACTATGTAATCTTTAGGAATCATTTATGAATATGATAAATGAATCTTATGTTGACTTATTATTGTTCTTCAACTGACTATGGAGATAATATTGCTAGTTATCATGTATGTTGTTATTCAGTTAACTGAGTAAAGGCTAATAGTTACTATTTATACCATATTTTTATTTTTGATCATTGAGTAATGAACGTGTGTTACGATAAAAAATAGAATGAGATTAGTATAGTGTATATGTTCAAGCATCACTATCTATTAGTACACCCTCGCATGATAAAACCAATGGGAATTGATCCCTCACTGTGTGCTTTAGGTGAGCGTATGAGAACTTGTTCTTTCATGAAATATCAACACGCCAACATGTTGGACTCTTAATCACTTCAACACACACTTAGGGGAAGTTATGCCCATGTAAGGAAAAGAATCCAAACATTTTAGTTCTATTTTTGGGAATCATAGCACTTACCTACACGATGGTGGAAGATGCTTGAGCGGTTGTCACTTGAGAATATTGATCGATGGGTTACTATCATTGAGGATAATTTTTTAGTACCATTTCTTGAACCAAGAATCTTTGCACATGCATGGGTAGAATACAATATGCACGACTCATTGTATGAGATGTTCTTTGTAGAGGTACTTGTTCACCTTCATGATTGGATTTCAATTTATGCTTAAGATCGATCGAGAAACTATGGATGGAATACAAATTGGACACTAGAGTATCAATCGGCCTTAGCATGATTGGGAGTGCTTTGGATGCGTGTTTTTGATGTTTGGAGACATGGGATTTTGAAAAATTACATCTTGAAATATGTAGTATTGACCTATTCTTGTCTAGAGGAAGCTCAATTTCACTTCCTCCTAGAATCATGTGGTAGATATATCAGACACTTTCTGCTAGAAATTAAGAAGCTCTTTATAGATTTCAAACTCAATACTTTCTTCGTGGAAGGCTAAACTCTTTATTGCATGGGCAACATGGTTGGTAGGGAAATATAGGGGCACTTGTGAATTAAAATCATTGGTTTAGTGTGTTAGACAATCAACAAGAATTACGGAAACACAAGTATGATGAAGCTTGGTGAAGGGTTATGAGTGGAAGCGATCTAGGAAGGGGATGAGAGGACTCAAGAAGTGTTGTAAGGGTCTTCAAGGAAATAAAAGAGCATAAATAAGACTCCTCAACCATATGATTGCACTCGACACTATTGTTCCCAAAATTTGTCACTCCTTTTTGGGACAACACATGAACTATTTTTGGTCCTATAGGCCAAAAATTCTTTCTTCCCTTCTAAAAAATTGTTTTAGGCATTCAAATTCTCTATTTTTCAAGCTTTTTCAGCTAATGGACTGTGCAGGCTCATTTCTATGGACTCTACAGATACATTTCTACAGACTCTGCAGGCTCATTTCGATGGACTCCGCAAGCTGAATTCTATGGACTCTTTCAAGGCTCGAGAGACTTAGAGAAAACTACAGACTCTATAGGTTGGGTTCTATGGACTAGTTTCTACGGACTCTGTAGGTTGGTTACTCATTTCTATGGACTCATTTCTACGGACTAGTTTCCACAAACTCTGCAGGGTTGGTTCTACGGACATATTTCTACGGACTCTGTAGGTTGGTTTCTAGTTTCTACGGACTCTGCAGGTTGGTTTCTACGGACTCTGTAGGAAAGAAATAAGTTCTCAACACTTAAGCAATTTCAATCGAAAGGTTCAAAGGAAGGTCTTCCAAAAGCCCAAAGGACAAGTGCCCTTACGGAGGGCACTTAGGAGCCAAAAGGACCTTTGCAACTTTTATGAAAGGCAATCTTGGAGATCAAATAGCTCTTGTAGAGGGCAAGTGATGAGCAAAATGGACCATTGCAAAAGGTTGAAAGGATAAGGTTTTCTTCAAAAAAGTAAACAAAGGCAAGTGCCCTTGTAGAGGGCAGTGAACAAAAGCGGACAAAGGAATTCCTTTGGAAAGATTTTCTGCATCAAAATGTTAAGGCAATTCCTTCAGACAAAAAGTCTGAAGGAATTCCTTCAGAGTTTTGTCAGAAGGAATTAGCTCGACTGAAGGGAAAGCCAACCAAAACCCTGACGAAAATCGAAAGCAAGCAGGGAAGATTTCCTTCGAACAAAATGTCCAAAGGAATTGAAGCCGAAGGACCCCGAAGACCGCCCGAAGGCCACCCGAAGAACCCCGAAGGGCAGGTACCCTTGTGGGGGGCTCTCACTGACAAAAAAATGGGCCTTTCTCAAGACCCAGAAGGGATTCCTCTCCTTTGAGAAGGATCAAACAAAAAAGTTGAAGGAATTGCCAAGGAGGGTGAAGAGCCCGAGGACGTCAAGATTAAGCACCATGAATTAGCCGTTGGGATTTAGACATCTGGTGACATCCCCACAGCCATCAAATTTAGGAAAATAAACTAGCCATTGGCTTTCAAATAGTGACGTCCCTGAAGCCATCCAATTCATTGCAATGAAATAGTCGTTGATCTTTGAAGGCTTGAGTGCAGACCCGAATGCAAAGGCCTTAAGGCTAAAAGGAAGAACCACTGAGAGAAGGAGTCGAAAGAGGCATCAAAATGGGAATATAGCCCTAAGAGCTCAAATTGCAGCAGGAAAGAGGGAAATGACTAGAAATATCTGTGTAAGAGTTATTTCTAGTAGGTGGAATAGTCCACCAAGTAGACGTCTGAGCTCATAAGCATTAAAAAGTGTGGCCTATTTGTCTCCCTTGGAGTAAAGATGAAGTGGACAACTGCGCAGATATCAGGTGACACCCAGATGACCCAGGCTCAGGAGAAGACATTTGAGATGAATTGACATGCGACAGTTAAGGCAACCACCCTATTCCAACATGGTCCCTTCACAAAACTGAAAATACATTCAAGGCATTGAATGCAACATGGGCCACTCCATGGAACAAAGCACCAAACCTTTCTTAGCTACTATATATTGTAAACTCCTATTTTATGCTAAGAGAGATCTTTTTGGTTATAGAAGCAAAACTCTACCAAAATTAAGAGGCAATTACTGAGACTTTGAGCTTAGATTGTTGATCATATTTTTTTACATGAATGAGAAAGCATGTTACTTTCAGACTTTGTGCTGTTATAGCTTGTGTCATTTAGGGGATGGTTCTTATGTCTATTTTCTGAATTTGTTATTGTCCATCAAATGAATTAAGCAGAACTAGTGGAAATAATCAGGAAGGTATCTTGAAGCCAATTGTGAGAAGACTTTGTGCTGTCTACAATTGCCTTTAGTGTGTTTGTCTATTTTTTATTTCTGTGTAAAAGACCTTGGGACGACTTTGTGCCCTCATTGTCTTTCATATTTCACTCTTAGGCAATTGAGGGGGAGACTTTGTGCTACACCTCATTCTGCTAGTTATTACACCCCTATTACCAGTTACTTGTCACTACCTAAAAGAACTCTTGTTGTTTGTTGTAAGACCACTTTTGAAAGAAGAGAAGTGCCTTCAGTGTCTTCACCAAGATTTCTCCTTTGTTTGTGAACATCATCTCTAAAAAAAGAGAGATGGATGGTGTTACCCTACCCTTGAGTGTTATTCTTTGCATATATATATATATATATATATATATATATATATATATATATATAGTATATAACCCATTATATTTATAGGGAACCTCCCCTTGATGAGAGGAGATATTTGTCCCCTTTTGATGTGGTTAACCTGCACACTAGGCCGACCAATTTCCTTATGATGTGGTTGAAGAGACCTATTTTGCTCATTAGTTAGCTGGTGACAAAAATATTCACTCAACATTTTTTTGCCGACTCCACTGGAGAAGAACAAGCAGTTTGAAGCCTCAAGCTTCAAGCTGAAGTAGGGCCAGTTCTTTTCTATTTTTATTCTACAATTTGGCAACTCCATGCTATACAAGAAGCCAGAGAACCCAAGGTGTTGTTAAATCTGTCTTTGAGTTAGTGTAGCAGTGTAATTTCAATTTGTTTCCTCCACAACTTGAAGTTCAACGATCCAGGAGTGTTCCTCTTACCAATACCAGGTCACCAACAAAAGGCACAGCTTCTTTTTTGCTATTAGTAGAGCTTTGCCTATACATACTCCACCCAGATTTGTTATTCCCCTTTTTCATAATCAAACCATGGTGATTCAAGGCCCCTAGGGTAAATCTTTTGGCCCACTCAATCTAACTCCACCCCTACATGAGCTTCCACGCAGTTCAAAGAAAAATTTCTTCAAATTCTTTGGTGATGGGAGAATTCATCTTGATGAACACATTGCAGCCTTCCACATATGAGGATGTAGCAGTCAAGCTATTTGTAGAAACATTGCAAGGTGTTGCTGCAAACTAGTTCTATCATTTGCATGCCTAAACTGTGACTCACTGGAACACCCTTAAAGCTAAGTTCAAAGTAAGGTTCAAGCCCGCAAAAGATGCACATGCCCTGCTAGCCCAACTCACACAGATGAAAAAAGAACTTCATAAACTTATGAGGGAATTCATTGCCAAGTTTGACAAATTAAGGAATAAGATTCCTACCATTGCTTAGTCAACACCTGAGAATCTTAAATGTTTCTTCATCAACTCTCAGCTGCCTGAAGTGAGTTTTCTGTTGAGACGTGCTGGCTACATAGACCTTGCTACTGCCAAAGATTTGGCTATTGAGGTGGAAGATGACCTTATCTTGGCAGAAAAGATAAGGAGAGATCCTAACAGAGGTAAATTTTCTTCATTTTCAAAATTTTCACCTACAGGCACCACTGATCTAATGGTGTAGAAGCTAGTAAATGAGTTGCTTTCTCTTAAAAAACAAATGGCATAAGGGATGTCATCTACTCCTTCATACAGAGATATACCAAGGATGACATTCTCTAATCAATCATACCAAGGTAATGATACCAAAAATCAAAGGCAGCCAAATCGTCTTCCTCCTCCATAGGAAAAACTTGTCATTGAAGCACCTCCAACCAACTTAGCAATTGGATATCTCGAAGCAAAATTAGATTTCTCCTTCCAACCTGAGTTGAACCTTGAAGATGACACTAATCTCTTCACAGAGGGAGAAGATGAATTAGTTGGTGACTCCAACATTAGTTGCCTAAATTACCAGAATAAACCCAGAAGTGAAGGTAAAGCAGTTGAGGGATCATACGTTATTTTCACTCGGTCTAAGAACTAGTCAGCCCAGCAAGCTGATAAAAAATAGAAGGATCTCAGCCTGCAATTTTAATTGCCAAATGAGGAACTTCTCTGCCTTTTCAGCCAAAGGACCCAGTGATTGCTAAAAAAGTAAGTACCTCAAATATGCCTTCACCTTCAACTTCAATTTCACAGATCAGTCCTTCCCCCCTAAAAACTAGAAGGATGAACTCCTTCCCCCTGTTCATAATTCATTTCAGACATTTGACATAGTCGACCATGTCAAGAAAACTAAGATTCAAATGTCTGAATTTAAATTTATGCAATCCAACCCTGAGCAGTTAGATAAGTTAGTGGAATGTGTGAAGAATAGAACCATCCCTGTAGGACCAGTTGTTCCCAAGGTGACTCCCACGTTTGCTCAGAATAACCTTGTCATTGCTCCTCTTGCTGTTTCTGAAAGGATTGAACCATTTTATGTCTCTCTATTGATAAATGGACATCAGCTAAACAACTGCATAATAGACTCAGGTGCATTTGACAATGTCATGCCTACCAAAGTAGCTGAATTCCTTGGTCTCACACTGACCAAGACATTTGGGAGATGTTTCTCCATAGAGAATAAACAAGTGCCACTGCTAGGACAAATCAAGGATGCCCAATTTGCATTTGTAGCATTCCCAGACAAGAGGATCAAGATGACAGTCTTGGTGGCTGACGTCCTAGCCTCATACGGCATCCTTCTTCGACAAAATTTTTATAAGGATGTTGGTGGCGAGTTGAGCATGGACTTGTCTGAGGTAAGGATCCCAGTCAAAGGCATTATGCAGAGATTGCTCCCTGAGAAGGCAGCAAAATACGTGGTCATTCAAACATCGGTGCCTGAAGCTCAAATTTTATTTGAGTCTTCAGGCATGGGTAATTACTTCTTGACCATGGAAGAAGTTCATGAGCCGTTTGATGTAGCTCTTGAAGGTGACAGTTTGAAAATTAGTTTAGACGAAATAATAGAAGATAGGATAGAACACAGTGCAAACATAGAAGAATTCCCCCTTCCAAGCGAAGAGAAATCTAAGGTAAGGTCAGCTTCTAATGATGTATGGATACTGGAATTTGATGGTAGTTGTTTCTCTATCAGTTCAAGAGTTGGAATTGTATTGATATCTCTTAAAGAAGATATTTTTTTTTCATCATACAAATTACAGTTTAGCAATACTAATAATACTGCTGAATATGAATCGTTGCTGCTTGGATTGAAGGCCGCTCAAGACAAGGGCATCAATCTCTTTCATGCTAAAGGAGATGCTGAGCTGGTGGCTTGTCAGGTGAGAAACTTGTACCAAATCAAAATGACAGATTGCGCTACTACCACAATCTGGCTTGGGATTAAATTGAAAGCTTTGATGCTTTCAACATCTCTGTAGTTATCAAAGAATTTAATGATCAAGCTGATGCTTTGGCTGTTTTAGCAACTCTCTTGGTTCCTCACACTAATTTTAAGGGAGACAAGTACACTATCAAACTGGTCTTTCAACCAAGTGTGCCTGACAATGCCAATCATTGGCAAGTGTTCAATTGTGACAACCAAATCATTGCCTTCTTGGAATAAAAGGGTAGCTTCGAACAACTCCACTTTGAAGCTAGTGAACCAGCCCCTAAATCAAATTTAGACGCAGGTGAAGAATTCTTGAAACTCAAAGGGAATAAAATTCCCAAAAGATTGGTTTCCCTTGAGAAGTTTTTGACAAGCATGACAGGTTCATCAAATAACGACAAATCAATTCAAGCTCCTCTCAAGAGTTTGATCAGATAAATTTGGGTACCAAAGAAAATCTCAAGATAGTGAACATTGACAAGTGTTACACTCAGGAAGAAAAGTTCAAGTCCACTGCTCTACTCAGCGAGTACATAGATGTCCTAGCATACTCCTATGATGATCTGAAGTCGCTCAGGCTTGACAAAATTCTCTATGAAATTCCTCTCAAGGGTGATTCGGTGCCTTATAAGCAAAAATCTAGGTAGTACAATCCGAAGATATCAGGTACTATTCTGTCTGAAATATAAAAAATGTTGAATGCTAAGATAATTTTTCTGATCCATCATTCCACATGGATTGCCAACATAATACCTATGAGAAAGAAGAATGGTGAAATTCACCTTTGTGTGGACTTCAAATATTTGAATTAGTCATCCTTAAAGGATAACTATCCTATGCCCATCATGGACCAAGTGCTTCAGATCATGACCAGTTCAGAGATGTTATCAATGCTAGACGGCTTCTCAAGATACAATCAAGTTGAAGTTGATGAAGCAGACCAGCATAAGACTGCCTTCACCACACCTTGGGACACCTTTGCATATCAAAAGATGCCATTTGGCTTGATAAATGTTGGCACCACTTTCTAGAGAGTAATGGACCTTGATTTCAAAGATGAAATGGGTAAGTTTATTATGGTATACCTTGATGACTTGACCATATTTTCTAAGCATCGCCCTAATCATGTGCGCTATTTACAACAAGTGCCAGAACGCTGCCACCAGAGTGACATTTCCCTTAATCCCAAGAAGTATGTCTTTAGAGTGATAGAAGGTAAGCTTTTCGGACACATTGTATCCTAAGAAGGCATAAAGATTGACTCAAAAAGAGTCAAATCCATCTAGGAACTTACCCTGCCCACAAGTAAGACTGCAGTTCACTCTTTCTTTAGAAAAGTGAATTTTTTATGAAAGTTCATCCTCGAATTTGCTGAGAAGACTCACCACATCGTAGATATGATGAAGGGAAATGCCACTTTCAGCTGGACTGAAGAAGGCAAATTGTCATTCTGGGACATCAACATAGCTATTGCCCATGCCCCAATTTTGGTTTGCCTAGATTATACCAAGGATTTCACCATATACAGTTATGCTTCTGAACACACTTTCAACAATTTTGGTTCAACAAAATAAAAAGGTATGGAATCTCTCATATCCTTCATGAGCTATCCTCTCAAAGATCATGAACTAAAGTATTTAAACATGGAGAAGCATGCTTATGTAGTGGTGAAAGCAGTAAAACACTTCTATTTTTACACCCTGAATTCACAAGTTACTACCCTAGTTCCTGATACCACAGTTAAATTCATATTAACTAAATAGGAGTTTATAACCAAAAGGGGCAATTAGATTGCTAAAATCCAAGAGTTTGATCTCATTATCAAACCAATGAAGCTTGTGCAGAGAAGGGGCCTCTGCCAATTAATTGCTGACAATAGACTTGAAGAAGTAGGGCATGAAGAAACAAAAGTGGAAGACACACCAACAGTCCTTTTTGTCTCCACCACGAATGAGTGGTATTTAAGTATTACTCATTTCCTTACTTATGGTGAGTGTCCTGCCCACCTATCTCATAAAGAAAGGACTGTTAAATTGAAAGCTGCCAATTTTGTCCTCTAGGACAATGGCCTGTATAAGAGGAACCTTGATGGACTGTTCTTTCGTTGCGTGGATAAAAAATAGCAGAACCAACTTTTGAAGTCCTTTCATAATCTGACCTGTGGAGGACATTTTTTTGCTCTTGTAATTGCCCATAAAATTTTGTGAGCTAGGTATTATTGGCCTACTCTTTTTCAAGATGCATACAAATGGGTACGAAGATGTGAACTATGCCAATAGTTCATGGGAAGGCCCAAGTTAGCTGCTCAACCTCTCAAGCCAGTGGTGATAGAAGAGCAATTTCAGTAATAAAGAATTGATTTTATTGGTGCTGTAAATCCATCTTCAAGTGCTGGACATGATTATGTCCTCATAGCCACAGATTACTTCACCAAATGGGAGGAAGTAATTCCAACCAACTATGCTACTTCAGAGGTAGTATGCGATTTCTTCAAGGAGAACATCATTTTCAGGTTTGGGGTCCCAACCAAGATTGTGACGGATAATGCTGCCTGTTTCTCTTCTCATGAGATCACTCAGTTCTATTTTTACTATGGAATTACCCTCTCCCACTCCTCTAATTATTTCTCACAAGCGAATGGCAAAACTGAATCGAGTAACAAGAACTTGGTGACCATCATCAGGAAGCTGGTGGATGACAAGCAACGAACTTGGCATAAAGCATTGGTTGACGCTTTATGGGCAGACAGAATTACACCAAAGAGGGTGATAGGTATGTCACCATTCTAAATTTTGTATGGTCTCAATGCGGAGATACCAATCACCCTGAAATTGCCAGTACTAAAATTGGCAAAGACGGTCGAAGATCAGACATATGAAAGTTTCGTCGATAAGAAGATCATGTGCTTAACTGAGCTAGATGAGTAGTGAACTATGGTGGTGGACCGAATCACTGTGCATCAAAGTCTGGTGAAGAATCTATTCAACTAAAAAGCAAAGAACCATGATTTCCATATTGGAGATCAAGTCCTATTATGAGACAAGAGAAGAGAACCAAAGGGAATGCATGGGAAGTTTGATTCCCTATGGATAGGCCCGTTTACTATCCATGAGCTCAACGGTGAAAATAGTTTCTTGTTGAAGTACCAAGATGGCACGCTTTTTTCTCTGCCTCACAATGGGCAGCATCTGAAGCACTTCAACTCTTGAAGTATCAGATAAGATCACCAGTACATATGTATATTTGTATAGTCTTTAGTTCTATTTTGTGCTTTTCATTTTTATTTTTGGCACCTTTTTTTTTGGTTGACACGACTCTATAATCCAATGGCATACTTAAAGGCACTAAAGATTCTGGTTTCTACTTCCCTCATCTACTTCAAAATTTTAACTAAAAGAAGTTCCCTAACTGGAGCCAGCGATTGTTCCCAAAATCTGTCACTCCTTTTTGGGACAACACAAACTATTTTTGGTCCTACAGGCCAAAAATTCTCTCTTCCCTTCTAAAAAATTGTTTTGGGCATTCAAATTCTCTATTTTTTAAGCTTTTTCAGCTAATGGACTTTGCAGGCTTATTTCTACGAACTCTGCAGATACATTTCTACGGACTCTGCATGCTCATTTTTACAGACTCCGAAAGCTGAATTATATGGACTCTTTCAAGGCTTGAGAGACTTACAGAAAACTACAGACTCTGCAGGCTGGGTTCTACAGACTAGTTTCTACAAACTCTTTAGGTTGGTTACTCGTTTCTATGGACTAGTTTCTACGGACTCTGCAGGGTTGGTTCTATGGACATATTTCTACGAACTCTGCAGTTTGGTTTCTAGTTTCTACGGACTCTATAGGTTGGTTTCTACGGACTGTGTAGGAAAGAAACAAGTTCTCAACACTTAGGCAATTTCAATCGAAAGGTTCAAAGGAAGGTCTTCCAAAATCTTGAAGGACAAGTGCCCTTGCGGAGGGCACTTAGGAGCCAAAAGGACCTTTGCAACTTTTTCGAAAGGCAATCTTGGAGATCAAACAAACCTTGCAGAGGGTAGGTGATGAGCAAAATGGACTGTTGAAAAAGGCTGAAAGGGTAAGGTTTTCTTTAGAAAAGTGAACAAAGGCAAGTGCCCTTGTGAAGGGCAGTGAACAAAAGCAAACAAAGGAATTCTTTCGAAAAGATTTTCTACGGCAAAATGTTAAGACAATTCCTTCAGACAAAAAGTCTGAAAGAATTCCTTTGGACTTTTGTCAGAAGGAATTAGCTCGACCGAAGGGAAAGCTCAACGAAAAGTGAAAGCAAGCAGGGAAGATTTCTTTCAGACATTTTGTCTGAAGGAATTGAAGCCAAAGGACCCCGAAGACCGCCCAAAGGCCACCTGAAGAACCCCGAAGGGCAAGTACCCTTGCAGGGGGCTCTCGCCGACCAGAAAATGGGCCTTTCTCAAGGCCCTGAAGGGATTCCTCCCCTTTAAGAAGGATTAAACAAAAAAAGCCAAAGGAATTGCCAAGGAGGGTGACAAGCCCGAAGACATCAAGATTAAGCACCATGAATTAGCCGTTGGGATCCAGATGTTCGGTGACGTCCCCATAGCTATCAAATTTAGGGCAATAAACTAGCCGTTGGCTTTTAAATAGTGACATCTCCGAAGCTGTCAAATTCACGACAATGAAATAGCCGTTGATCTTTGAAGGCTTGAGTGCGGACCCGAATGCATTTAAAGGCCTTAAGGCCAAAAGGAAGAACCACTAAGAGGAGTCGAAAGAGCCAGTAGAATGGGAATATAGCCCTAAGAGCTCAAATTACAGTAAAAAAGAGAAAAATGACCAAAAATATTTGCGTAGGAGTTATTTTTAGTAGGTGGAATAGTCCACCAAGTAGACGTCTGAGCTCACAAGCATTAAAAAGCACAACTCATTTGTCTCCCTTGGAGTAAAGACGAAGTGGACAGCTACGTAAATCTCAGGTGACAGACTAGATGACCCAGGCCCAAGAGAAGACATTTGAGATGAATTGACACGCCACAGTTAAGGCAGCCGCCCTATTCCAGCATGGTCACTTGACAAAACTAAAAATGCATTTAAGGCATTGAATGTAACATGGGCCACTCCATAGAACAAAGCGTCAAACCTTTCTTGGCTACTATATATTGTAAACTCCTATTTTATGATAAGGGAGATCTTTTTGGTTATAGAAGCAAAACTCTATCAAAATTGAGAGGCGATTACTGAGACTTTGAGCTCAGATTATTGATCATATTTCTTTACATGAATGAGAAAGCAGGTTACTTTTAGACTTTGTGCTGTTATAGCTTGTGTCATTTAGGAGACAGTTCTTATGTCTAGTTTCTGAATGTGTTATTGTCCATCGAATGAAATAAGCAGAACTAATGGAAATAATCAGAAAGGTGTCCTGAAGCTAACTGTGGAAAGACTTTGTATTATCTACAATTGCCTTTAGTGTGTTTGTCTATTTTTTATTTCTGTGTAAAAGACCTTGAGATGACCTCATTGTCTTTCATATTTCACTCTTAGGCAGTTGAGGAAGAGACTTTGTGCTACACCTCATTTTGCTAGTTATTGCACCCCTGTTACCAGTTGTTTGTCACTACCTGAAAGAACTCCTGCGGTTTGCTGCAATACCACTTCTGACAGAATAAAAGTGCCTTTAGTGTCTTCACCAGGATTTCTCTTTTGTTTGTAAACATCATCTCTGAAAGAAGAGAGATGGATGGTGTTACCCTACCCTTGAGTTTTATTTTCTACATATATATATAGTATACATCCCCTTATATTTATAGGAAACCTCCCCTTGATGAGAGGAGAGATTTGTCCCCTTTTGATGTGGTAAACCTGCACACTAAGCCGACAAATTTCCTTATGATGTGGTTGAAGAGACCTATTTTGCTCATCAGTTAGCTGGTGATAAAATATTCACCCAATAGACACCAACTCAAGTATGTGTGGGAGAAGCAAGTCAAGTAGTGGTGATTCACAAACCCAATTTGGATAGGCCCAGTTTTGCACCAACAACAAATGCTCATGCTCTTGAGATAGATGATATATTTGTACACAACTAGGATATAAATAGTGTAGAGTTAAAAACTGAACGTGTGAGAGAGACATTTGTAGACCAAGTTTTAGATAGTAGTTTATTGGCCATTTATTTTTCTTTGCATGATAATTCTATGGCCCAATTTAGAATGCCTAGTTGACCAAGCATAACCAGTGAGCAAAGTACCAAACCAATTGTAGTTACTCAACCTACCTCAACACCCAAAATCTTAAGTGATTTTGTTTCTATGAAGGGCACAGAAGGTGGAATCGATGGTGGCTCAATCAAAGGAATTAGAGGAGGTGCATGAGGTAGTGGTGGACCTCCTTCATAAGGTATATGAGGGATAGGAAATACCTCTCAATAGACCCCATTACAAGATCCTTGATCACCCACTAAGTACTATGAGAAGACACTCCACTTACCAGAGTATTGAGGTGTGGAGAATGTCATATAGCATGTTTACAAGTGTGAACTTATTTGGTGAGCACGTGACATCACTTCTTCTAAACAAAAATTAACCTAGTTTGTTACCACACTTGTGAACTGCATGCATAAGTGGTACTGAAAGTATGATCCACAAAAATCTATGGTGGATTATGATCGAATGAAGGAAACATTCCTATAGGAATTTGATTTCCTAGGGTTCAAACAATAGAGCATAGCTGCCCTAGAGCATATCAAACAAGAACTCACTCAGAGCATGTGTGAGTATGATGCACATTTAAAGACGCTTCTCTATAAACTCTCTTTTGAGATAAATGTTGTTCAACACATCGAGTGGTTCATATGAGGTTTATTACTCCCCTTTAGATGTACCTTGTCACAAAAAACTTCTACCAACCTACGTGAGGCCTTGGAAGTTGCCCTTCATGCCAAAGTTGTTGGAAGTATTGACATAGAGATTAGTCCCTTCATGGAGGCTCAGATCATTATAATGGCATCTTAGATAGAAAATTTCATTACACATAAAACTCATGACATTCGTAGTATCTTGTGGTGTGTACATGTGAGTGCGAAGGCCACAATCAAAATAATTGTCCTCACAAGAGTATTTAAGCCATGTTGAAGCAATCCTATGAGATTTGCAAGGAAGATCATGACGTAAGGGATTTTCCTCTGCTACAACATGCAAATCAATCAAAGTATAAACCTATTGCAAGATATGTGATGCATACACTCATGATACCAATGATTGTCATCTTATTAGTGAAACTAATGAGGTGCACGCACATGGTATGCGTCAAACATATTTTGATAATAACCAAGACAATAGATGCAACTATTGTGGTCAAGGTCATGGACATGGAGGTAGATGTTTTACACCAAGAACCTATTATAAGTGTGGTTCCACAGAGCACTACCAATGTTATTACCTGATATATCCTACATGTGCCTTTTATAAAAATAAACATCATCTAGAGGGGTGCCTTGACCTACACACTACTATTATGAAGGAAATAAATTAGAAGGGTTTTGACATTGTATGCATTGAAAATCCATAATGGAGATCATGCCCTATAACTTCGATAGGTCTCAAAGTCAATATTATGACACATAGTGGTGGTCAGTCCCAGTCTATGTCCAATCCACCCATTGAGAAAGTTCAAAGAGAGGAGCCTCATGCTACACACTATCCATATGCTCAACAATAGAAGGAGGTGATCCATGACACTATGAATTTGGTAAAAGAACTGTAAAAAGAGATCCAATATCTTGAGGATTATGATGTTGCTACACATGCTGATATGCATAAAGCTACATACATTCATGACATGGCGTGTGATGAATTTCAAGAGTTATGTAAGCGACTCTTGGATGAGGACATTATACCCTTACTGCATGACTAGCTAAGGCATCATATGCCTAGGCCTATTGAAGATCACTGGTTAAACTATGCATGACAGTAAGAAACTCAGATCCAACTGAGCCTATAGTGGGATAATGAGATATTGGTTAATGATGATACAGAGTAATGGGTTATCCAGGATATCTTAGTTGATATCAATATTGAATTGAATGTTCTTACCAAGGATGCACAGTAGAAGATGGCCATCTCAGCTTTGTATCTTTCACCCCATGTGTTGCTTATAGCCAATAAGACTTGTGATTTACCCATTGGTGTACTTAAAGATGCCACCATGGATATCCTAGGTGTCACTTTCAAAGCTAATTTTGAAGTCATAGAGTTGGCTAAAGCTGATGACTTCATAGCTCTGTTAGGTCATCCTTGGTATTGCACAAATAATGCTAACTTGAGCTTTAAGAAGTAGTACATCAGTTTTGAGAATGGTGAGCAATGTGTTATCATTCCCTTGGATCATGCTCAAAGGCCTCCCTATGTTGAGTTGATTAATGCTAATGAGGACAAAAACCACATTTATAATGTCACAGCTTGGGGTACTGAATGCCTTGACCCCACCGTAGATGACATCTTAAATTAGAGGGATGTGCAATCTTTGTTTGACACCACTAGTAATGTTGTCAACTATTAGGCTCATGGTGACTATGATATTATTGGGAGGATCTATGTTGTTATAGGAAGTAATGACAATACTCCATAAAAGTATCATAAATGCCATAAATTTATTCATCTCCTTCATAGACAAATCATGGCTACATGACCAACAAGGTTAGATGAAGCTCTGAGGTTCCATGGTTAGATGGAAGTCTTTGAGTTTGTTTAGAAGTTGGAAGCCTTCTATGACTATGACATTGATCAGGTTTGATCAATTATTCATATCTTTGATGGCATAATTGCCTAGTAGTGGAGAACTCATCAAGAGAACTTACTTACTTGGGACCAAGTTCATTATACTTTACACCATCGCTTTCACCATGATAACTGCATACATGAAACCATTAGTTATAATAGCATTAGATATATTGAACCTCACCTTGAAGCTTGCAAGGCCATGTGGATGGTGGATGAAACATTTTTGCCTAAGTACTTTTGCTTTCACTCATTCTATGGCACTCTATGCACTTGGGCTAGAGCATGGTATATCCATAAAGAACACCATTTATAAATGAGTTCTTGGCATTTTATTAAGAGTAAAATTATTATGAAGCTGTCTTATTCATCTCCATGGATGGATTTATGCCTTACATTACAATCCATACGTCAAGTTATAATAGGTGACCCAACCCTAGTTAAAGATCAGATCAGATGCATACATGGCTTGCGATAGGAGAGCTTGACTATTTTCTATGACCCTAATGAGGAGGCATCATCTTCACCACATGAACCTGTATTAGACCACATAATAAGAGATTATATTTGCAAGGGTAAATTTAAATTTGTGTACCAAGTTAACAAAGGTGCTAGATTTGATCTACCTGACCCATCGACTGATCATTTAGTTATGCACATAGAGTATGATGTGTGTAATGTTGATGACACCATAGAGGATGAATAACAACCATACTAGGAGACTCTCTAGAATATTCAATGAAATATTAACATGAAAGAAGCACTAAGGATGGATATTATGTGAGACTACTGGTTTGATACAAAATCTCTAAGGTGTTTGAGCTATTGAAAGGGTATCAAGTTGTCTTGCCACAGAACTATACTAAAATGAAAGGTGTGCATTCTTCCTCAAACAAGATGCACATAAAGTTGGTATATGATGCTTGAACTATCAATAAGAGGTCCTATTAGATCAATCCCAACTTACATGCTCGAGTCAAGGAAGAAATTGATAGCATGATGCATATGGGAGTCATTACTCCTATAGATGAGTTTGAGTGGGTAAGCCCCATGGTTATAAGTATCAAGAAAGATGGATGCATTCAAGTCTGTGTGGATTATCAAGGACTCAATGCTACCTGTGTTACCAACCCCTTTTTGATACCCTTCATTGAAGAGATACTTGAAGGACTTGGTGGGTGTGAAATCTATACATTTATGGATGGCTTCTTTGGATACCATAAAGTTTAGATCATAAAAGAAGATAAGCCAAAGACCACATTTACAACTAAGTGGGGATCCTTTGTTTACAATGTCATGCCATTTGGGTTGAAAAACACTCCTAATATGTTCTATCGGATCACAGTCAAGACTTTCAAGGACTTTATTCATAAGTTGCTTCAAGTCTACCTTGATGATTGAACTATTTATGACTTAGTGCAGGACCACCATTCAAATCTATGACTAATGCTTGAGTGTTACTGGAACCTTCAGATTTCTCTAAATCTAAAGAAATATTTATTTTTACTCATTTTGGCATTCTACTTCATCATGTCAATTGTCATGATGGGCTTTTGGTGGATTTAGCCAAGATTGTTGTTATACTTCGCCTTCCATCACCAACCACCCAATGAGAGGTACATGACTTCGTAGGACATACTGTATATTATAAGAAGTTAATTCGTGGGTATGCTAGGATTGTTGTGCCTCTAGAGGAATTAATGAAACAAAATGGTCAGTTTGTCTAGACCAATTCTCACCAACAAGTATTTAGTACACTCAAGGATAAGCTTATCACTGCCCTTATTCTCCAATTTCCAATCTAGACAAAGCCTTTTCACGTTCATGTCTATGCTTACAACATGGAATTCGGTGCTATCCTTGCTCAACCTAGTGAGGGCAACCTAGACCACCCTATTTATTTTGTAGTTATAAAGCTTACTCCAGCTTAACATAACTACACGAATATAGAGCATGAAGCATTGTCTATGGCTTACTCCCTCCAAAAGTTCCATCAGTACTTGCTAGCTACTCCATGTATCTTTGTCATGGACCATGAGGAACTAAAGTTATTAATAAACAAATTGGTACTACATGGGAACATTTGTCAATGGATTGTGTTGTTTCAAGATTTCCAATTTTCAGTGATGCTAAAACCTGGAAAGGCCAACTGTGACCCAGATCATCTATCATGCATTGAATATGGAGAACTGATGCATGCCATTGAAGATGACTTGTCTAACATGTAGTTGTTTCAAGTCACATGCATGTCCAAGGAGTTGGAAGATATCATTGTCTTTCTAAATATGGGTTTAACACCAACTCACCTCATCACTCTAGAAAATAAGCAATTGGTTATTCATGCCACTCCATTCTAGCTTATAAGAGGTGACCTTTATAAGCTTGGCTGAGGTGAAGTGCTATGATGCTACATCATACAACATGAGCACATTGAGGTACTTTAGAAAGTTCATGAGGGTGTCATCAAAGGACACTATGTTCATGAAGCTACAACACAAAAGGTCCTTTTGGTTGGGTTATGGTGGCCTACCTATTTTAAAGATGCTGAAACTTATGTGCGCCAATGTGACATTTATCAATGCATGGGAAATATGAATAGAAGGGATGTGATGCCTCTTCATCCTATATTGTCATAAGAACCCTTTTAAAAGTGGTCTATTGATTTTTTTGGCCCCATCAACCTAGTAGAGAGGCGTACCAGTGCACGTTTTGTTGTCATTGCTACTGATTATCTTACTCATTGGGTTGAAGCTACACCAACAAGGGGTTATACCATTGCCACTGTTTCAATATTCATATAGGATAATATCATTACACAGTTTAAATGTTTATTGATTCTGACTAGTAACTGAGGAACCCATTTTATTAATGAGACCATTTATATCCTCTTGGTAGAATTCATGATCGTGCACCATAAAATAACACCGTATCATCCTCAGGCTAATGGTATAATTGAGGCATTCAATAAGATCTTGGGTAATACCAAGATATGTAAAATTGGATGTAATACCTAAGATGATCATGTGTCTATGGTATTATGAGCATATAGAACCACTTACAAGTGGTTAAACAAGAACATGCCATCCAATCTTGTGTTTGGTACCATAATGATTCTTTTGGTCGAATTCTTTATCCCTTCTCTTCACATTGCACATGTTGGTCAATTGGATGGTGAAGAATCCTTAAAAGCGTGCCTCAATGCTTTATTGCACTTGGATGAGACCCAATTTCTAACATCTGGGAGTTAAGGGGTGGATAAATGTAAACAAAAAATTTGGCATGATCATCATTTGAAGAACAAGACTTTTGCTCAGGTATGCGAGTCTTAGTATACAGCTCCAAGTTCGTGTGCCTCGTGTACACTAGGATGGCTTCTTCATAATTCATAGTATACATCCCACCGATGCATGCAAATTAAAGTGACTAGATGCCCAATTCCTTCCTAGCCATTTCAATGGTAGTCAATTGAGGCCCTACTATTTTGAATAGTCTCTCTTTTTTAATAATAAGGTATATGCCATTAGGTTATTCTAAGATTTTGATTATTTTCAATAAAACATGGAACTAATTTCATGCCTTTGAGTATTTTTAGGGTAAACACTTTATTTTTATAATTCTTTGTACTATCGTGGAGGACCATAAATAATTTTTAGTATGGGATAACGGTAGAAGAACATCTATGGAGCGCCAAGGATATGGTCAATGGGATTATGCACAGGAGTAAAGGTATGTAAGTAGAAGTGTGTAATGACAAAAGGGTACACAAGATGTGGTGCGTAACCACCAAGTTAAGTCAAGGTAAAGAAGTAAGATTCTTGCCTTTGGAATGGAAAATATTCAAATTCTTTACAACTATCATGCACTTTGGGAAAAATGTGGGAAGGGACATGCAATTAATACAAGGAAATAATGGTAATGGAAAGTTTACCAAGAACGCATCATGGTAATACCATTATCATCATATGTTGCATGAAGTGATGGTAGAGTTAATGGGGTAGTAGAGTTAGTGGGGTAGTAAATGCAAGTTACCCCCTTGAACATATAAAAAGTTAAACGTAGGGCATTTCACTTTTTACTATTGTCACATTTACGAACTTATAGATCTAAATGAGCGTATTTTAATGCTACAAAGTGACTTAAAAGCTTCTAGTCGAGTGAAAATTAATGAATTGAGACTATTTTAAAGCATTGCAAAGTGCATTAGTTGAGGGAAATAGGAATAGTGCTGGAACAAGTGTAAGGACGCATAGGTTTTTAGATTTGTACGTTGTAGAGGTTGACATTTGCCATTAAAAGGGGTTGAAGTAGGAGAGATGAGTGGGATAATAAGGTAACCATGTATACTTTTGGAAAGACTAGATGTTCATGCCTTAAACTTTGGGGTCCTCAAAGGGTGATGTGTTTAAAGAAAAAGGCCCATCGAAATGAGCCTTTACCTATGATACCAGAGGAAGAAGAGTTGGAGAGTGTGGGTGGTGAGACTATGTTAAATAGAGAAGAGGTACCTAAAGAGCTCAGAGCACATGCATAAGACATAAAATCAAAAATGGCATGCCAGGCAAAGAAGAAGGCTATTGTACCCGTTCCACCCCCACTGTTGGTTGAAGAAATGCAGTACCTAGAGGTGGTACTATGCATAGAGAACTAGGTATTGAATGTGCCCACTTGTAATGTTTTTTATTATAACCATCACTGGCCTGGAAATGAAGTGGAATTGTAACATGACTACCATGAAGAGCACCAAAATAGAAGGAATGAGATAGTATATGACTTGAACATTTTCAATGCTCTAAATGATGCTAGACTCTTCCAATTATTCAATTTTTAGTTTTTTGGAAAGCCAATTAAAGCAATAAAGTTTTTGAAATTGTGAGTGCATGAAGATTATATTTACTTTACTGGGTACCAAACAAGGATTAAACTGGAGCGAATAAGCAAAGTGATAAGGTGTGGACCTTAATTATGACTTAGAGGACTAGAACGAGATCAAAATGATTGCAATGGTGCTTGAGTATAGAAAACAAGGCCATGTTATGCGTATCACTAGTATCAAAGATCCCACCCTTAGAGTGGTCACACGCATCATAATGACTAAGGTTGGAGGCGGTGATAGGTGGATATGGCCCACTTTTATGTCACCCAATAAGTCATCAACGAAATAAAATATAATTAAGTGCATTACTTTGAAGATAGAACTAATGCAGACATAGAGAAATCCCACTGCCTACCCAACCAAAGTTTTACATGGGGAATGTTCCTTTTATTGATGATGTTTGATGAGATTGGTATACCTGATAAAACATTAGAGATCTGAAATGGGCATATCCTCCTAAGAATAAGTCCCTCATAAAGCAGTTCAAAGCATTCACTTACCCTAAACCAATAACCCCATCCTACAAGGTCAAAATGAAGGGATGGTATATCAGGATGAAGGAAGCCTTTGGGAACTAGTAGTGCATTCCAAAGGACTTACCTAGATAAGTTAGAGACCAAGAGAAATTTACAATAATGCAAAAATTTTCCCTAGTGCACATCTAGATGGCTCCCTTCAGAGAGTTGTCTGGATGGTTGAAGTTACTATATGCTTTCACATGCGATACTTCAGGGATGCCATCAATCGAATATATGATGCACAACTGGTGAACTTTACTATAAATAAGATTGACATGGAGATTCAAACCCTATGCCTTTTATACATATACCCTAGAGAGAAAGCATATAGGGAAAAGATGGAGTTAGATCAAACTGACATCAAAGTCCAATTCATTCTTTGTTTTACATGTTGAAGCCCAGGAAGAAATATTTAAGGAGCACGGATCAATAAAAAGAGATAATCCCACCAGAACTAGCACTAGAGAAGAAGCAAAAGTGCCCAGGGCATGATGCCAACACAAGCACCTAGCCAGAACCTACAAAATGACAAAGGATTGCCTAGGTACCACCCAAGAATAATCCTCTAGTAATTCAACCTGAAGGACTGGAGCCAACAACACAAATTGTTCCTTTGGAATATGAGACATTGGTGCCTAAGGACGGTGAATTGTAAGAGAAAATAGAAATTTTGTAGGAGACACTAAAAAAGTTGTTATAGAAGAAAAGTAAGTCACTCTGAACTCTATGAAAACACCTTCATTAGCATGATGTGAAAAAACCACCCTCGAGGAAGCACAAATGGAAGTTGAAGATGTCATTGGTGAAGAAAGGGATGGTTTCAACATGACTTTGGGAATGAGTGAGTTTGACATTAGGGATAGTCACTAGAGTGAAGACATGGACGTCAAAATTATTGAACTAGTTCCCTTTAAGGGGAAAGAATTGGTTGATGACTCCATCCTGAGGCTAGATAAAACCAATGTAACCACAATCCTACACACCCAATATCAAAGGGGAGTGCCAAAAAACATCTTATACATGTATTCACATTTTTCACCAAAAGTTGCATCTCAGCAGACTCAAAGGGAGTTGTCCTTCTCCCATGATGTTTATAATAAAGAATGACATTTTGAGATGCCTTCAGATATCCTAGTACTTGATTTGGAAGTGGTGGCACTTTTAGATACCCTTTGGGTAGACCTATGGTAGTTTACCACTATATAGGCTAGCGTGACACTTTTAAAGTTGGCACATGAGGTCACAAGGTAGAATGCTTTAGTTGAGTCTAATGTTTGATGAGCCTAGAAGAAACATGCAGAGATGGTGGTTTGATATAAGAACGAGATCACCATAAGAACAAAGCTTGAGGAATAACTAGTTGAGGATAAACATAAGTTGGAAATTGAAATGACAGCCAAGGTAAAGGCATTAAACATGTGTAAAACAATTTTGAGGAGAACAACCAAGACTCACAGATGGAGTACGTCTTTTTGGTGAGGCAGTGGATAAACTAAATACCATGGTGGAGTTCCTATTGAAACGATGCAAAGACCAACCTGACACTGAGAATGAACAAACTTATGAAACAAAGTAGTTCATGAAAGCAATGGAGATATGAAAGAGTATCTCGCATAGAGTTGGGGACACCATTACCATTTGGATGGAGTTTTTGAAAATTTGGCACAACTAAAAAAAAAATTGGAAGTTAGGCTCCAAGCAAAAGAGCTTCAACGATAATAGTTGGTGGATAACACCTTGTTAATAAAAGGCCACATAGAGTGCACCAAAGCATTCAAGGATGTGAAGGCAATGGAGGACACAATAAGTGCTCATCGTCAAGAAATAAATTCAAATTTTGTGGCACTCTGAGGATAGGTTATCACCAAGGTCACTATGCTGTAAGGTGTTTATAAGGATGCTTCCACATCCCTTGAGCGTTTGGTGAATAAATTAGGTGTCTCAAATAGTCCAAAAAGACCAAGAATCTCAAAGTGGTTGTAGAAGAAATAATGTCCAAAATACAAAACACCTTGAACTATTGGGAAGGCGTCAAGAAGCAAATTGAGTAGATAGGACTGGAGTTTTTGGTAGACACTAAGCATTATGCTTAGTTCAGGACAAACTAATGGCTTAGTGTGGGGTGATGTTGGGTCCCAATTTTGGCCAAGTAATTTTTGGTATAATCGGCATGGAGAGGCACGACGCAAATACCATGGTACAAAAGACCATGGAATGAGAGTCTGTGGTGCAAAAGGACCAAGTCTCATGGAATATATGTGCATGTTAAACAAGGAACATGAGAATGAAGGACTCAAAACTTAGCGAAGACTAGGGGAGCATGTAGAAATTGGAGAATGATTATGTAATGATTTGCTGGGATGAAAGAGAATAAGTCAAGCATGAATCCAACACCAGCCCATGGGAAGATAGGCGTTCGACGATGATGATCCAATATTGAAAAGAGAATATTAATGTAATTGGATGCCACAACTCAAGTGTATTGATGATCATTGGTGAGTCACCTTGAGTGTATTTACTTTTGTAATTGCTTGGTCAAGGAAAACCAAGTATAAATACCCCTAGAATGTACTTTGTAATGTTGTTCTTCAGTTGGGTATTATTGATAGAGTTTATATGAGTGAGTTGCATTGTAACTATAGAACTGTGTAATCTTTAGGGATCAATTATGAATATGATGAATGAAGCTTCTGTTAACTTATTATTGTTTCTCATCTGACTATAGAGATAATACTACTAGTTATTGTGTATGTTATTGTAAAATTAATTGAGTTAAGGTTAATAGTTATCATTTATGCCATAGTTTACTTTTTGATCATTGAGTAATGAACATGTGTTAAGATAGAATATAGAATGAGCTTAGTATTATGTATATGTTTGAACACCTTTGTTTGTTAGTACACCCTTGTGGGACAAAACTAATGGGAACCAGTCCCTCGCTGTGTGCTTTGAGTGAGCATGCAAGAACTTGTTCTTGTGTGAAATGCCAATGCACCAACACATTGAACTCTTAATCACTTCGGTGCATGCCTAGGAAATGTTATGACCATGTAAGGAAAGGAATCCCAACATTTTTATCCAAGCATAGTTTTACTAGTTTGCACTCTTACCTTAATGGCGTTTGGTACCTCAAGCACACTCGTGCATTATGTGTAACTTGCACACCATAACACCATCTTGTAGTACCCATGCACCTTATTCACACCCTTGCGAGTTTGTGCAACACCAAGCGGCATATCATAGAGCCTTTAGAATCTATGCAACACCTTAAAAAATCAACATCTACATGGAAATGTTAGGCCACATCATGCCATGCCAGTTGGCCCTTCTAGAGAATTCGTTAACATGTCATGTGTTTGGGTGACCAATCATTGCATCTAAATGAATACAAAATGTCAATTGTTGTGAAATTTGAATTATTTTATCATTTTTCTCTTTTGTAACTGCTTCTTTATAATCATATTTATTAAGCCATTCAATCCTAAGGAGATATATACACACTCACATGATTCAAGTATCTAGTATTGAATGGTCATTTGTTCACATTCCAATCTAGGAAAAATTAGTTAGGAAGTGTTTCCCCCTTTCTACTCATGAGAATCTTTATTTTCAACCTTGTTGCATATTGTACATATATCATACCCTATTTTTTACCATTGAATAGATGTATCATTGTTCTACTAATCTCATGCATTCAAATGTGTAACATTATATTAATGTAATTATTTTATGTTACATATTCTATGATGTTTGAGGCTTTGACCCTATGAATCACCAAGAAGAAATAAGAATAAAATTTTCATTTTCTATTTCCCTTCGTCACCCATTTGTCTCTATCAAATGTAGATGTAAATATTAATAGTATAATTTTTTTGAGTAAATAAGGAAGTTATGTCTGTGCACAAGGATTTTTCTTTAAACAAGTGTCATTAATAGGACAAATCATTTCCATGTACTACCTAAGTGCCAAGTATCACTCTGTTGTCATGTGCTTTGACGTCTTTTTCACGTACCATCAGGTATGTCAAAATGACAAACTTCTTCCATGTATAGATGAGTATATAGGAAGGACAAACATATCAAGAGATTTGGTATATCGATTTGGTGGTATATAGAAAGGAAAATTTATTGGAGTGATAAGGAACGAATTCATCTTCCCTTGATAGCAAATCCTTTTCAATCAAAACAATAATTGGCACAACACTCACTGGGGATGACACCTAGTAGTCTGAACCAAGCACATCGACACCAAATTCCATCTGATTCAACATTACGTGAAAAATGGCAATGACAAATTAATGCATTGTGCAACTACAAAACAACTGGCTAGACTCCTGACAAAAGCACTTGGAAGAGAGAAATTTGAAAAATTAGAGGCATGCTTGGTCTCACTATAACCCCTATGGATTAAGGTGGGATGTAATATTATGTATATAATCCTAGGAGTAATATTTTTTGTCTTCTTGTAGAATCTAAATAGTCATCTTGAAGATGAACTAAACCATCACACTGTTGGTTATTTATATGTCCTCTTGCATCTCATTTGACGAATAAATACAATTTTGGTTTGCATCTATTTCATTTTCTAATTTTTACAGAGCATTCCTGGCCTAACCTAAACATTGGGATATTCTAGAGATAGTCCCCCATGGTGAGTTAACGCTATGACATTTTTTCGAACAATCAATTGTACCACCATCAACAATCGTGACCTAAAATTTTGGATTTAGATAAATGAAATAGTTCAAACATTTTTAACCAACTTATTGTTGATGAAATTATGAGTACTAATTGAGTCAATCAACATTGTCACTCTTTGTTTCTTCAAAAATCCCCCTACCTTGGAGGTCTGTGAGGTAATAATACCTAAGAGTTCATGGCAATAAATGGTCTATTGTGGATCTTTTGAAGCATCCTCTAATTCTTATTCAACTTCCATTTCTTCATTTTTTTCTTCCTCAGTTGTACCTTCAATGTAGAATATATTTTTTTCTGACACATGTATGTCCTCTAGTATATTTTCTATCACAATTAAAACATAATCCACATTAATCGAGTAGGTTGAGGAAAGGATGGTGTCTTAGGGTAACAATATTTGAAGCTAGTGAATGCATGTCTCCTAGTAGATTTGATACTCTTCTTGCCATGATAATAGAATCAGATAAAGAAGATGGCTTAAACAAGTATAACTCATATTGAATGTTGTCCTTTAGTTTGCCTATAAATGTGTCCTTAAGGTTCTTCTCCATAACATCATCCACTCATAAGGACAAGGACTAAAATTGTTGAACATAGTCCTTGATGTCCTAGTCTGGTGTAGCTTGGACAATTGGTTGAAGTAGTTACCGAACAGATTGCCACCATATTTTGTAGATAGCTCCTCCATAAAAATAAACTGACACTATGATTCTTTTGTTTCTTTTGAGCACATAGCCAAGCATACCAAATGAATTTATATGGTTCCAAAATATAATAATGCCATTGTAACCTTTCGTTTGCATGGAACCTGATGTAGATTTAAAAAATGCTCCATTTGATCGAATATTTTCCATCAAACTTATGCATCCCATCTTTGACTAAAACTGTCGAGACCTAGAAGTAGTATTTGTCACATATTAATGTGGCCCAATATTTGAATCGGGAGTGAAATGTTCTGATGATTCATTAGGAGTGGTCACCACACTTGTTTATGTTGGCTTAGAAATCTAGATCTACTTAGTAAAGTCTAACAAACCTTGAAAAATGATAATTCTATGAAACTTGCAAACATCCTTTGTTCCAACTAATTTATGTCATGTCTTAGCCATTGGCCGTAGTTCATCTTTGGTGGCTATGGTATCTTTCCATTTCTTAAATTCCTCTTTTATAGGAATATTTTTGTTAGATTTGATAATCTTACAAGTCAACCTTGCTCAAACTCTCCTCCCACTCAAGTGGAAAACCTTCATAAGTCCATATAGATCCCATCTCTAAATCTATATCCTCTATGTTCGAAGTCTTCTCTATATTGTGTCAGGAATCTAGAACAACAAACATGCTCTGATCCCACTTGTCAGGATGCGAAACCGAAAACATACAATTGATTACCAAACTTCAAGCAACTTAAATATGCGAAAATAACCAGAATCAACAAGTAACTAGAATTCATAATAACACAGCATATGAGAGACAATACACAACTTGTATTAACACTTTATACAGAAAAGAATACAATAAAGAAGATGCCACTTCTTCTCCACCACCTTACAGAGGTTTCCCACACCTCAAGTGAACAGTACTTCTTCTCCCCAAAGCTCTCCCTCTCATAGGTCCCAACACCCAACTCAAATACAGAGTTGGTGTTCACCTCCCGTGCTCCACGCACAACACAAGTGCTCCACGCACTCCACAAGCACTCCACGTGCTCCACAAGTACTCAAGGTACTTCAAGTAGATCTCCCATGAACCTGCAACAACCTGCAATTCAACAGACCATACTTATGGAAGAAACTCCCTTGCCTTCCTCTCTTGCTCTATCCGAGTACACACCTGTACTCCAAGTAGATCCTGCCTGATACTGCTCCCTATTGTGTTGCTGTCTATATGACCTTGCACACCTGCAAATCAAACAACGGTTCTGCTCCCCTGTGAACCTCGACCTTGCACACATACACCTGCAGATCAACGATCTTACTTACCATGTAGATCTCCTATATAGGCCATGCAACTGTGACCAAGATCCTACACTCCTGAAGAACCCAGCTGGCTCTCCAATCCAGCACCAACACCCCTGGTACTGAGGCACTAGGAGGAACGCACCATTGCTCTACCTCACACACAGAAGGAGCTTATAATTATGCTCTCTTACTCCCTAGCACGCTTTTCCAATACAACCATGAGTCTATTATATAGATCTCATCCAAACAATAATTAGACATCTAATTACAATAATTAGATCCGCAGCCATGAGTCTAAAATTAGCACTCATCATGCAAACACTTGGTTCGTTAGCTAACTGCCCGTAAATAGCTCGCAGTCGAACCACACAGGCGACCGACGTCGGTCCCTGTCTGCCTGGAGGTGACCGACGTCGGCCGATATATGACCGACGTCGGTTGCTTCCCTTTGCTATCCTGCCGACGTCGGCTGATCAGACCGACCCCAACTTCTCTGCAACTCAGCAACCTTCAGCAACCTCCTCTCCTGTTTGCATCAGTGAAGCTTTTAGCTCCACAATCCTAACATATTGTTGCCCCTGCCTCTAATAGAGGCATTATAGATGGTGTAGCTAGCCCAGAGTAAAAATTAGGCTCACCAGCCACCTAAAACAATGTAATTATATTGTCGTGATGAAGCTAATGATTATTATATTGCTTGAGGGTAAAAAAACTAGAAAACCTGAAAACTTGAAAATCAAAGAGAATTTAGGGTTACTAGAGATCTATATCATACTGATCACCTTAAAAGGACAAATCCAACCATTGCTATATTTCTCGAGGGTGTAAAATCAATTTTTTTAGGTCAGAAAGCCTAGGAAGATGAAAACCCTAAACTGACTCTATATCAATTTTTTTTAAATTTCAACATGCAATCAGGGTAGAACAAATGACAAGATTTGCCCATAGAACAAAGAAAGATACAAGCAATTAAACAAAAAAATTCCAGAAAATGAATTGATTCAACTCTAGATTTCTTGTTGGGAAAATATCAATTGTAGAGTTGATTCAACTATCAATGTATCAACAGGTGAAAAGGTTAAAAATACCATAGAAACCTATCAAAATCGAAGCATTGATACCACTTGTAATGAACTTACTATATTGCAAAAGAAAAATCACATCAATAGTTTGAAATGTAATACATCGCATAAATAGAATAAAAACATTCACTCAAAAATAAGAGCAAATGCATGCAATATAAGTGAAATGAAGAGCAAGATAATTGAATATACAACTGAACCACTTTGAGAGGGCAAACTCCCAAGTCCTTAAAATAAGAAGAAAATTTTGAATATATGACTAATATCCTAACATTACCCCCCATATATACCATAATTAGGTTATGGGAAATCCTTAAGCCAATTAGGCCAGTAAAATGTTACTGTGACACTGGTTAGCCACAAATATCCCAATACAAACCATAGGTTAAGGGTGTAACAGACATGGTATTTTTTAGGGGCTATTTTTTGACAAATTTATAAAATTTTAAATTTGCCAATGAATAAATTTTTGGAAACATATTTGCCAAATTGCTTATAAAGTGTTGAAAATATTGTTAAATTTGCACACACACACACACACACACACACACACACACATATAATTCTATGTTATTCTTTAAAATTTGCCTATCATACTTATGTTCTATATTTTTCAATATAAAAATATTCACCCACAACTAAAATACCTTGATAACATGTGTCCAATTGGCCAATTTCCTTTGCATTATTGTATGATGTCGTCTTAAGTACTCATTGATGGCTTGCGGTGAACAAGAAAGCCCAAATATTTCATGGGGAGATATCCTTGAAGCTAAGAATTTTGAGAAATGCCATTTTTAAAACTATGACAAAATTAATAAAATAATTTTGATTTACCTCAATTTATCATTTGCCTAAAAGCTAGTTTAAATTTATTTAGTATATTGTTCCGCTCTTTAACTTCTTTGACACTTGATGTGGGAAAAACTAGTGCTTCATCTACATAGTGGAATTTGGTGTACTTGGTTCTTAACCATATATTCTCTCAATGTGTTTAATAGATACAAGATGTTTGCATAGTGATTCTCCCATTATTGTAAACATGCATAGGCTAAGAGGATAACCTTTTGATGGTTGAAAGGGTTGGCCCAAAAACCATTCATTGAGATCTTGGAGAGAAGAGTATTAATGCAACTATTTGTCCATCCAATAACTTGTGCATTGAAACCAAAAGTTCTGAGAGTAGTCTATATGAAGCCCAATTGCATCTGTTAAATTTCTTTGATATATGTTATTTAATAGTGGTTTTTAATATTGGAATGCTTCAGGTTATCATATAATAATAATAATAATAATAATAATAATAATAATAATAATAATAATAATAATAATAATAATAATAATAATACATAGAAAAGCAATAGGTTGGAATGCATGGCTCAAACTCCACAGTAGAGGACAAAACCTGACTCAAAACATAGGTGGGAAATAGAAAACAGAAGACAAGGCTAAACAAATCATGGCATACAAAATCACATTACATCACAAAATTTAAGCACAAGTCATGGCACCCAAGGGAGGAGGCGGAGATCATCCTTGGGTGGTAGAGTTGCCCAAGCAGAAGGCTCTATGAAAGGAGGATACGACGCTACCCAACCAGCGAGGGCTTCCGCAATCATATTGATAGTCCAACCATCAACATACTATGTCTGAGTAACAGTGCTAGTAGGAGAGCCCTCAGAGAAGGAGTCATGTTATTTTTACCACTAGTTGCAACGAACCCCACCCTTGGGTGAAAACAAGGGGAGAAGTAGCCACAATTTCACAACTGACTTTTGCACTTCCTAGGAGGTGGCGGCGGCGGCCCCTGGGACGGTCCATTTGGCAGCACATGACTCACATTATAGGAGGCATTCCTTAATGGTCCAACAACTCTTGGAGATGACGAAATTCCATCACAACCTTATTTTTTTAGGTTTGCATTTGTATGTAGGACAAATATATAACACAAACCTTGTTAATGGAGAAAAGATGAGCATTCTTCATTATGGAATATAACATTGTTTCTAGCCTTCCATAATTAGAAAAGAATAATAGATCGGAAAAAAATCTACATAAAATCAATAGAAGCTGACCGATTGATTGAGTCCCCAAGAAGAGCAAGACACCAAGAGAATGGCTTAGGGTGATAGGGATAGAATAAACTATGCATCCATTTCCATGTAGACTGGGCTCGTGGGCAAAACCATAAAAGGTGTTTGAAGGATTTAGGATGCTTGCAAGCAAGACACTTAGGTGGAGCAATTTTCATATGAGAGAGTCGCTCCCCGAGAGGCAACTCTTGGTAGACTAAGCACCACAGGAAGTGAGCTAGCTTGGGTTCCATACCAACTTTTCAAAATTTGTCAAGTTTGGCAAGCCAAGTTCTGGGGGAGGTTTTAAGGCCACTACACCTATTGAGCTTACAGAGAGAAGGGGAAAAGGGACTCATGACACGATAAAGAAGGCCTAAAGAGTAATTTTTAAAGTGTGTGTCACAATCCACATCCAATCCTTACACCATGCTTGGGGCCGCTGCAAGTCCAGCTTATGGATCATAACATCTGGAAAAAGTTCTTGAATGCGAAGAACCTAAGGTAAGTATGCATTGTTTAATTGATATTTTGCTTTCAAATTTCGCCAAGGGATCCAATCCTTAGCAGAAAGCAAGTCACGAATGATATGGATACCTTTTTCAAAAAATCTGAGGCCTTTGATTCTAGGTAATTCAACCAACAAAACATTAGTGCATGTCATACTAGAAGACCACCATATGCTATGGTCATTAAAAGATAGTCTTGTATGAAAACCATCGCCAATCCATTTCATGTTAGGTTTAACAACTTCAAAAGCCTTCCATATACTTTTGGCAACAAAAGAGCCTTCAATGTTGACAGGGGCCGTAGTGATGAGAAGGGAGTGGAAGCCTATATTCTTCCAACTAAGTTTACCATAAAGTGACCCATAGGAAATACAATGCCCTAGTAGGATTTTCCATGCCTCATTGCCTTCAATGGCTTAACCCACCCATTTGGCACACGAGGCTATGTTATGTTTGTAAAGGTCAACAATTACCATACCTCCTTTATCCCAAGGGAGGCAACAAAGATCCTAGGCAACCCGATGGAATCCCCTTGTCTACTTGGAATTGGACCAAAGAAATTCCCTAAGAATTTTAGCCTTGTAGGGAGCCCAATAGGAGGAATAATAAACATGAGTAACAACCAGGATTTTAGTGCAAATTTGGAATTTACCTGCTAAGTATAGTGATTTAGTAATCCAATACTCAACCTTCTTCTCCACTCTAATAATGACATACTGCCACAACTCAATAGGAGAATTGTCAAAGGCAAAAGGAATGCCCAAAAATTTGAATTGCTGTGCTTACGCAATCCATTTCCATTTAAATTGGAGAAGCCACTCAGGCATAAGCATCATGCTTTGTTTGAAACATTGTGTCTTGTTCTATTGCAAACTAGACCCCGAGGCCAAGTAAAATATATCAAGACATTTCATAGCTTTTAAAAAGGTCCATTCTTGCTCTTTGAGTGTAAGGAAGGTGTCATCCCCAAAGTGGCTACTAATGCACTGGGATGAGTGGTCAGGTACAAAAATACCTCGAAGCAGACCCCGTTCAGCTCAAAGGCAAGAAGACATCCTAAATCTTCTATGGAGAGGACATGCAATGTTGGAGCAAGAGGGCAACCTTGTCAAATGGCGCGATGAAGGCACATGTCAGATTTATAGCCATTGATGGTGAGACAGGTCGAGGCATTTGAAATTAAGGGCTGGACTCTTGAAACAAAGTACTAGCCAAAACCAAGAGCCTTGAACATAACTAAGACAAAAGGCCATTCAATTCTATCATATATATTTTTAAAGTTCAATTTGAGAAAAATGGTTCTTTGACAATAACCTCTAGCTCATTCCATGCCTTCCTAAACAACAATAAGATTAACAAGTATACATTGCCCTCTAATAAAGCTGGTTTGTTCAGGTCTAATATTGCAAGAAGATTGAAGAGGAGTTGGCTGGCAAGAGCTTTAGCGAGAATTTGTAGGAGACATTCAATGAGGAATATCCTAACAATGATGAACATATTCAAAAAGAAAATCCAATCTATGGTGCAATAAGTTTCTCATACACAAATAATAAGTCACCAATTGGTAATGATCTCTGCATCTCCTATTTTGGGTATAAACTTGATATTATCTTGATTGATTAAAACTCCTAAAGAATGGTTTTACAGGGCTTCTTTATAGACCTGAAGCAAGTCCGGCCCAACAAACTCCCATGTGGCTTTATAGAATTCACATAGAAAACTATCGAGGTCAAGAGCTTTGTCATTGCTCATGCATTGGAGAGCCTATGTGAGTTCCTTGAGGGTCAATGGTGACTCACAGAGTCATTGGTCATCAGATTTAAATTTGTGAGGAACCACATCGAGGCATTCCTGCAAAGCCCAAGATCTTTCTTCAATTTCCTCCTAGGCTTGGAACATTAGTTTGTAGTGATTCAGAAAAGTCAAGATGTTTGGAAGGAAGCTGGGTTTGGTTTGGGCCAACTTGATGGCCTTGATATGGTCACGACCCTACTTGGCCTTGAGGGACTTTAAAAAGTCTTCGAAAGCTTATTCTCTGAACTTGAGCTAGTGTAGTTTTGCACACAATTGTGCCCTTCTGGCAGCGTGGCCATCTGCCACCTTTATGTGGTGTTTGAGCGAGGTAGTGAGATTCTACATATGCGTACCAAAGGGATTGAGCTTAAGAAGGGAGGGAACTATACAAAATTCCTTGAGCGTGGCATCCTCACATCACTTCCTAACTTGAGCAACTTGCTTCCCATAATGGCAGAGGAAGGTGGTGTTGCACAGAATGGCATCGTTCCACCACTCGATCTAGTTGTCAGCATAAGGAGGGAAGGGGGTAAGGTTCCAAATTTAGGCTATCAGACGGATGGTGCCAACATGGTCCAAAAGAGAGGTATTAAGGATAAATAGATTATGTGGCACCTTGTATTGCCTTGTGACCCATTCGACTCTGCAGGAGATAAAAGCATGATCAAAGAGAACCAAGTCTGAGTGGACAGTGACACATTGGCCATTAATGTTGGAGAATGAAAAAATAATTTGTTTTGACAACATATAATGGTCAAGAATTTTAAGCACGTGGTTATCCACAGAATGGTAGTTGGACCACATAAACCAAGATGTGGTATTAAATGAGTGCTGTCAGAGGAGAGGGTTGACAAGGCCCCCTTTATTCTTAAAGGAATACCATGCTTCATGTTCTTTGATGCACCACCTCAAAGGCAAGGCACCAACTTTATCCTTGGGATGCTCAATCGTATTAAAATCCCCGCACACTAGCCATGTGGCAGGGGAAAGGTTGTCAGCCAAAGAATGTCAAAGTAGAGATCTTTCAGGACCATCATAGGGGGTGTAAATGTTAATAATGCCTAATGAATGGCCATCAATATCCGAAATTAGCTAGACAACTCGGTGTGATGGGTCCTCCCCTATGGCAATAATAAAGGGAGAAAATTTAGGCGAAACCAAAATGTTGGTGCCGTCAAGACCATCTTCATGTAGAGTGGAGAATTGGGTGACGTCATGTCGAATACATCTCAAAGAGTTCTACAGAAGAAACCGTAAAAAATTTTACTTGCAGGCAAATAAAATCAAGAGAACCTATTTGTTGATAGGCAACGCGCACAAAGTATTTTTGGGAGGAATCTATAAAACCTCAAACATTGCAGGGTAAAATATTTATTAGTAAATATCCTCCATGTGAAACTCCCCTTGTCCATCCTCAAAATCTGCTAAAACAGAAAAATATTGTGTTGGTCTGGCCAAAAACCCCTCCAAGCATAATGGAGCGGCAGTTAACCCCATGCTTGTCTCAGGGGGGGTTGGTACTACCACAGGGTGGGCTATGCAATTGCATAGAGAAGAAGTCAATTGTTCAAGATATCCCAGTAGCAGGAACCATGGAAGCATGGGAACTGTTAGAAACAAGGCTCTATGGGCCCTGGGTGACTGGTACAACAGGGGGAGGTGGAGTGGGTATCTCCTAAGAAGGCTTGTTTATTGGAAAAGACGCTGCTAGTGGCGAGGGTTTTGGCCTTGGTTGTGGTTTTTAGAGGTAACTGTAGTCCGATCATCACCTTTGTCCGCCACCTTGGGCTTCTCAATTTGCAGAGGGGTTGAGGAGGGCTTTGATCGTCTCATGAGGGGACAATATTTGATATGATGGTCGGAAACTTGACAAAGAAAACAAGTGTTAGGCAAGTTGAAGTACACAACTTTATGGGACCAACGGGTGTCACCACACTAGATATCAATGAACTCCTTCAGCTCCTTGGATAAGTCCACTTTGATGCAAACCCGATTGTGGGGGCAAGAGGAGAACCATTTCAATTGTCTTTGGCAAGCAACGCACCCAATGGATGCAACAATTTGGTCCAGAAGATGCACTGGTAGGCCAGGAAGCTCAACCCAAATTGGTACCCTAAGGGAGGCTTGTTTTGTGGCATTGAAATCTCGGGACCAGTTGGATATAATCAAGAGGATGCTTTGAAGAAACCAACAACATGATTTGGCAAGGGCTTGGATTTTAGATGGCTCTTTAAAGGTAATCAGAGAAAAATATATGGTGAGGTTTTTTAACGCCAACCACATGGATGCCAATAGGCTCCCACTGGTGGCAAAACCAGCGTTGGAGAGACTCCTCTGAGGGGACTCAACGAACAAAAGCAATGAGCAAGTAATTTTCATACCATTTGCATGCATTATCAACATAATCAACATCAAGACATACCTCTGGCTGGGAGGAAAGGGTAGGGGGATTACCTTGTTGTAAACTTTCGAGACAAACTTCTGTGTTTGTTTGGGCCTATTTATCTCGTCTCCTACAACAACAATTACAGTAGAGAGTGAGGAAGCCATCATATAAGGCTAGCCCAACCAAAGAGCAAAGTGCTGAGTGCAATTAAAATGCATGAACCCTAAAAACACTTGCATAAACGGTATGACAACCAAGAAGAAAGTGCACAAGGGAAAGCAAGTTGACCATGAAAAATCCTAACATAGCTCGTTTCAAGGAACCTACTAATAATAGTGGTTTTGACATACGAAGATTTGTATATTATTCCACTTAACAATTCACATTTCCTTTATGTTACATGCAAAACCATAACGAAAGGAGAAGAAAAATATGTCTAGCATGGAAGATGGGTATGTGGGCACTACTCAAAATGCTGCAAGGATTAGGCACCTGGAGAAGTAAGTGAAAGTGGAGCAAAGTCAAATCCAAGAGCTCAAAAACAAATCCTCTGGCGGCCAGATGGATCTCATTCAATTTGTCTCAGGAACATAGAGGTAATAATAAAAATAATACTAAACACCGTCTCACTTCAATAAAACATGGATCTTGTTTCAAAAAAGCCATTGGGTATGATGGGTTTATGGAGTTCATCCATTTCCAGAAATATCACACGCTGCCTTTCACTATCTATTTATCTGTCTCTATATATATAACCCTATATATAATTATATCGAAATTTTACTCTGAAATTTTGTGGGTGGGCAGATTCTGAAAAATGCTTTGAAGGGACTTTTGGGCTTTTATCGGAGAACAAAATGTGGAGAAGTTTCTATCTCCTATGCAGTCTGTACAGAACCCCACCAGCTAAATATGAAAAGTGCTTTAAAGTATTCGGTTTGAGGTCACATATTTCTTTTTTAAGCTTATTAGATGTATTTTGTTATCTGCGGAACAGTGAGTCAATATTCATAGTAGAATGGAACGGGAAGAGGAGAAGCCAGAAAAAAACATAATTCAAAATATTCACATATATATCATACGTCACCAGGGTGAATTTTTAGAGTTTGTTATGTCAACCTTTTGTTGGTTATGGTTATTATATGAGCAAATTGTTTGTTGCAGTTTTTTCTTTTTTGGCAAAAGAGGTCTCTCGCTCATTGTTTTGGGACTGATATCTTTTTTTATGCTTTGATGTTTTCTGAAGAAAATTCCTTTGATCTGTTCCTATTATGCTCCAACCTTGATCTTTTTCCATTTGTGTGTCAATGCTTATAGTAAATTAAAATCATTAAAACTGGACAAAATATATTATTTGTATTGTCCGAATGATTTCTAATAGCTATGCACTAAAAAAAACTTAATAAATGTATAGAAAAATATTATAAGAAATAAAAATTAATTATCAAAAGAAACAGACAAATATTCCAACTTCCAAGAATTTACATAACAGACAAATATTCCAACTTCCAAGAATTTACATACCATATTCAAAATATGGGGTAGATGAAAACTGTAAAGGACTCCATCTCATGGATGTCAATATCAATAAATGTGCAGTGTTAAATATTTAATGATGCACGTTTTAAATTTATTGTATTTTAAAAGATCTTTGTATTTACGGCGAATGAAGTATGAAGGTGGTAATTAATTGGAGTAGAATTTTAAATCTGATAGGAGATAAAAAATATTGTAACCCATTTTCATATTTAAAAAATAAATAAAAAAATCTGTGCATTTATTCCAATCTTAAATTTTTATTTTAAAAAGTATTTTCATGCGATGTAATTATTATTCTATGCATTAGATGCAACAAAATATTTAATATAAAAATATTATCATATTTTGTTGGTATTAATGTTTTGTATCTATCAAATAAAATTTAATGTATTTAACAATTTAAACAAAGGTTTGCTTTGTAATTTTTTTTCCATTTCCACAATGTTCCAGAATATTATAATCTGAAATAAATTTATTTTATTTTGTATGAACAAGGCTGCATAAAATAAATATTTAGAAGTATATTGAAATCTTTGAATTATATTTGGTAGGTTACATCTAATACGCGTGTAAAACCAATATACCATGATCCTTATATCAATGAGATGACATTAAAATTATTTAATCCAAAGTAATTAGTTAATTAGTTATAGATTTTATTTAGATTTTGGTTGTGCTAACAAGTTTAAATAAGTTCATTATATATCCAAATAAGATAAATAATAAAATATATATATATATTTTATTAACTTATAATTAAACTATTATTTAAATATACAAATTTAAGTTAACTCTAAATAAATTATAATAATATATATCATTTAGTTTTTTAATATTAAAATTAAAGCCCAACTTCTAACATTAAGGGTAAGTACTAGCCACTAAGCAGCCTTGTTATATTAAGTTATGCAGAGTGTACTAACGGATGAAATAAAAATGTAGAAACAACCCATGTTAGTTCAACTGAAAATCAATTATGCCTCTAATTGTTAATCTTTAATAAGCAAGCCGATCATGTATGACTTCCTACACTTTGACTGTCTTTCTTGTTCTTCCATGACATACTCAGGTTATAGCTTTAAATTGCAACCTTAATGGCATCCAAAGCAGGATTGCTGCTAGTCAATCAAGCTAACATGAAAGCACTGTAAAGCTTGCCATTTGTTGTAACGGAGATTTGTATGGCAGTTAAATTGGTTGGAGCTATTCCTTAGTTCTTCCTTGTCGAAAATTCCTGGTAAGGAGGAATTTTTCATTATTGGCAAATTTGGAAACCGTTATCACCGGGAGCTTGGCCCAGTGGTTCCAAGGTGAGATTTGAGCTTAAGCCTTCATTGTGGTAGCTTCTCAGTCCACCTGTTGGATTGTGCTCGAATTCTCAGTTCTCCTTAGTCCTCTGCTCTAAAGCCTTATCATCAACACGGGTTGTAATGGTTTGTAATTCAGAGAAGTGAAAGGAAATAGATAGTTATAATCGTACAAGGATTCAAATAGTTCATACCTAAGGATGGCATAGCCATATGAAAAACTGACGGGTCTGCTGTAGCTTATGTTGACGGGTCCGCTGCGCTCATTTGGAGCTACTTCAGCCAGTCAAAATTTTATCATAGCGGTAGGACTAATAGCATGTGCTAAAGCTAAATATTTCATTTTGGGCATTTAAAATCTAAAATATGTAGAAGGAGGAGGTTTTAAATACAAAGATGATAAAAGTTGGTTTATAACTTGTACATTAAGAGGGTGGTTTCATGAAGGGAGTAATTGTAATTATTTTGCAGTTGTGAATTGTTTCGTGCAATTTTAAATTTTTTCAATTGCAAAAAATTTAATATTTTCCTCAAAAATAAGAGCAGCAATTACAAATGAAAGAGATTTTCAAAGATGGGTAGAGGTTGGAAGCAACAATTTACAGTAACCGTAGAGAAAATTTAGGTGCAAAAAAAACACTTTATAACCAATAAAAATTTATGTTATAATTGTTTTTTAATATTCAAACCTCCTAAATATCATATGTATGGATAATCTTTACAATTTTAAAAACTCATGAGACCGCTTTATTGCAAAATTTCTCTTAAATAATCTCTGTAACACCCACTAAATATTTCTGCAATTGTAGTACCCCCTAAGCCATATCTTTTTTGTGCACTTAGATCAATGTCATCATATAATTTATTTTTTTTATGTGATTTATTGTGATGGCTATTTTTTTTTGGGTTCAAATTCTAATTTTGAAAGTCACATTTATTAACTTTTATTCAAATAATTAATGGTATTTGAGTTTACTATAACCCTCACAACTCCTGGAACCCGCTCAACTATTGGCTCCCTCCGTTATATAGACCACTCCATGGGAAAGACTTATATTGCGGATCCATTCTGAGCCGACTGCCATTGAAAAATCAAAACAGGTGACTTTTCATGCAAGCTCTGATGGGTGGGAACAAATATTTAAAATTTTGTTGAACCAAAGAAATTTCTTAACATGTAATTTCTGGCACAAAAAAGAAATTTCAAAATTTCAAACAGCTGCTCATTTATATGCAAATAAATGTGTGGATCATGGCAGACGGAGGCTACAGGCTGGCTACATTCTTTTGAATTTCAACGTTGACGTGTCACATCACAAGTGGATGGGCAGCCTCTGACGGGAAAGATTGGAAATTTACTTTCCAGTCTACGAATATAGCGGATATGCGGATAGCATTGGATAATACTCGGGAACATTAATTCTTAAATACAATTTGTAGTTTGGAGATATGTCTAGTTTTCTATAAGCTATTAATCATAGTTATTAAATCCAGCTAGATCTGGATAAAATTTGGTCGGATCTGAATTTTTTTGGCTTGTTTGGATAAGTTCATCTAGAACGGTCCTGTTTTTTTTTCAATTTTTTATTTTTTAAAAGTTTTTTGTGAAAAAAAACCAGAAATCATAAATATGATATAATATTAACATTCTATATTATCTTATTAATGTTTTTCATTGTATTTGTCAATTTCGCATATTTATAAAACTATGTTCATATATATATATATATATTTATTTATTTATTTTGGATTGGATATTTTCGAACTTTTTCAAAAATTCCGGATTTCAGATTTTTTTGCCCTCCAGAACAGATCCAGATTTCCAAACTTGATAATTATGCTTCTTACCCTCTAGCTTATATAGATACTAAGACATCTAGTTTATGCTCGTACTCATTCTTATATAGTTGCACTAACTTAAAATGCTACAGATTTTATATGACCTCTGGGTTGGGACCTTATGGAAAAGCCAGAGATGAATCCTGTCCGTTCTGATGAACCGGCTTGAACAAACCGAATAATTTTACACGTTACTCAACCCTTCCCTATGCTGGTAGTGTTTTAAGCAATATTACTCCAGCTTTCTTCAAGTTGCTGCAATGCACTACTTGTGCACCAATACTCCTCTAAAAACAATTGGCCTTTGAAATCAATTCTGCCACAACCGTATCACCTAGGTTGCTCAACTTCTCGACTTTACACAGGAGCTCAATCCGCTCAAATACCAATTGACGCAGCAGGAAGAAAGATACTAAACAATAACATAAAATAAACACAGGAGATTTGGGCCTCCATTCAAGAAAACTTTCATGGGGCCAATTTTCATTATAAAATTTCAAGACTACATTACATACGCTTGATTTTTACCTTTTACAAGCTCTATAACTCTCTAACTCTGCTTCTCTCTCTTCTCTCTTCCTCCTCTCTTTTCTACTACTCCATCTTTTAAAGCAATGAGTTTACATGCCTTTCTTGCCTCCTAAGAAGCTACTTAAATGTTCTAGAAATATACAAGGAAGCTTCTAGAGGAAGAGAGCTTCTAGAGAGAAGAAGATTCTAGAAGGAAGTTTCTAGAGAGGGAAGCTTCTAGGAGAGAAGCTTCTATAAGAATGAAGAAGCTTCTAACCCATTGTCTCCTGCATCATATTGTGGCACAAACCCACTCTAACAAATATCATCACTTGCCTGAAAGTCCATGCTCAATAAATTTATATGGATTCACTGTCAAATAAAAGGATATTAAATGCCTTCGGCTTGTCCATACCCAATCTATGAACTGCTCTAGAATCCGTAATTGACATCTCTTATTTTCCCAGAAACTGTGTCTCATCTTGATTGAGTGCTTTTGGAGGCCTTGAAAAGAAATGCATCATAAGCCATCAAAATAGACCATGATAAGATTTATTGTTTATAAGTAATATGATAGAGAACATATTTCAGAAGGCAATTAATTTACACAGAAGTGGCACACAGTTTAAAGTAAAAGGTTACAATAATGTCATACCAAAAGCTTTAAAATTGTTTAGCAGCCAGTCCACCACAAGTGATAGTATGCTACAATTATCCAAATGTGAAGCATAATAATTTTTCCGTCTTAGTTACTGATAAGGCTAATGGAACACAAGTTAAGCCTACATTACAGGCCACTTATTTTTTTCAAGAAATGCATCTTATATTACTTCAAGGAACTGAAAAAGTTACAACAATCTTACAACATGGTAACAGGGAAGGTCTCTTCCTAAAAACACTAGCACAGCTAACATATGAGCCATTGCCCCTGGAGGCATTGACTCAACATCTTTGTTTATATTCCTGGATTTACCTTTTATAAGCATTACGGGCCACTTTACCTTCTCCTGACAAGAAAAAGGATATAATATTAACATTCTTTCTCAAACTCTAAAAGAAAAAGGATATAATACATTCTTTCTCAAACTATAAAAAAAAGAAGGAACTATGATTCCTTCGTAAGAAAAAGACAATACAAACGAATAAAGCTAAATTTCAAAACCCATACATAGCAGCGAGTTGTCTCAGATGGTAAGTAAGGGACACCACTTGCTATTGAAAGCGTAAATAACAAGCAGCCCAAATAGTTGCCTAAAAACTGTAGTTCAACTACTGCTATTTCTCACACTTTGTTTTACTAGCCCTCTGGAGTAAAATATGATATAATGGTATATTCAAATTAGAATTGGTTTGCTGTCAAAACCTGACTTGATAACTATTTAAAAAATGTATCTTTGTACATTTTTAATGTGAAATAATCATACCAAGAACACTGCCACTTTTTTTAACATTGCTTGCCTTTTGTTCACCTCTAGAGTCTGCAGGAAAAGAACTATAGAACTAAGTTAAAAAAAAGGCTCTGCATTGTAAAATTACTTTAGAACCAAAAGGACAATTAGAAATGGAACAAAATTTGTTTTTTGTAATTGAAACTGCATAGTTACCATGATCGAAAAATTCAGTTTGTTCGGAAGGGGGAAAAAGTTCGGAAGTTTGGAATTTTGAAAAAAGTTCGGTTCGGTAAGTTCGGAAGTTCGGAATTATATATATATATATATATATATATATATGCAAAATATTTCAATCTACTAAGGAATGAACATTAATTTAAGTTTAACACTTGCAAAAATGAGAAATGCATAAGAATTTCAAACTTGAATTACATTAAAAGATAGCAAAATATTCATAGTTTAGAGCCTAAGCTTAAAATTGATATAGAACTTAAGTTTCAAACATTTGCAACATCAAACCCAGCTTCAAAATCAAAACTAGCACTAGCACTAGCACCATCGTTCATTCATTACTTCAAAGACAAAATGTACATTCAAATCTAGAATAAATCATCTCGATTGCCCACAAAATCATGAATGCCACTCCCATTATTTTTCAACTTTATCATTTACTGACACTTTCTCTCACAAGGGCTCATTGGTGCATTGAATCTCACAGAGTGCATGCCTTAAGGGGTGCACTGGGAATGGGGTGGGATCGGCTTGTGGCACTTTGCGAGAGATATTTTCATACTATTCTATCACGCATACATCCCTTCATGCAGCCTTCATACCTCCTATGATGTCTCCTTGAAATCTTGAAACCCTGAAATATGGCTAAGTTTGAAACCCTGAAACCCTGGAATCTGACTAACTCTGAAATATGATAGGATCCTCCAAAACCTAGAATTTGCATTATAGCTCCTAGCGGTCCGAAACCCCTCTCAAACATCCTGAAAGTATATAAATAAAATATAACTTAAAGTATTAGTTTCTTATACTTAAATGTTTATTTTATTTATATACTGTTGGGTTCGGAAAAAAAAAAGGTTATTCGGTCAAGTTCGACCGCACAAATTCGGTCCATGCCATTTGTTCGGTTCGAACCGAACATGAGCCATGTTCGGTCGAACATGGTAATTATGATTGAAAGAGAACTTCTGGAACCAATCGATGATAACACAAGGAATAATAAGCATGAGCAGTCTCAACCAGTTTGTTCATACTGCTATGGAGTCTGGTAGGTAAGTTCCAAAGGCAGTGGAAGATGGTTCTGGAACAGATAAAATTTGCTTAAAATTCTAGTGTCAAAAAGACTGTCTACTTGTAAGTATCCTTTCCAAATTGTTTATTTACAAACCCCTGAAAGAGTAATAGATCTGCTTAACTTGCCTGAAGGAGCTCATGTCAGAACGAATGTCAAAAAACTTTTGTAGCACATTCATAGGGTACAGCAGCAAGTTTAAGAAAAAACTACAGACATCAAATAACAAGAGTAAGACGAGACCTTCATCAAGGATGAAAAAACATTTAAAGGAGAGCAAGTTATGGTAAATTTGCATTAGGAAGCATATCCTCATGGTATCGATAATAAAATTCAGCCATAAAAGCTCTTGGCCGATATAGGGTAAAAAAGAAAAAAAATGCCTGTAAGATAGATTTACTGGAGCATTGGAACATCGGTCCTATCCTTATGTGGCCAACCTCTATGCTTATCAACTGGGTTTAGGGATGATCAGCTTAACAGAGTGAGGAAGCAATCACGAAGCGGCAACAGGAAAAGAACCAACAGCAGATGAACAACATGTAAACATCAAGGTGACTACTTTCTGATCCGGGAATTATAGAATGTACTTAAATGGAAGGCTATTGTGGAGTCAGATAACTCTTGGATCACACAAGATTAGTTGCTTAAATATGGTGTAACAGATTCACCCTGTGGTTCTGAAACTTGAGGTTCAGGATATTTCTTAGCAAAGAGAGATTGATGTGGGTATTTAATTATGTCCAACACTGTTAAGGACATCTGTGCTTGTAAGATACATCTGGACCCAAAAGAGTAATATCAGTTTCTATCTTATATACCTCCAGAAAATTAAAAATGTTAGTAATTGTTTGTAATTAGTTGGTGGTTGAGTCAGACATTAATTGTAAAAAAAAACGAAATAGAATCAGTCACATACAATAAGCTTCTGAAAATAGCATCAATTCACAATGCAAAAGCTAATTTTTCACTATTTACTATCAAAAGGGTAATGCTAAAAAAGAAGGTGTTTTTGGTTTTCCATACTCAATGGAAAATAATAAAATATTACCTGCTGTGAAGACTTGTGGTATCTGTCTGCATCATTCTCCGGTTCAGTTTTGCTTGCACAGTGTTGCTATATCTCCATAATTGCATTCTGGAATAACAGTGTTGACCATTAGCTTCCTTTTACATTGAAGAAGCTTAGGCCCACTAACATTGCCAAATTGTCCTTCCCATGGTTTCCTAGGTAAGCCAATGCTATTCTTTTTTTTTTTAAAAATAATAATTCAATCGGTGATAAATTCAATACTCCTTTCTCGTAATGAATTCTATTGCTATGATAATGAGAAGAGAGAGGATCAATGACATTGGGGCGGATGAAGCGTGTAAAGGAAAGGGGAAGTTTTGAATTCGGACAAGGACGGGAAAGCTCTGCAACAGGTCAGGAGCAGGGAGATCCTGAAGATTCTGATGCTAAAGCAGACAGCAAGGGAGTGGGGGACATGGGTCTACATGGGAACCCATTAAAATCTGATAAAGCCAAGATTCCTTCAAATAAGACCCTAGGACGTGAGCTGAGAGGTTGGCTGGTAAAAGATTTGAAGAAAGCTCAGAGGAACGTCATTAGTTGGAATCAACAGTGGAAGAAGAGGGCTATTGTTTGAAAGTTCCTGATAAGGTCTCAGAAAGATCTCACTTCAGAATTGGAAATGCATTGGTCGGGAAGTTTATGGGCTTGAGATCAAACATTGATGTTGTCAGAAAATGGACTAACAGACGGAAACCAATGGACCACCTTGAAATCTCCACCTTGGTGAATGGTTTCTTCCTATTCTCTTTCTCAAATCAGAAGGACTGCACTGGAGAACCGTGGTTTCTGGGGAAAAGTAGTCTGATCCTAAAGAAATGGAAACCAGGAAACCGGGTATTGATCCGGATAAGAAAAACTTTAGTCAAATATCCATCTGGGTCAGATTACCGGGTCTCCCTCTTGAATACTGGGAAGGCGAGGTGATGATAGGATAGCCATGACAATAGACAGTTGATCCAGTAACCAAATCGGGAAAAAGGCTGCTTTTTGCCAAGTTTTGTGTTAATGCTTCCTTCGACGGGGATCTGCCTTCCTCCATAAAGCTCAGATCTAAATTCGGTAAATGGCTCCAAAAGATTGCCTTTGGTTTGTCATACATGTAGAAGACTGGTACATGAGGCTAAAACTTGTTATGAAAATAGGAAGGATAAACCAGCATGGGGAAGGAAAAAGGACTGCAATAATTTCAAATCCCAGTCTCAAGGCAGAGTAGAAGATTCTATCATTAATCAAGTGGAGAACGAGAGCTCCCCCCAACTTCCCAAGGAAGATGAAAATCTCCATTTGGCTGAAGGGGTGGAGTCCAAATCAAGACCGACTCGAGAAAAGTTATCTGATGGTCCAAGTGGTAAAGCAAAAGAGACAGGGCTGCACCCTAGAGAACTCTTCAAGAATTAAGGAGTAGATGGCACGAAACGTCTGATGCCTGAAGATCTGAAAGATGATGATAAAGGTGAGAGGTTTGATAGACCCGCTTCCCCCTCTTTGAGGACCTTTAATTTGATTAGTATAAAAAAGGAGATCAAAAAGCCCACCCTGACTGGAGCCGCCAAGGAATTCAAACTCAAAGCTTGAATATTCAATGGATTTTAAAGAGGTGGTACCCTGTTATTTGACTCAGTCCTCTGAACCTCAAACAATCTCTCCTGCAACAAGTCCTAAATTTAGTGTTAAACAAACAAGAAATGCCAAAATGACAGCTGATCTAGGATTAGATACAAAAAGAGGTGGACCAAATCTCAAAGAAATTCGTAGTAGATAAACAATCAAAGATGTAGCCAATGGAGTCCAAAGTACTTTGGAGCTAAGAGGGTCTAAAGGCTTAGCTAAACCCCGATAATGAAGATCATCTCCTGAAATATTCATGGGCTTAACAACCCCAACAAACATCGAATTGTTAGAAACCTCATAAAAACTCATAGTCCCAGTTTCTTTTTGTTTCAAGAAACTAAGATGTCTGAAAGCAACAAATAGTATTAAGAATAACCTTTGGAGTAAAGCTCTTTTTTCAAATGTGAGCTCAGAGGGTGCCTCAAGGGGTCTTGCTATGATTTGGGATCCTCAGGTTGCCAAAATAAAAGTTCTTTCAAATATAATCACCATTTAGCGATCCTCTTCACCAATAAAATGAACAATTCAGAATAGATCATGTCTAACATTTATGCTCCGAACTCTCAAACGGGGATAAAAAGATTGTGGAATGATTTAAAGACTTCTAGAAATGCCCGTAAAGATTTTAAATGGATGATAGTGCAGGACTTTAATACCTCCTTGTCACCAAAGGAAATAAAGGGAGGTTTGCAGGACTTCTCAGATAGCATGGAGGATTTTGCTGACTTTATTGCTGAATGTGGGTTGTATGACATAGAACTGAAAGGATCTGAGTTCACTTGGACTAATAGAAGGTTGGGGGATAATCTTATTCAAGTAACACTAGACAGAGTCCTTATCTCCATGGATTGGCTTATTAGGCAAAACTGTTGTTTGTCTTCTCTTCCTAGAATAGGGTCCGATCATAACCCGTAAGAAATCAAAGAATAAATCCTCCCTTCAGGTTCGAAAACATATGGTTTCAGCATCTAGAGCTTAAAGACAAAATCAAAGAATGGAAGAATGTGGGAATTTCTAGACCTGCTATGTTTAAGATTGCGAGGAAGTTGAAGAATGTCAAAATTAACCTGAAAAAATGAAACACACTTTTGGCAATATTTTTTTATCAGAAAAGAAAGATTTGTGAAGAACTCTTGCTTCTTGAAGGAGAGGTCCAAACTAAAGGAATAAACCACGACTTACTACAAAAGACAAAAGCGTTGATTAGTGGCTTCCACTTTTTGGAGACTAAATAAGAAACCTTTTGGAGGCAAAAGTTCAGAGATTTGTGGCTGAAAGTAAGTGACGGGAACACAAAAAAAACCACTTGTCCTCTTTAAAGCACAAGAATTTGAATAAAAATGGTGAGAGAGTTAAATTTGATGGTTCCCTTCCCTATGCTCGGATTTTAATTTAATCAAAGAAGCATCTGTCCTCTTTTATAAGAACCTTCTCTATGAAGAGTTTTGCCCAACCTAGACAAAGAGGAAGCCATTTTGAATCTCTTCCTTGATATCATCGCTCAAGCGGACAACGAGGCTCTTCTTACCCTCCTTTTGTGGAAGAAGTGAAGTTCGTGGTGTTCTCCATGAAATGGGACAGCTCCAAGGCCGAATGGGTTCCTGTCAGATTTCTTTCAACACTTTTGGGAGATATTTCAGTTGGACGTGGTGGTTATTGTTGAAGATTTTTTCTTCTTTGTTTGTGTCCTCAAAGAAATCAATAATACCTTCTAAATCCTTATTCCTAAAATGGTTGGCACCAAAAACTTCAAATACGTTAGACTTATTAGTTTGTGTAACTCTTTATAACTTTTTTTCCAAACTAATAGCCTCAAAACTTCAGGTCATCCTTCCAAATCTCATCCCCTATCACCAAGATGCTTTTGTTCAAGGCAGACAAATCACCGACAACATAATTACAGTGCACGAATCTATTTATTCTCTAGACATGACCAATAGAGTGGCATGCTTCTCAAGTTGGACATGAACAAAGCCTATGATAGGGTTCCGTGGTGCTTTCTCAACAAAACTCTGGAAATGTTTGATTTTCATCTTAAAAGTCAAACAATTGGTTTTCTCTTGTATTTCCACGCCTATGTTCTTTGTTATGGTTAACGACTCTCCTGCTGGTTTTTTTGCAGTGGAAAGAGGTCTCAGGCAAGGAGATCCCCTATCTCCGTATCTCTTCATTCTTATGGCTGAAGCATTAACACGGAATTTCTCTGAGACTCTCATTAAGAGCAGACTAAAGGGTGTGAAAATTGCTTCTTCAATCAGTTCAGTGTCTCGTCAACAATTTGTGGACGACACCATTATTTTAGGAGAAGCTTCGGTCAAGGAAGCCAAAGAAGTTAAAAACATCCTAATTGATTATACTGAAGTTTTTGGTCAATGTGTCAACTTGGAAAAAAGTTCACTTTACTTTATCAACACACTGTCTTTGAGGCAACAAATAAGTTCTGACATTTTGGGTTGTCAATCTAAATTTCTCCCTTCGACCTATCTTGGCATGCCTCTCTTCAAAGAAAGAATGGTCAGAAATAGCTGGAACCCTCTCCTTGATAGGCTTTAACACAAGCTGGTAGGATGGAAGGGGTGTCTCCTTAGTCACGATGATAAGCTGCAATTGCTTAAGAGTTTTTTAAAAAACCTTACAATATATCTTATGTCCCTTTTTAATATTTCTAAAAAGATCGCAGAGAAAATCTAACAAATTAAAAAAAAAAAAATCTTTGATCAGGGGTTGAAGAGAAAAACATGATTCTGCTTGTGGCCTGGAACAAAGTTTGTCTTTCTAAACACCATGGTGGTCTTGGGTTGACAAGAATAAGAGTGATGAAAAAAGCCCCCTTATCAAAAATGGGATGGAGACCTATGAATGAACATAACTTGTGGACAAATATTGTCAAAGCTAAATATATGGATCGCAGGGAAGATGATAGTTTTTTTTAACTATGACCTCCTCACCGAAGGGTTCTAAGTTATGGAATAACCTAGTGAATAGTAGGTGTTTGTTGTGGAAAAGTTGTAGGTAGAATATTGGAATGGGCAACAAAACTCTGTTTAGGATGATTCTTGGCTATCGAACCACCCGTTAAGTTCTATTGAACCTTGGGATGGATTAAGTATACGGATTAAAATAGAAATGGGTGATAAGGTTGTGTATTATTTTGAGGAGAATGCTTCTGAGAAGTCTTGGAAAATCATTACACTTGACTTCACTAATCTTGAGGATCTTGCCAGTTTAAGATCCCTTAATGAAAGCCTTAACAGCATCCATATCTGCCAATTTCCTAGAGATGATGAATTGGTTCGGTCACCTCACTAGATGGTATATGCAACATTAAAACAAAGTACCCCTTGAGTTGAATTCTAACTCAGATGGTTTCCCTAGGGATCTCATTTGGGACAAAGAGCTCATGCCTAAAGTTAACCTTTTCTATTGGTTGGTAGCCCAAAACAAGATCCTCACTCAAGATAACTTAACCAAGAGAGGGCTCATGATTCCTAATAGGTGTATCCTTTGTGAAAGAGATGTTGAATCAGTCCCCCACCTCTTTATTGACTGCCCCTTTGTGTGCAAAGTTCTTAATCTCTCCAAGTTTGAAGTTCCTTGGCTTGGGCTGAATTTAATTCTTGATTTCATCATTCAGTGGTATCCCCCCTTCTCAAGCTCTCTCCTAAGAAAGCTTTGGAAGTTGACTATACTTCACATGTTTTGGGTATTTGGAGGGAAGGAAATTTCAGAATCTTTCAGAACAAGAAAAATTGTGTCAATAGAATAGGATGAAAGATAGTGGCTGCTATAAAGGAAAACTTTGTCGCTTCAAAAGGTGGTAAAATGGAAAAGGTGAAGGAAAAGGAACGGAGATTAGCCCTTAAGTGGGACTTAAACATTTCATAGGAAGGAGCTAAAGGAAGCAAAAAGGTTGATAGGAGTTTTCTCAGATGGTCATATCCCCCTCTCATGGGCCAAACTTAACTTTGATGGTGCCTCCAAAGAGAATCCTCGTATGGCTGGTGGAGGGGTGGTGATTAGAGAATGTAACAAAGAGTTCTTGGTGGATTATGTGGGACCTCTTGGTGTTCAATCTAACCATTTTGCCTTAGCCAAAGCTGCTCTGTGGAGAATTCAGCTTGCCAAGGAAATGAATGTCAAATACCTCACAGTCGAAGGGGACTCTCTTAATATAATTAATTGTCTTCAAAGGTTAAACCCCCCAGTTGGACAATCAGAAACATGGTGCTTGATGCTCCGAGTCTTTTACAGCCTTTTGAAGAGGTTTCCTTAAATCATATCTATAGGGAAGGCAATGGGGGTGCTGATTGGTTTTCAAATTTAGGAGTCTCCAATTCTAGCCTTGTTAAGTGGGTTAATTCCAATAATCCACCTCAATCCATCACCCATATTCTCACTGAGGAAGGTAATAAATAAGTTCTTCGTCTTGGTGTTTGTCGGCTCCCCTTTGCTTAAGTTAGTATCCACTTTTTTTTTAGCAAGGTTCATAATTGAAGTTGAGTTTTCCAATATGAACTGTAAAAAGCTCTTGAATCCTTTGGTCATTATGGTCTCCTTCGTAGGGGCTCTGCCATATTATGCTTCAAATCATTACTGGTATTCATTACAAGAGTAGCTGCAGTCAGACATGTGTGTACCTGCCCCTTGTAATGAGAACTTGGCGCACTGATGGCATTTATTTTCCGCACTCCGAGGGACTTATTGGTTATATTGATCAGTCCCTTCACACAGAGGTGTTATTCGCCTTTAGCTTGATTTCATCCCCCCTAGTGAACCCTACTCTCTCTATAGAAGGAATTCTCACCGGTCTAAAGTGGATCTCCGGCTCTTTTCAAGTCTTGAGTTCATGGGAGGTGACAAAATCAGAACGAAACCTTTATAAAAGAGTAAGCAGCAACACTACACTGGCATATTTTGAGGAAAGAAGTGTTGACTAATTACATGGAAAGAATTTAAGGACATGACCCAACACTGTTTGTAGACTTTGCTAAGGCATGGAAAGCTATAACGGTTTCTATGAGAGGCGTGTCTCTGAAAGTAACCGAAGAATGCAAAGCCAAAGTCACATGTATGTCTATGGAAGGTGTGAAGATTTTTTAGGATAGAAGCAAAAATGAGGAAATCAAGTTGTTTTTAAAAGACAAGGAAAACATCCATGAATTCCAAGATGGTATGATCAGAGTTTATTTGCCAAACCCTTGTGCTGAAGTTAGCTTGCAAATCATGAAGTATACTACTCTGAAAGGCTAGTACCTATACTCCTACCATTTCTTTATGTCGAACCATTTCAGACATAAGAGATTGGTAAGTATTCATTTTTTCTTGCTTGTATCACTTGAAAACTCTATTACGGATATTCAGCTTGGCAAGGAGGAAGTCCCCATCTACCAAGCCGTTAACTATTTGTTATTCCAAGACGTTGAGATTGATCCTCTGTCAAATGCTTATGAGGGTTTGGATAAGGCAAATGAGGGGAATCTTAACCCTCCTTTTTCAGGTGAGAGCAAGACTAGGCAAGGTCTGAAGTCTATTAAAATTAAATTTACCTCAGCCCATAATCAGAAACAGGGTAAGGAAGAGGTGAGGTTTAAGTTGGAGAAGGGGAAGAAGGTTAGGATAGTTAGTCGAGGCTTTTTCTCACTATGTGGTTTTACCTACATGGTCTAATTAGCTTGTTTAGGTTAATAATAGTTCATTAGAGGAAATGTACTTTAAATCATTTTCTAATTGTGAGTTGAGTTGATTACCTTTTTGGGTGACCTAATTCTTCACTATATAATGTACCTTCCTATGTACTTTTTGACTAATGTATGTTAATGCATCTTTTTGTTGTAAAAACAAGTTTATTCCGTTTTGAGTTGTTATTCAGAATTCATTACTCCATACAGGGTCAACTTCGTGCATTCGATGTTATTCATACAAATCTTCGATTGTGGCCCACTCTGACATGGTACTAGAACTAAGTTGGTAAACGAATGCCATTGTTCCTATTGTGAGATCTAGCATACCAGTTTGTTCGAGATTTTTCATTGATTTCGGTTTTCTAGGGTTTGGTGAGGTTTCTCGAAAATCCATGCAAATCTGCATATCTAGAGTTTGAAAGTGAAAAACAGATGCCATTGGATTTAGAAGGTGGAAAAGCCCTAGGAATGGCTATAAACACAACCTAGTTTCGTGACAGTCAATTTTTGACCATTTTTGGAAGGTTTCAAGGTCATTTTTTAAATTCTACAAAAATTCGTACATCTGAGGACTTTGAGGAAAAACCATTTATGGGTTTTTTTGGGTTTGTCATGAAACCGAGTGGGTCTTTGCCAGATTTTGGAGGAGCCATACAGAATCCACAATTTTGGACGTTTCTTCAACTCGACGGAATTTCCAACCCTCGCAATCAGTTTTGACAGTTGGCGGACTTTTGGAGGTGGAAAAACAAGTCTAAGTGGACATTTGGGTGGTTGTGTGCACACTCGACGGGCTTCAACCCTACTGTTTGCACCTTCAACGAAATTCGACACCCTTGTCAGCACCCTTGACGAACATTTACATGTGCTTGTGCACACTGCGGATCCCGACCCCCTCGCCAACTACTTCTGCCTTCGTCAGAGTTTTCAAGGCCTTTGAACATTTGGTGTAGTCGCCAGCCCCTTGGACTCCAACCTACTCCTGAACACACTCCGCATTCCGCCCACTCGACAAACGTCTTTCGTCAAAAATATTTGGACCCGCGGACATTTGGGTCTCTGCGTGGAAGGTCGGCGGAACTCAAACCCTGCTCAAGCAGGCTTCGAATCCTGACAATGTTCTAGGCACTCCCTCGGATCATGCCACTACTCCACACATGCTTAGAATCCGACACACCTGCGTGCAAGGGTGGGTTTAGGGTGACACCACTCCCACATCAATCAAATCAATCAAAGGGAGTACTCATCCTACCCCTTAGCCCCCTAGGCTCATGGGAATTTAAGCCATTGGTCACAACCAACTCAAGGGGGTTTAACTTTTCCTCACAGAAGTTGGCCAAACTTTTACACACCCAATTTTTTTGCAAAGTGGAGAACATTATTTTTTGCGAGCGCAAAACATTCGAACTTTCATAACTTTTAGTTGACAACTCCTTTTCAAGCACCATTTTTTTTGAAGTGTGAGTTTTTTCGAGCTTTGTGCATTGGTGATATTCTCGTGCCTTCTAAAATTGAATCACTACAGATTTAGAGGGGTTGCATATCAAGCCTTTCAAACACACAATTCAACACATACTTCCTTTTTGTACCATGGATCAGAGTCAAGTTCTGCTTCTTATACCATTCAACTATCACGAATGGAAAGTCAGAGTGCAAATCCTCGAGGAGCAAAGGCTTACATTCAGAAAAAGAACCGACACTTAAGGCAAAGAAGGCGAAGTGGTTTAACAAAAGTGATGAAGCCTATGGTCTACTATGTCTGTCTATGTCTCCCGATCTACTCTTTCATATTGAATCTATAGCTTCTCCTAATGGAGTCTCGACCACATTGAAAAAACTTTTTGGGAAGGACATAATGAAAGGCCATAAGTAGGAGAATAAGTTCATCAGTTTGAACCCATACGACTTTGACACTATCAGGTCATCTTCACAAAGTTCAAAGCACTCAGATTGTAGTTGAAACTGTGCGGCATTGACAAAAAAGATGATCAATTGATGATCAATTGATTCTTTTCATCCTTGCCAAATTGAGATATGATTATTTTGTCTTCGTTTCTACTTTCCATGCCACCAAGCGTGCCCTTGGAGCTACATGGACCATGCTGTCCTTGGATGACTTTGTTGTTGATTTGACTCAGGAGCAAGACAAACTCATTCAAATGAATAGACTAAAGTCATCTAAATCGCATGCCTTAATTGTGAGTCATGACAAACAAAAGATGGCAGCAAGGAGAAGAAACAGAAAGACCCAAAGTAAAGAAAGGGTCAAAAATCTGATGCTAAGTCAAAAGAGTCCTCTTCAAATGAGAAACCTAAGAAAGAGCAACTCACATGTGTTTACTGCAAGCAATTTGGGCATGATGAATCTAAATGCATGAAGAAATAGATTGACCACCTAACTAAGATGCTTGAAAAACACAACATCAGTGTCCCTGATTCTTCCAATCAGATTCCATCAACACAAGAGTCTTCTAAAGCCAAAGACATTAAAAAAGGCAAAACACTTATTGCAGTTGCATCCCAGCGTTTCACATGGGTAGTTGACTCTAATGTCTCGCACCACATAGCTTCATCACATGACATGTTCTCATTTTTGGAGCCTTGTTCTATGCCTTCCATCTTGTTGGGTGACGATACTTCCACAAAATTAGTGGGAGAGGATCTGTTGAAGTGAAGGATGGGAAATTTCACGATGTTCTATATGTTCCCTCTTTATCCACCAATCCCCTGTTTATCAGATCACTCACATCAATTCGGGCAAAAGAGTTGAATTCACACCAAATTCAGTGGTTATTAGAGAAACAGACAATGACTCCATAGTTGCATTTGGAAAATCAGATCACCAGACACGATTGTATATTTTCTCACATTTTGCTCTTGATCAACCCTCTACTACACTACTCACTTAGTCAAATGGGGTGAGTAAATTATGACAAGAGCAATTTGGCCATCTCAACCATCGCTACCTAGAGCAACCCAGTCGTCATGACATAGTTTCAGGGTTGCCACGAGTCAAGTTTTCTGACAAAGTTTGCTAGGGCTGCATACTTGGTAAGCATCTTGAGGAAAAGTATGACAAAGACAAATCACAAAGAGTTGAACAGATATTGGAGCTTGTCCACAGTGACATTGTTCGTCTATTTCCAACACCTTCATTCAACAAAACTAAATACATGCTTACTTTTATCAATGACTTTTCGAGGTATACTTGGGTGCAACATTACCGGTTCGTGGCCCCAGGGTAGCGTTTGGGAGCCAGGTGCGAACCCAGTTCTAGTGTGGGGTCCAATGCATAGCCCCAACGCCTAGGGTTCGCCCCTGGGCACCTGGGTGCATTGGGGGTGCAGCATTTGGGAGCCAAATGTGAACCCAAATCTAGCGCGGGGTCCAATGCATAGCCCCAACGCCCAGGGTTCGCCCCTGGGCATTGGGGCTACGCACCCGCAGTCGTCGGCGCCCAAAAGCTAGGAAAAACGTTTTTGTTTTTTGTTTTTTTTTCACCAACCCAATGCATTGAAATTATAAAAAACACCTTACTTAACCCTAAAAGACAAAAACAAAAGCATATGTCAACACAAATGAGAAATACAAAGTGGCAAAAGGAAAAACACTTGCTTCTTATTTTTCTAAATTTCTCATTGCATACTTCAACTCCATTGTTGCTGCAGGTTTGAATCTTCATCAAGCATCATTCTAGTCATTTGCCTACAGTGATTGAGGAGCCATTTGCTATCAAAGTAAGTTTTTAGTTTTATATCGTTTTATTTTATTTATTTTGTCATTTTTTAAATTTTTACTAGTTTCTAGCTGCTGCCCTAGGGTTTGTTTTGACTTTTTTTATTTTTGTTTTTGTTTTTTTACTTGTAGTTATATATACTATTAGTCTATTACTACAATCAACAATGTCTCGTAGCTCTTCCTCCAGCAGCCAAAAGCAACACAAAATGGACTTGACACACTCACCATTGTGGAAATATACAACACTGGTAGACCAAGTTTCAAGTGGTGGGGCCTATATTTGGAAATGCAATATTTGTGATTCTCAGTTCGCAAGCTCATATTTTAGGGTGAAAGCACATTTATGTCACATTCCTGAACGCAGAATCAAATTTTGCATGAGGAAGACTAACTCTCCATTGCCACATTCAAAAATCCTTGAATTCATCAAGGAACAAGAAGACGCAGACACCGCACATGCCATGAGACTCAGTGACCCTCTGGCAAAGAAAGGCAAGGGATTAGGGAAGCCACCTGTTTCCCCAAGTTCTACTAGCGGTTCTCCAATTGTGCTTGTTGGAAGACATCCATTTTTGGGAGCAGCCCCTATGCAAGAAGAGGTTTCTCTTCTAGTTACAAACAAAAGAACAAGAGGACCACTGGATAGGTCTTTTCAAAATGAGAGCAAGGAGATTGCGGATCAAGAAATTGCACGATGCATATATGCAAATGGATTGTCTTTCAGTGTGGTTCGATCACCATATTGGCAAGAAATGGTGAGAGCAAAGATTACAAAGGCCCTGGGTTTGAAAAAGTCCGCACCACTTTATTGGCGAAAGAGAGAAAAACTATTGAAGATTCTTTGATGCCAATCAGAGATTCACGGGCTAAAACAAGTGTCTCCATCATTTCTGATGGATGGAAAGATGCAAGAAACAGACCTTTGATCAATGTGCTTGCAATATGCCTTAAAGGGGCAATGGTTTTGAAGGCCATTGATTGTGAGGGGTGTATGAAGGATGCGGAGTTCATTGCCAACATCCTCATCGAATCCATTGCGGCAGTTGGACGTGAAAATGTTATCCAAGTTATAACGGATAATGCCAAAAATTGCAAGGCTGCGGGGATGTTGGTGGAGGCGAGATATGGACACATTTTTTGGACAACTCGTGCTATCTACTCAATCAACCTCATGTTGCAAAAGATGGGGAAGCAAATTGACTGGATCAAACACGTGTATGATGAAGCTGAGCAAATTCAAATATTCGTCACCAACCATCAACACTCTCAAGCCATTTTCAGATCCTTCTCAACATTGGACTTGTTGAAGGTATTTTTATTTTTGTTTTAAAATTATAACTTTTTTAGTTTTTAAACTAGTACTTCATACTTGTATAACTATATTTATTATTTTTAATAATATTTTTTTGTAATAGGTTGCTCCAACTAGATTTGCTTCTCACACAATCGTCTTGAGACGACTTGTACTAGTGCGACAAGCACTTAGCAATATGGTCATCAGCAACTTGTGGGGTGTATGGAGGGAGGCGAGCAAAGAGCGGCCCCAAAGAGTGAAAAACTTGATCCTAGATGATGATTGGTGGGCCTGTGTAGATTATTTATTTTCACTGAGCCCATCATGAGTATGATTCATTTTACTGACATGGATCAGCCATGTTTGGGAGAAATATATGATGGCATAGACTCAATGATTAAGAAAATAAAATTCATCAGTAATGAAAAAGAGCAAGATCCTGAGGAGAAATTTTTCAAACAAGTGCATTCTATCCTTGTTGAGCGGTAGAACAAAATGACCACCCTGCCACATCTCCTTGCCTTTGCATCGACTCCTCATTTCTATAGCACGAAGATCCTTTCTTTGCCGAGGAGGGTGCCACCATATAGGGATGTCGAAGTGGCTGAAGGGTACAAATTGGCAATGTCTAGGATATTCCCTGATCCTGAAATACAAGACTTGGTTACAAGCGAGTTTGGGGCTTTCATTACCTCCCGAGGTCATAGTCTTGGTGCTCTTCGAGACAAATACAAGAAGGATGGTCCTATGTGGTGGTACCTTCATGGCCAAGGATCACCGAACCTCCAACCTCTTGCAATCAAGATCTTGTCACAGGTAAGTTTTGTATTTTTTAAGTTTTTCTTTTTCTTTTAAAAATTTTAAATTTATGTTTAAATTTGAATATAGGCTGCAGGTTCATCTTCTCGTGAGCGGAATTGGAGCACATATAACTTCATTCACTCACAAAAGCGCAACAAGCTCGTAGCTAAAAAAGCCGAGGAGCTGGTCTACATACACTCTAATTTGCGTCTTCTATCACACAAGAACCCATAGTACAAGGAGGGGATGTCAAAGCATTGGGATATAGATCCAGAGGTTGTTGACTTGGATGCTTGCATATCCCGCTTCTCATTAAATGACACAAGCAGTACTTCGGGTTCAAGGACACAAGGCGTAGCTAGCAGGAGTGGCAGTGCAGATAGTCCATGTGGTTCTACTTCTAATGAACCACAACATCATGATGATGTTGATGCTTTCGATGAAGAGCAATATCAATATGACTATGAAAATTGACTTTTATAGTTTGAACTTTGAACTTTGATGTATCTTGTAATTAATTACAGCCACACGATAATTTTTGATATTTGAATCTTGATATTTGATAATAGATACTCATATTTTAATATATATGATTTTCATTTATCATTTTAACATTTTTGTTTAATTATTGTTCATTAATGGCTGTACTTATAGTTATAGTTATCATTTATGATTTTAAAATTATCTACTTATCATGATTCATTTATGATTTGACTCATTGATCTCTATCTGTTTAGTGGTTAATGACAATGACACTAATTTCCTATGTATCAAGCTAGAATTTCTATATTTTTTATTTTTTTATATATTTTTTGTATGGACAAACCCAATAATGAACCCAGGGAAAAAAAATCACCGTACTGACAAACCGGGTTCTTCGAACCAGCACCAGAACCAAAAGCAAACTAGTAACCTTGCTTGGGTGTATTTTCCTAAGCAGAAATCAAAGGTCTTTGATCATTTTTAAGACTTCAAGGCGCTTGTATAAAAATAGCCAGGTAAAGCCATCAAGATTTTGCGCATCGACAATGGTGGTGAGTATGTCAGTAATGGTTCTGAGCAATTTTGCACTTTAGAGGGGATTGAACTACAACATACAGTTCAGTGTACTCCTTAACAAAATGGTGTTACAAAACGCAAGAATAGGTCCTTGAAAGAAATAACCCACTGTGTGCTACACTCTAAGTCTCTTGCACCTCAATATTGGACCAAGGCCATCAAATGCGCTTGTTATATCCATACCAAGTTCCTCATAAAGCATTGCAAGGAGTCACTCCTTTTGAAGCTTGGAGTGGTCAAAAACCCACAGTGAAGCACTTTCGAGTGTTTGGATCTCCTGCTATGGCCCGCATTCCGAAGAAGAAACGTGAGGCAATGCAACCTAAGAGGCAACCTTGCATCTTCATTGGATATCCTGAGGGTGTTAACGGATACAGGCTTCTCCATTCCACCACTCATGAGTTGTTTGTTGAGAGGAGTGTTCACTTTCAAGAGTGTCCTCAAGACTCTGAACATGACACTCCTCCCTCTTCCTTGGACGCACTAGGGTTTGATAACAGTTTTGATGATTCAGATCTGCCTAAGCAACTTCTTGATGATCCAGAATCTTCTTCTAGTTCTAATGATGAGAGTAGTGATGAGGACTCACCTCCTCCAAAAATATCTTCAGAGGACAAGGAATCTCCTCTTGACTCTCTGAGCACCGGTCCTCTTTGGGCTAGACAGACACTGCAAAGTGTTAGCCATTAGGTTGGAGATCCATTAGACAACAGGGGAACCCGTTCACAATTCCAAGATGACTCACATGCTTTCATTGCATCTGCTTCCAATCCACAGTCGCTTCACAAGGCATCACGCACTCTTAAGTGGGATACTGCTATGAAAGAGAAGTGTGGTTCCTTGCTGAGGAACAACACTTGGGATTTAGTCCCTCTTCTTAAGGAAGAAAAATTGTTCAATGTAGGTGGATCTACCAAACAGTAGATGGGTTCGTAGACAAGTTCAAAGCACATTTGGTAGCAAAGGGTTTTTCTTAGGTATCTAGCATTGACTACATTGAGACGTTCGCCCCAATTGCCAAAATGAACTCAATTCGACTCATTCTCGTCATTGCTGCAACACATCGTTGGGACATTTATCAGATGGAAGTGAAGAGTGCCTTTCTTCATGATGATCTCAAAGAGGAAATATACTTGGAGCAACCAGAAGGATTTGTGGAAAATTCTTCCTTAGTTTGCAAACTTCAAAAAAATCTATCTATGGCCTCAGACAAGCTCCTTGACCCTGGTATGCCATTTTGATCTTGGGTTCACTAGATGCCATTTTGATCTGAATGTCTACATTTTGTGGTAGGATGATTCACTATTGATTCTGGTTCTCTACATGGATGACCCATTGATCACAAGTTTTTCATCCACCATCACAACAATGAAAATTAATTTGTTTAACAGGTTCTCACTGACTGACTTGGGCTTGTTGCATTACTTCCTCGGGATTGAAATTTCTCAGTCTGACTTTGGGATCACTATTGCACAATCCAAGTATGCTCTTGATTTGCTTGCATGGTTTAACATCGCTGACTGTAAGCCAACTCCAACTCGCTTTCTATCTAGTGTGAACCTTGACGTTGATTGTCCATCTCCTTTGGTTGATGCTACCTCATATCGACAACTTGTTGACAGTCTCATTTACCTTCTGCACACTAGACCTGATATTTCATATGCAATGAGCATGGTCTCCAGATTTATGTAGGAACCACATGAGCTGCACTAGAAAGCAGCGAAGCAGATTCTTCACTCGTAGTTTCGGAATTCACTATGGAGCAGGCATCGACATCGACTTGATTGGTTATACAGATTCAGCTTGGGCTAATGATATTCAAAATCGTAAGTCTACTTCAGGGTGTAGTTTCTCCCTAGGTTCAGGGCCGATTAGTTGGTCAAGCAAGAAGCATAATGCTATTGCTTTATCTTCTATTGAGGCAGAATACATAGGAGTTGTTAATGCTGCCATTGAGGTTATTTGTCTTTAGGGGATTCTCACTGAGTTTGACATCCATTTTCGATGACCAATAGTCATCTACTATGACAACCAAAGCACAATCCAGATCTGCAGGAATCCAGTCCTCTGTCAACGGACCAAGCATATCGAGATTCACATGCATTTCATTTGGGAGCTCATCTATGAGCAAGTCATTGATCTTCGCTACATCCAAACAATGGAGCAAATTGTTGATATATTCCCCAAACCTTTCATTGAGAGCAAGTATCTCAATTTGTGAGCTCTTATTAGGGTTCAGGGAACTCTGACTTCTTCCTCCTCTGAGGGATCATCTCTATGTACTTGGGTACATCATCAAGCTCTTATGCCTGGACCCAATTCTTCTACCCACCTAAACTATGCTTAAGGGGGGGTGTTAATGCAGATTTTTTCCCACTCTATGGTTTTACCTACATAGTCTAATTAACTTGCTTAAGTTGATAATAAGTCATTAGGAAAAATGTACTTTAAGTCATTTGCTAATTGTGAGTAAGTTAATTACCTTTTTGGGTGACCTAATTCTTCACTATATAATGTATCTTCCTATGTACTTTTTGGCTAATGAATGTTAATACAAATTTTTGTTGTGAAAACAAGCGCAAGTCATTGATCTCCGCTACATCCAAACAACGAAGCAAATTGTTGATATATTCCCTAATCTTTCATTGAGAGCAAGTATCTCAATTTGTGAGCTCTTGTTAGGGTTCAGGGAACTCCGACTTCTTCCTCCTCTGGGGGATCATCTCTATGTTCTTGGGTACATCATCAAGCTTTTATGTCTGGACCCAATTCTTCTACCCACCTAAGCTACGCTTAAAGGGGGGTGTTAATGTAGGTTTTTTTTCCACCATATGGTTTTACCTACATAGTCTAATTAACTTGCTTAAGTTGATAATAGGTCATTAGGAAAAATGTAATTTAAATCATTTTCTAATTGTGAGTGAATTAATTACCTTTTTGGGTGACCTAATTCTTCACTATATAATGTATCTTCCTATGTACTTTTTGGCTAATTAATGTTAATACAAATTTTTGTTGTGAAGACAAGCGCAAGTCATTGATCTCCGCTACATCCAAACAAGGGAGCAAATTGTTGATATATTGCCCAAACCTTTCACTGAAATCAAGTATCTCAATTTGTGGGCTCTTGTTAGGGTTTAGGGAACTCTGACTTCTTCCTCCTTTGGGGGATCATCTCTATGTACTTGGGTGCATCATCAAGCTTTTATGCTTGGACCCAATTCTTTTACACACCTAAGCTACACTTAAGGGGGGTGTTAATGTAGGTTTTTTGCCCACTATGTGGTTTTACCTACATAGTCTAATTAACTTGCTTAAGTTGATAATAGGTCATAAGGAAAAATGTACTTTAAGTCATTTTCTAATTGTAAGTGAGTTAATTACCTTTTTGGGTGACCTAATTCTTCACTATATAATGTATCTTTCTATGTACTTTTTGGCTAATGAATGTTAATACAAATTTTTGTTGTGAAGACAAGCTTCTTCCATTTTGAGTTGTTCTTCAGATTTCACTACTCCATATAGGTTCAGCTTCGTGGATTCGATCCTATCTGGACAGATCCTTGATTGTGGCCCACTAATACAAGGATTAAGAAATTTCCAGTCAAAGACCGAGTCTCCCAAAAATATGAAGCCTAGCTCGACAGAAAAAATGCATAGATCGGAAGATGACTCTTACAAGCTCGACCATGAAAAAATTATTGAGATTCTTGAAAATGATAAGGACACTCAATTTGAAGCAGGGCCTCTCACAACCAGAAGGTTGGACCCCACTCCCCCCCTCCAAAGGTGCTATCCAAAACAAGGAAAAGATTTCAACCATTGTTGAAGACCTTGAGAACAAGGTTGAAAATTTAGAAAATGAATCCAATTTACAACCAAGTATATTGAAATGGTTTTTCAATGAAAACAACAGGCTTAAGGCTGAAATTGATGTTCTTCATAAGCAAATTAATGGAGAGATGCCTACCCCATTTATGGATATGAATTTTGATAAAGAACAATGGAATTCACTGTAAGATATTTGCCCCCCGAGGGAGAAATCCTCTAATCTTAAGAGTAAAATGGTGATATTGGAAGGTGAATTGGGCACCATAAAGGAAAACTTTGGAAAGGTGATAAACACAAGTAGAGCCACCACAAAAAAATATGTTAATAGTATCCAAATGCTATAAGAAGGGTTAAGGAAAATGAAAGATATTTTGGTTCAACCTGGCCCTAGCAAGAGAACCAGAACCCAGAAAAAGACTCAAGCTACTACCACGAAGGACCCTGAGGATGACTTTGTGGAAGGTCACTTAGAAGCATAGTCACCGCATTCGAATTCGCCAAGGAAAAAAATCTGAACAAAAAAATTTGAGATTAAATTTGGCTAATATAAATATACTTATTTTTTAAACTATATCAACCCACCATTCAATAACATCACATTTCATATAAATAACATGTCCAAGATCCAAACCAATCAACAATTACACAGTCTACAACAATATATGACATAGTCTACAATTTTAAAGTGCAATTGTTGTGTTCAAAACTTTCCACTGTTCCACGGGGATGCGTCCCCCCTAAAAAAACCGCCATTTCCCAGACGGGGAAGTCCCGAGGACGTCCCCAGGATGTTGGGACATCAAGTTCCCCCTAACTGCTCCGCCACGTTCTGTCAAGACGTTAAATTGTTAATGTTCATTGTTCAATGGTTCAAATTTGAAACTTGAATGATTAAATCACAATGTTAAATTGTTGATGTTCAATGCAGTATACTTAATCCTTATACATCTTTTTATAACTAATTTTTCAAGTACTATATGTATTTCAGCACTGCCTCCCCCCCCCCCGCCACCTCCTGCCGCCATCCCCAAATTTAGGCCCCCCCGTCCCCCCGTCTCAAAAACCCGTCCCCGCATCCCAAAACGTCGTGGAACTATGGAACTTTCTTCACTGAGCAGTGAGAATCACCAATAATCTCCACAAGAACATTGTCCATGTGACCATGTCTAAAACGATTGATGGAAATGGTTTGCATCTCTCATAGACTTACTCTTTCCATACCCGTGGGTCGTAGCTATGGGCCATTGTAGCTTGAGTCTTGCTTGGAGTTGGAGACTATAGCAGAGTTGACTATTGTCATGAACCCTAACATCGTTGAATCCGTGAACTCTAACGTCGTCGAATGTCGTGAACCCTAACGTCATCGAATGCCACAAACCCTAATGCCATCAAGACTCGAACCAGTGAAACGCAAGCCACGAGTGCAGTGAAAGGAAATAACACATAATAACATCCACTCAAATCGCGATTTTTATTTTCAACGAATCTCAACTATTTTCAACAATTTCTGCGATTTTTTTAATTAAATTCCCCATATAAATTCATCTCGAATTTGCAGGGGAATCTCTACAAATTTTTTTTAAAAAAATTAAGTTCTGCGAAATTCGAACTAAATCCTTGGAATTTGCCAAATGCGGTGACTACAAGTACTTGAAGAAGTGGGAGGTTGTTGTTGCTCTCAATGATCTCTCTTCGCTTGTGGACAAATCTTGCTAATCTAATGTTGTCCTGGTAGTTTTGTTGTAGGTTTGTTGTTAGTTGTTTGCCTTATGTCTGCTTGGGTTGTTTAACAAGTGTTGTGTTTGTTTTTGGATCCTCGTATGGTTAGTCTTTGTCTTATCCTTGTTTCTATTGTGTAGAAGGGTTTGGGCCATTTCAAAAACCCACTTTTTACCCTTAATAAAAAAAAAAACTCCCTTGTAGGATCCATAGATATGAATTTCATCGCATTCATAAATATCATCTCACTATAGAAGGGAGACCAGATTTAGAATGTCGACGAATTACATTCAATTACCATGTTTGAGGGTATGGGTTTAGAGTTTAAGAAAATAATAGATGGTTATACCTCCATTAGCCAAAACATGCCAATTAACAAAAATGTCTATATAAGGTTTGCATTGTTCAACTCACCTCTGGATTTATGCACTCGTCTTTGTTCAACTTGTATTCTTCCAATTCTTCTCCCTCACGCTGCATGGAGGAAACCATCATCCTCTTGCACAAAGTGATGGGTTCAACTGATTTAGAGAGTTCCAATAACCGTTACATTGCATATCAAGCTAAACTTGTTCACACTCTAAAACTCATTCATTACAAAATATTGATCAATCACAAGATAGGATTCTCATCAACCCTTTAAAAACAGTCAGATCTTCATGGGAAGATAGTTTCTTTTGTTTTCCCTTACCACCCCCAACCATTGAGAATCATTGAATAGAGCTTGAGGTCATCTTCCTTGATCCCTGCAATTTGAAACTTGAATTTGAGAGAGCCTAAAGCAGACAAGCTCTACTATAGAACATCAGACAAATATTCTACACTAGCAAATAATCCATGCAAAAGACAAAGAGTACCTGATTTTGGCTACTAATGGGAGTCCTACACTATGCATAAGACTGACCGCTCTCATACAAGCCCATGTGATGCCTTGTTTCACTTAAAAGTTAACATCACCAATAATCTCCACAAGAACATAATCCATCTTTGAAATGATGGTATCGACTGGTGTCCCTCACAACAATATCCCTTGCAACAATCTTGGAGATGAATTTGATGGCAGAATGGCAATCACCACAAACTCTAAGGTTCTTGATAACCCTGATAGTTGTGGCTGGGCATGTGTTGATAAGCCCAAATGCAATTGCCAATTTCTCACTGTGTAGGCAAAGAATATGTTCTTTTTGCTCCTTTTCAACATCATTCAGTGCAAATGTTGTGTCAGGCACGTATCCCATGGCCTTCATCTCCCCAGACAATCTCTCCAATTCTGCGTGGATTATGTGCATTTGTGGGTGTGACCTGTCTCCTCCAAAGAATGCATTCATCTGTTTGTTTACAATAATCCAACTACATCCAGGCTTCTTTACAACATTCCTGCTTTCCATCATCAATCTCACCTTTTCAATCCCATCCCACCTATGTGCTGAAGCATAGATGTTTGACAAAAGCACATATGGTGCAGCATTTCCAGGTTCTAACTCAAAAAGTTGTTCTGCTGTGGATTCTGCAATCTCTATATCCTTATGAACTCTACAGGCACTAAGTAAGGAACTCCAGATAGCAGCATCAGGTTTCATTGGCATCTTATTTATAAATTTCTGTGCCTCATGCAGGCGTCCAGCACGGCCCATAAGATCAACCATGCAACCATAATGTGCCATTCCAGGCTTGATATTATAATATCGGCCCATGTTCTCAAAATACTTAAAACCTTCATCTACTAGGCCTGTGTGGCAACAAGCAGACAGAACACCCACAAAGGTGACATGATCCGGTTTCATTCCCGACTGTTCCATTTGTTCAAAAAGCGTGAGAGCCTCTTTGCCATATCCATTAGTAGCATACCCTAAAATCATTGTAGTCCATGAGACCACATCTCGCTCCAGCATTTTGTCAAACACATGGGACGCATCCTCTACAGTCCCACATTTGGAATACATTCCCATTAGAGCATTTGCCACGAAGAAATCAGAGTCAAATCCACTTCGACTGATCAACCCATGGATTCCTTTGCCCTCTTCTAAAGCTGCTAATCCACCACACGCCAACAGAACAACAGTTACCGTCTCCACATTCGGTTTCATAAATCCTTGCATTTGCTGAAAATGCTTCAAAGCCTCATCACCGTGTCCATTCTGTGCACATCCCGCAATCATCGTATTCCATGATACCAAATCTCTATCGGGCATTTCGTCAAACAACTTCGACGCCACTTCAACTTCCCCATTCTGCACATATCCCGCCAACATTGCATTCCAGGACACCACATCTCGTTGCGACATTTTGTCAAACACTTGCCGTGCATTCTCTATACTCCCGCATTTGGCATACATATCTACGAGGGCAGTGCCCACAAATACATTAAACTCCAGCCCACTTCTTATTATCCTTTCATGAACATCCTTGCCCTCTTCTAAATTCCCCAATTTAGCGCATAACGGAAGAACAATTGAAAAAGTGAATGCATCAGGTTTACCACCTGCTTCTTGCATTCGATGAAACAATGACAAGGCCTCGCTAGCGTAACCCTGCTTGGCATAGCCTGATATCATACAAGTCCATGTGACCACATTTCGCTCAGGCATTCTGTCAAACAGTTTGCGTGCATCCTCCAGGTTTCCAAACTTAACATACATGCAAACGATTTTGTTACTCAGAGGAATACCTGGTTTGAGTCCCATCACAGTCATATAAGCATGGGCTAGCTTACCCTCTGGCAAGGCTTTTTTATCTGTACAGGACTGAAAAAGACATAAATATGTAGCAGGCTCTACAGGCTGATCACTACAATGCATTACGCGGAGGGCTTCTTTGAATCGTCCGTGTTTGCACAACGTTCTTATATCCCATGCCATTGTCTTTTGAATTTTCATGTTATCAGCATGCCATCCTCTGTTGAAGTTACTAATGAATTCAATACTCTTAGCAAACAGTTATATACCCTGCTAACTAACATTATGTAATAGTGCCAAGTTAAATTTACGTTTCAGTAAGTAAAATCCACACTCCTAAAGAGAGTGGTTCAGATCTATGGCCATCATGGTTTGGGAGATTTTTTGTTCCTGGCCAGCAATGAAATAGGGAGATTTTTTGTTGTCTCTCTCGATATGGATTCTTTTTTTTTTAAATTTAGTGATTAAACTAGTGTTAGTAGGCCTTCACTGAGGGACACAAATTGAGGTATGCCAGGTCTCTTGGAAGGACTTTGAATGTTAGATTTGTGGGAGAGTCATGGTATAATTCAGATTTATTGGGAACTCACATAGTGAATCAGTACATTGAGAAATGGTTGATAGGCACCTTGTTTATAGGTCTCTTTGTCTGACCCGCATATTCATTTGTGATGAGCATTATTTTGCAGATAAGTCAATAGGCCTATAAACATATGAGTTTGCTAAGGTTTGGGTAATACGCTTATAAACTGTAGTGCCTATTGGTGTTTTGTATGTATTTATAAGGTGTTGATTCTAAAATAAGCACTTTCATTTTATTATAATTTTCAGTGTATTGATGAAACTGGAAGGCATCAAATATTATTATTTTATATTTTAAAAAAAATGTAAAGTTTATGATAAATATTTTAGCAATGTTTTAAATCAAGTTTGTTTGTAATTGTTTTTCATCATATTTTTTTTTATTATAATAGTCATAAATTTAATGTAGATTGTAATGGAGGGGCAAGCGAATACTATCATTGGGTTTTTTGTTATATATAATTATATGATTTCATTCTTGAATAACAATTTTTTTGGAAAACGTAATCAAGTGTTAACAAATTGACCTATAGAACTAAGTCCGATTGAAAGAAAAAATTAATACTTAAATATTCATACGAAAGAAACCTAATTCATACCAAGGTCATTAATGAAATTATAATTTTATTGGAATCTTCTTCCTCAGAGTTTCTTTTGGATCTTTGCTACTTGCATTACACACACACACACACACACACACACACATATATAAGACCATCCCTTCTTTTCTACTTAGAATATGTTATTAATTTAAATTGTCTTTTTTTGAAACCCAAAGGTATTTTTGATTTTAATTGAGACACTGTGACACCGTCCAACGACTTTTATTGGGGTGAGTAGAGGTGAGACTAATCCTCTGGGAGTTGTCGATAGGGTCCACATGCACCAGACAACCTTGAAAATTTGGGCGACAAGACTCTACCTTGGAACTTACATGGGACAAACCCAACACCCTTAGCCAACTACACCACCCATGTGACCTATTAATCTAAATTGTTAAAAATCTTTTTATGAAACAAAAGGAATTGAGGAGAAAAATAATGTAAAAATCATATTGCCAAGTACTAATAAATTTTACATGTAAGTTAATTTTTTTATGGTAAAAACCATTTATTCTTACATTTAAAAATTTATAAACTTAGCCATAAAAAGTTCCAATTAATTAATATAAATTAATACTTACTATTACAAAAATATTAAATTTGTATGAGGTTTGGGCTATGGTACACTTTAAAAACAACAAGTACTATATTCTACTAATTAATTTTTGACAAGTTTTCTTTCTACATTAATTTACTAATTTAAATTTCTATAATTTTTTTAAAAGATATTCTACATGTTTGAAATTGTAATTTATATTGAAGTTTATACATATGATTGATATATATAGAGAGAGAGAGGTTGTTTAAAATATTTTTAAACTGTAATGTATTTGTGATCTATAATTTCGAACTAAGAATTTACACATTTCTTAAAAATAATATAAAAATGTTCAATTAAAAAATAAATTAATGATCAATACAAATAGACACATTCATTGTTTCGAGTGCACAAATGTTTCACAAAAGTGCACTAATGTATACAACAAGAAAATGCCCTTGAAAAGTTTCTTTCAAATAAATGATTCACATAATTACACATGTATATACAATTAAAAATTATGCATTATATACTATTTTTTTATATAATAAAAACTAGTTGCAACAATACAATAAAATGAATATTTTATTGAGAAAATCATAAATTATATTGAATACAATAGAAACATAAATGTCAACCAAAAAATAAATCTATATTTAACATAAATCATTTGCGTGAAATATTCATCATACTTTAATGCATATATATTGAACACTGATTATTTGGCAATTATTATAGCCAATTCACCTGATATTTTATAAATGAACCATGAAGAATATGATTTTTGAACAATACCTACGAACTACAATTACCAAGTGTATTAGAAATACACCATTTATATAATTAACACACAAACATAAAATATTACTACAATGACACCCATATAAATGATGTGGGTGTAATACTTACAATCCCAGGGATTGAATTTGGAGCGAGTGTCATTTGTATAGGGAACTATACTCAAGTAAAGTAACAGGGTTTCCTTACACACTTGACTTCCCGAGGTTTAGCCAAGACAACTAGAGAGTGATTTGGAGGTGTTAACTATTGTTTTAGCTGATTATTTTAGGCTCATTGAATTGGACGAGTTGGCTGGTTTGGTTGAAATTATCTAGGGGGATTATACATTATATGTTGTTTTTTTATATAATAAATACTAGATACAACAATACAAAAAAAATGAATATTTTATTAAGAAAATCATAAATTATATTAAATACAATAGAAACATAAATGTCAACCAAAAAATAAATCTCTATGTGACATAAATCATTTGCGTGAAATATACACCATACTTTAGTGCTTATATATTGAACACTAATTATTTGGCAATTATTATAGCCAATTCACCTGCTACTTTATATATGAACCATGAAGTATATGATTTTTGAACAATACGTATGAACCATAATGACCAAGTGTATTAGAAATACACCATTTATATAATTAGCACACAAACATAAACTATAAAATATTAATACAATGACACCCATACAAATGGTGTGGGCGTAGTACTTACAATCCCAAGGATTGAACTTGGAGCGAGTGTCATATGTACAGGGAACTGTACTTGGGGAAAGTAATAGGGTTTCCTTACACACTTGACTCCCTGAGGTTTAGCCAAGACAACTAGAGAGTGATGTGGAGGTGCTAAACTATTGTTTCCGCTGATTATTTTTGGCTCATTGAATTGGACAAGGTGCTAAAAAACATGACAAATATATAATCAATACATACAATTAATATAAAATGAAAGCACTAGTATAATAAAATCACATAACCAACATAACATGTTGAATTGAAGATATGGATTGCAAATGTCATTCTTTGTTTAAATCTTATTTGTGAAATAGGTTGTATTTTTAATATTTGAGTAACATTCATACAAGAATGGTATATATTTTTGCAATGAACGATTATATTTAACTTGTGATATTGTTGTGAATGTCAACCTTGTTCTCTTTACATTACCAATATCTATAATTTCTATTTCTAAAGTTAGTCCTTGGGACCAATGACTTTAGCATGTTCCTATCATGGATTATGGCCAACATGTTTGTTGCATACAAATGAATGGTTTCATTAAATAATTCACACTCATTAAGGCTAATTGAACTATCTATTCAACTCATAAGCATTCTCCAATATTCATACTATGGATTTGAATTTATAATATTTGTCAATAGTTTTTTAAAGGCGATTTTCTCTAGATCATCTCCATGTTGATGAAACATGATATTTGTGGTCACAACAATTTCGAACAAATTTAAAAATATTTTTTTGTAAATATTTCCTACATACATCATGAATATACATACACACACAATAAACACTAATTAAATATAAAATCATCAAAACATATGAAATATCATGCATGTATATGGATTCAACAAGAAATGCAACAACTACCTTAAGGTTCATGTATACAACAAAATATCCTTGGTAGGAGGTTGTTGACCGAAATCACCAACAAGAATATTCCAATACTTACAACATCCTCTTTATTATCAAATAGTCTGACTTATTGATATTACAAAATAATTTTAACTTTGTGAAACTCATTTTGTCAATATAAATATATTGAATATGCTTCATGTCTTCTTAAAGAATAGCCAATAATTTCCCTTGCAAAAGATATATATATTTTTTATTACTATTCTACAACTTATATGTACAGTTCCCACATTAATTCATGTGAATATATCAAATATGCTTTATGTCTTATTCTAAGACATAGCCAATAGTTTCCCTTTCAAATATGCTTTATGTCTTATTCTAAGGCATAGCCAATAGTTTCCCTTCCAAGGATATATTTTTTTTTATTACTATTCTAAGACTCGTATGTACAGTTCCCACACGAATATTTAAAGTTGCAAATCAATTAGGCAACAAAGGGCACTTACCATTGCCCAAATCAAAATCCATTGCATGCCTCATACAATTTATCACGTTCTACAAATATTTCTATAAGAACACAATGCAAGATCCTCTGGGTGACTTATGGCAGACACTCTAGTCAACGGATCGTGGTAAATATCACAGCTTCTCTCTGCTTTAGATGCATACTTTGCAACGTATTTTAAGACTGCATGTTTGGCACGCCATACAAAAAGCATATCTGCATTGTGAACATTAACTCGTTTATCATTTTCTGCTGACACATATTTTTTACGGCCATTATCAACAAAAAATAATTTAGACTCACTCTGCAACTGCTTAGGAGCATTGTCACCTCAAACTTTGATGGCTCCTTTTCCCCTAAAAAATATGTCCATACTGCACTGGTATATCGCTCATTGTGATTTACCAAATCTGTATAATCTTGTAACGAATTGCTTGCCATTATACTTGGTGTCCAAAAAACACGGATCATCATCCATGGAGCGAGATATATGGTTTCTTCTTTCATGGACACCACACAGATTCCACATATTTACAAATTTATCATAAAATTCCTTTGCTTTAGCAACTTCACCGGGATTATTCTAATCTAATATATGTATAAATTTGATGTACTTTCCACCCATATAACTAAATGCTTGTGGACGAAGGATCTATACTGCGATTCCTTACTTCAAAACAAAGAATAATATGAAATATATGTTTATTAGATAAGACACATCACCTCTGTGGAAGTGTTAATATCTACATTTGTAATATTATTTAAATATTTAATATATCTAAAAATAGAATAAGTATTTTTAAAGTAGGTAATATCATATAATATTTATTTCGAAAAGAATAACTTCACAATTCTATTTTAAGGGGGACACTTTCAATATGCTTCTACAAAATAGAAGACTCAACACTTACTTGATTGATCTCTTTTACAATGATATTCATCTCCTTTATATAATTAACAATGGATTGGTAACCTAATAATCCTTTGTAGGACTACCATTACACAATGTACTAATACTATAAGTTACTCATTTATCCTAAGATATTGGACCCATATAACTAACTAAGGGGGATGTGTGCCACATGTTGTCATCTCCATCAACCCATATACATTAATATACCATATCCTTAGGTACATATTTTTTATTTCCTCCTTGAAATGTTTCATCCCTGAAATATAAAAAGAAACTAAATAATGAGTGTGCTTCAAATCAGTGTACACTTTTCTCCATGCTCGATCATCCAACCACCCGTATATGATCTTGGTAAGTGATAGCCATCGAACCTTGTTTTTAAATTCTATTGTGTTATTTTGATTCCATTTGTGATCATAACTATACCTCTTTGATATTCATGCATAATGATTTCTCATTGGATTCGATGTTTCATATTCCACTACGTTGCTTTGATTCCATGCATGACCATATTAGTTATTCTTTGGCTTTTATACATAGCCAAAATGATTGCTCCACTGATTCCTTGTGTAACCATAGTGATTAGTACTCTGATTTCCTGTATAGCCAAAGTGATTATTGTTATGACATTCCTAGATATGGCTCCATGATTGTTTCCTCTCATGATCTTGTGGGTGTCTATATGCCTCAACATTTTCTGATACTTTGATCTTATCAACTTTTTTCTACTACTTCTTCTACCTTTTCCTTTGGTAGTTCCTTCGTCTTTAGAGTAAATGAAATGTTCTACTCGTATTGTTTCTTCATCTAAATCTTTTTTATGCTCTTATTCACCATCTTCAACTTCATTGTCATGCTCTACCTTGATTTTTATTTTTGTGTTTCCAACTATGATATCATGTACAAAGTAACACTCCTTTTATTGTATCAAAATTTCATGAAATGCTTCTACACATTAATATAAATATTGTTCCCAAAGACTCTAACCAAGGGTATCGAAGAACCACATCCTCACAAATCATATCCAAGGCATAAAAATTTGAATGTAAAATATATTTTTTCATAATAAGCTTCAAATCTTTAAAAACTTGAGTATTATTACCATGTACTTGAGCCTCCTTGATATCATTTTCTTAAACATGTAGATGTTGCACGACATCCATGTTGATGAAATTATACTTGCTTATAGGGCTTATGGACACAATGACCTTATTCCTTTGAAAGCATCCATGAAATGAAAATACTAGCTCTAGTTTCTTTGGATCTAAACTATTGAAACCCTTATCATGCAATTTTTTTTCTTCCTCTTCAAGATCCTTTACTTCTCCTTTTAAACTATTTGTATCTTCTTCATCATCATCATTATGCTCTATTTATTCTTTAGCATCATCACCTACGTTATCTTCCTCATTATCATATTTGCTTCTGCATCTTTTTCTTTTTTTATATTCACATTATCATTTTCTTCCACATTGCCATCCTTAACCTCTCCTTCTATATCATCTCTAACTTCCTCCCCATCATAAGTATTTTCATCCTCTTTTTTTGCCTTTCCATACTTACCCAATCTATTATGTAAATCTAATACAATATTTTTCATACCCACTAACATATATCCAATCCCCTTATTGTAATATTATTGTAACTGCATGATCCACATGCAAACTAAGGTTAATGGAAAAACCCTAAAATTTCAATAACTCATGCGAACTAATCACAACAGTCCAAAATTTTGATTGTAGCTTCCCTATATGAGAGTTTAACTTCAATGAAACTTTGGTGGAAAAAATTTAAAAAATAGCCTATAGATTGAATCTATGAAAAACCATAAAATCACAATAAATCACTTAAAACTTATCAAAAATTCTAAATGTTTAATTGTATTTTTCCTATATGATGAAACTGAATCAATAAAAATTTCACATAAAAAATTATAAAATTTTGGTAGATATGACAAATTTATTACAAACCCTAAAATAGTAATATCTCCCTCAAAACCAATCATCAAATCTCAATTTTTTATTGTGACTCCCTTTAAATATTATCCAACTCCACTAAAAATTGTAGAATAATTTGGAATAGATTGAAATATATAAGTGATTCTCAAAAATTAGGGTTTCATCCAAAATGTTTTCCCAAATCAATGCTATGATACCAGTTGTTAAGATCTACACTTGTAATATTTGAAATATATAAAATATAATATAAATCAACACAATACAATAGATAGTGGTGGGTTAAGATGTCCAAATATTCAATATCTATAGAAATAGAATAATTACCTTTAAGGTAAGACAACACCATAAAATACTCCTTTAGGAAGGAATAAATTTACAATTTCACTTCGAGGGGGACACCTGTAATATCCTTCTACCAAATAGAAGACTCAACAGTTACTTGATTGATGTCTTTTACAATGATATTCATCTCCTTTATATAGACTTGTATATAACTAACAATGGATGGGTAACCTCTTAATCCCAATGTAGGTCGACCATTACCCAATGTATTAATTTCACAAGTTACTCATTTATCCTAATATATTAAAGTCATATAATTGACTAAGGGGGATGTTTATCACATGTCAGCATCTCCTTCAACCCATATACATTAATATATCACATCCCTAGGTACATAACATGCAGATATATTATACCAAGATATAGACCTGACATAGATGTCCTTCACTCCAAAAGCTTAAATAGCACCTCATCATGAAATATTCATAATTTGTCTTATATATACATTGCAATAATGTGAGGATATGTAATGATGTTTATTTTTCTCCACCTGTAGGAACATCTAATGTTATTAAGATGTTTTATGGGCATAAGTCAATGATGATTGGGCCACTTTGTATCTATTGCAATCAACATTATGAAAAATGTTGGGCATCCCAATTGTGTAATCATATCTATTAACTCACTTTTGCATGCATGCCAATAGGCCCTAGTTCTTCTTAGGTTAGCACCATAATGCATTATTTGGTGAGGAAATTTATCATCAAATAAATCATTCAACTATTGAGAAAACTTTACAATTAAGTTTGAAACTCCATCATCTTTATTTTTATTTATAATTATGGTTGTATTGGATTGGATATGGTGATGCATTATGATATTAAACAAAAAATAAAGAAATATAGGATGAATCCCAAACTTGTTATCATGATACTTCATCAAATGTAAATCATACTCATGAATACCAACATCATTCACATGTGATTGAAACCACTATGTATCATTCATATGAAAAAGTGTGGGGAATGCCATGTCAAAAAACCTTTCTGTATTATACTCATTTATTGATGGCAAATCAATATGAGGCTAGTCAATATTGTCAATTGATATCCCAACTTGATTATTGTAGACACTATTTATGAATTATATAGCACCTCAGTCTTGTATACTTTAAAAATACATATCATGGATGTACCTTCAACTTTTAGACTTTTTTCATTGTTGAAAGGCCCATGTACACTATCTCTCTGTGTTTAATTATTTATCTCTTCAACCAATGTTATTCTAATGACCCAAACATTCTATCTTACCTAGAATGCTATAATCTTCCATCTCTACAAGTTCTAGACTTGTGCTTGTTTTATAAATACCTAGACACTTGTGTCTCAGTCAAACACATACATTAGCACAAGTGTCATATCCCCAAATTAAGTGTATCATTCCTTAAATTCATCCAATTTGCAAATAAAACATATCCTAAAGGTAGTGTAGACACCAAAAGTCCGCACACTACGAACCTGAATGTCAAAGTACCCCTAGACCACCTTAGAACCCCCTTGGGACCAATCTGACCCTCCGACCCTTAACCAAGCCTAACCCATAGTCAGTTTGTTAAATTGGCTTAACCCAACCTTTTACCTATTTATACCCTTCACCCTCGACTGTCGACGATCAAGTTGATAGTTGAGGGTAAGGGTCCACCTCCTCAACGACCAACATGCAAACCACTCCACCTTGCTTTTCTAAAAATAACTCATCTAAATCCAGTTGTGAACCATTGCATATGTGATTTAAGTTAGGAATCCTAGTTCACGTCTTGTTGCAACTCTTTTGCCTTGCCTATAAGAAGAGAGGAACAAAAAGGTGAAATTCATATGCAATTGTTATCAAGAGCTTGTGCATCCAGATTTCCTTTAATTTCTAGGTCAATCATCATCAACAATCTATCTACTACGTCAGAGAGCCAAATTTCCACTACATCTTTACCAAAGCATCGAGTACTATTACTCTATCAAAATCATGTCAGACTCCACTAATGAGTCAATCACCTCAAGCATCCACCCAATCAGCTTTTTTTAAGATAAATACTTAATTTTCAGCATTCAATTACTTTGTTCACTTTTCACATTCAACTCAGCAACAAACCATCTCCTAGAATTTCACTTTGTGATCCTATCAACTAACCATTTTCCAACCTAAATCTACACACAATAACCATCAATGGTTGTCTCAACCATCGACGGTCAGCTTGACCGTTGATGGTCACCTTAACCATTGATGGTCAGCCTAATCATCGATGGTCACTATGGCAGTAAATTCTAGCAAACTATTTTCACCTACCTACCCCCAACCAAATCTAATTTTATGTGTCCCTACCTATTCACAGACCTCTGCCTAATTTTTTTAAGTAGACCCCAACCACCTAGCACAAGTATTAATTAGCTTATTGTTATTTTAATCTTTTTTAGTCTATTTCTTTATCAAACATTCCTGTGTTCAATTTTAGTACCTTTTGATTATTGATACAATTACTTTCTATTCTGTTTATAAACTTAATTATTTAAAAATATGTGGATTGATAGCCCTCGAGGAAGCTCTTGCTTTCAGATCTAGTTATCTCTAGGCAATCCACTCAACTACCTGTCTAACAAACAAATTTAATTTAGTGCTTTCTTATTTACAGGTCATCCTCCCAAGCCAAAGACAAGTTCTTCATAAATTTTTGATTCAATGCGTGCACAATTAAATAGGTTTTTCAACCATACCCGTACTTAGTTTCTTCTTTTTCCTTTCTGAAATATAAGTTGAAATTCATTAAAACATTTTGGCACGTCCAATGGGACCTTGAGTTTTTAATTTGGGTTTCATTTCTTTACATCTGTATGATTTCCTCTCTATTTGTATTCATTAGCGAAACTAAAATCTCTTTTAGGCTTACAATTAAGTGCATACATTGACTGCTTGAAAGTTTAGTTCACATAGCTTAACTTAAAAGTAAATTAATCTATCATAACTTCACTCTTTATTGCACACACTCAACCAAACCACTTTCACCAATTAAACATCAAAAAAACTTGAGACAAGGTCTGACTAGGATTTTATCACCTAGCGGTAACCTTATCCTTTCCAGATAATTCTATTTAGTGGTCATTACCAAGAGGAGAACCAACTCAACTCTCTGATTGAGTATAAACTCTGGATATCAATATATATTAGCTAATCACCTGACACCCTTATCATTGCAGTGTGTGAAGTGAGGGGGTAGGCCACAATACCAAGCCATGTATTGACTCTAATACATATTCTTTTTTAGTACCTAAACACAAATTAAAACCAACCCTAGATTTCCTTTCTAGTACCTACCCTACAAACTAATTTCAATCACATAACTTCTTAAGGCATAAGCCAAAAGCGAGATAAATAAAAACTCTAGAATGTGATTTGATTTCTTTGATCATTTATTTTCTTCTCTTTGTTTGAGTAGTGAGGATGTTAATGTTTTCTCTCTCCCCTATCTTGTATGGTTCTCACTCTCCAACAATGAAAGAACCTTGCAGAGCAAAATCCATCACCAAGCCAACCTACCTCTTCTACCTCTTCATCCATGGACTACATTTATGAACTAGTAGATTCTCCTCATCCCTTGAGAAGTCCTACCTTCCCTCAAGAGGTTCTTTAAGGAGATGCTAACTTTGTCACTTTCCTAGATAACAATCCCATAGACTTGCAACATTATCTTGTAACCATGTCTTATCATATCCCGACTTCAGCCCCACCCATAGATCCACCCTATGGCATGCCTCCCCACTTCATGGGGAACACCTCTATTACCATAGTTATGACCCAACCACTGATTATTCAAGCCTCCTCATCCACCAACAATCCTTTTGAGACTACCATGGAAAACCAACCAACCCAAACTACAAATTCCCTTATACCTTCCACTCCTACTAACAACTCCTTCACCTTAGGATCAAGCAAACCTCTAACCACCTACACTTCCTCCACAATGGGAGTGCTTACCTCTAGCATTACCAACCTTCCTTTAGCTACCCCAATCTATCAATCACTACTCTGCTTCAAATCCTAGTGGTATACATACCCTCTACCATGCCATCGATCAGCATAAGGGTCACCACCCTTCCATCAGTTACCAACCCAACTATCGCTACTATCCAACAAGTTCCCATTACACCAAACTTTGGCTACATCCTTAACCTGTAAGGTTATGTACCATTACCCACTACCCAACCACTAAAATCTACCTACCCTTATGTATCTTCCACCCAACCATTGGCATCCACATACCAATATGTGACAGCCTCCCAACCTTCTACCCACTATCAGTATGTTACCCAACCACCGCAACAGTATGCATCTTCCATCCTTTCAAGTGCATAGCCCCAAGTAGACCTAATGAAGATGCTTATGGATAAGATGACCACCTTAAAGTCATCCATTTTGGGTACTTACAACATCTTGTCATACAACCAAATATGTAATGAGCCCATCCATCCATTCGTACTTATTAGGCCATATCCTCCCCAATGGGAACTTCCAAAGTTCTCTAAATTCTAAAGTAAGGAGGATCCTCAATAGCACCTTAGGTAATTTAGGCATGCTTGTTATCTGATTACCTATGATGATGCCCTCCTTCTCCATACCTTCCCCATTTCCCTAGCCGATCTAGCATTGGATTGGTATAGTGCCATACCCAAGCACTCCCTTTTCTCCTTCACCCAACTAACTCAAACCTTCTTGGATCATTTTTTGATCAATATCTCCAAGAAAGTTTCTATCACCAACCTGTACTCTATCCGACAATTTGAAGATGAATCCATTACCAATTTTTTGGTTCATTAGAGGAGCCTAATTAACCAACTCTCATTTTCCTTGCCTCAACTCGAACTCATAGAGCTCTTTGCTTAGGCATGTGCCAAGCATATCTCCTCTATATTACGTGTCTAAAGCTTCTGAACCTTTGATAAAGCTTTTACATGACACGTAAGTTAGAGAATAGATCCATTGATAAAGGAAATTTAAACTTGAATAACAAAAACTCCACTTACAAAACCAATGAGGCCTCTTCTTCCAAATTGAACAACCAATCTAATACCAATACCAAGGGCAAGGGAATCATAAATGCAATGGTCCTTAAAACCACTCCTCTGCCATCTATCAACCAACCAAATTCCTCTAGTTCCTCAAAGCAAAACATGAAGAATCAAAACCATAGCAACTAGAAGCAATTCATTCCACTTGGATAATGTTATGCTTCAATCTTGGAGAAGTTATTGAAATCAAATATCATTCAACTTCCTCCTATCAAACCACCCCAACAATTTGACTCTTCTCATCTTGCACCTAGTCGGTACAATGAGAATGATTTATGTGCATTCCACCAAGTAATAGGGTATGATGTTAGTAGGTGTAATACCTTCAAGACCCTTATCCAATCCCTCATTGAAAAGGGGGAGCTTGCATTGGATAAACACAATGCACCATCAAACCAAGCTCTTGACATATTTAGGCAACCTTTTCTCAAGCATCTGCCTACTAAGAATGAGAGAAACTTGATTAAATATTCTCATGATGCCCATACTGTTAACATGGATCTTGACACACTAACTACTAAAGAACCTGTTGACCAACCTATTTGTCCTTCACCCTCTCTAATTATTGAGGTAGCGGAGTTACCTTCTCCTCATTTGGATATCCAAACCAAGGAAACCCATCTTTCTCCTCTTTCACTTGTCAAGATAATGGATCCATCGACCCCTCCCTTAATCGACATATCAGACCAAGCACCCATTTTATCTTCCTCATCAACTGCCAAGCAACCTACTCCCCCTTCAAAAATAATTCCAACCCTTCTCTAGGTTAGTGAAAATATTGGAATTTATTTCCAACCCTGACATGGACCGAGTCACTTTCTGGCAACAATTAGGGCTACTTTATATCACCAATTAAGAATCTCCAATCATACATTTAGCATACCAACCCACCACTTCTGCTATCCAAAATCCTACCCTATCAACCAAACAAATCATAACTTTTACCAATCCAACAATCCCTTAGCCATCTAAGGCACCTAAACCCCAAGTGACAAAATCACCTTCTCAAACCAAATCAACCAAACTAATCAAGAACCTTGGCACCTTCCCTACACAGAGTCTTAACCACCCATCTATGAAGGTGGAGCTTACCTCTTCAAACCCACCAACCAAACACCAAACTAAAGCAACCAAAGAGCTAAAACCACCCAAAGGCTCGAATCCCTAAATTTTACCTCTCTCAACCTTGCCCTCTATTTTGGGACCTCATCCCTCTACCTTGAGTAGGAAGCCCATTATCTCTACCAAAACCCCACCACGTCTTTTGGTTACACCTTTATAGTTGTTTTTTAATGTACCTCTCTTCACCACACCAATAATACCCAAGATACCAACCTTGCAATCTTCCACCTGTAACTCATTGGCCTCCTTGTCTAAACTAAATTCATCAACCAAATGTACCACCTTACTAATGTCATCAAATTGTGCACCCTAGGACATTTTATGAAACTCTTATAATTTGATGCAACATTGAATCATCCCTCAAGTTTGTGGGAACTCATAAGAGAGATGAGTCTCTAGGATTGAAAAGGGCTAGCTCCTTGAATTTTTCTCTAAGTGTCTATCACCTAATCTAATGCTTGTTCATGAAAAGAGTCAAGAGTTTGCATAAAACAAAAAACTATGCTAAAGATTTGATTCACCAAGAATTTATCCACTGACTATCACACTTCTAATGATTTTTAAGACTAATTCCATGCATTAAAAGATACTAACACAGTGTTTCAATGTGAAGGTAGCATACTTGAAACCATCATCAAGATACTCGACCTAAGGGGAAAATTGTACACCATAAACATAATTGCATACTTGACAGAAAGTTTAACACATTTAACACACTTCACATGACCTATTAACATCAGAACCTTTGTTCAAACATGAAGGATAAAGGGAGTAAGGATGAGGCTATCACTTGGCTCCACTATACATCACTCACATACTCAGACAAAAATTCACAACTTAAAATTGGTCATGTATTAAATGTTCAAAAGTAGAGTGCAATGTCATTTTAGTAGGGCTTCACCATACCATAAATGTGGTTATCTACAATGGTTGATGTTGGTTGAATATTTTGTCGATTAGCATACTGATAAACAAAATAGGTCTGATCAGCCAAAGTAGGAAGATTAGTCATCCAAATGTGTAGGTTTACCATATCAAAAGGGGACTGATCTCTCCTCTCATCAAGGGGAGGTTCCCTATAGGTATGCTATATATATATATAAATAGAAAATAATACTCAAGGGTAGGACAAACCATCCATCTCTCTTTCTTCAGATATAATGCATGCAAATCAAAGGAAAAACTCAAGGGAAATGACAGACAACACTCCTCTTCTTTTAGAAGTACTATTCAACAAACCACAAGAATACTCCTGGTAGTAAATTCAAAATGTAGCAAAGGATGTGATAACTAGCAAATCGAGATGCAACACAAAGTCTTCACCTGAATTGCTCAAGAGTAAGATACAAAGGACAATGAGGGCACAAAGTCGTCCCAAGGTCCTTTACACAGAAATGAAAAGAAAACACACTAAAGGCAATTATGGGGGCACAAAGTCTCTCCACAGTTGACTCCTCAGGACACCTTCCTAACTACTGTCACTAATTTTGCTTGTTGAATTAAAGGAACATAAAATATATCAAGGAAAAAGACATATGAACAGTTTCCCCAACAACAAAGATATCACAGCACAAAGTCTAAAAAGTCACTTGCTTTCTTATTCCAATAACAAAATATGATCAATAAACTGAGCTCAAAGTCTCAGAAATGCCTTTCAATTTGGGCAGAGTTTCGTTTTAATTGTCAAAAAGAGATATATTTACAATAGAAGAGAGTCCCTTATATAGCCTCTTCAAGAAGGACTCAGAAACAGTAACACATCATGTTGCGTTGGAATTTGTTAAGAAGATAGGCTAGAACTTAGGGGCATTTACCCATTTGATTTTATCAATGCAGAGAAACAAGTCACGCTATTGAAAGTTTGCAACTTTCAATGTCCACGTGGCGATCTGATCCTACCTTCATCGTTCCTCCTTTTCTAGTTAATTGAATCGGGTCTTGGATTCAATTTGCTATTCTATTCCTTCCTTGCTTTCTATTGGTCTTGCCCTTAAAGCCTGGGAATGCATTCAGGTCTATAGATTCAAAGGATCAACGATTATATTATGAGCTTTAAAATTGACGTTCGTGCACCCGTCACTATGTTTTCAATGGCTAGTTCGCTGTCTTGAATTTGACGTCTTCGAGCACGTCACCCCTTGGTCTTTCTTCAGCTTTTCTGTTTGACACTTTCTCAGAAAGAACCTACCCTTTCGGGCCTTGAGAAATGATCTACCTTGGGTTGAGAAGAACCCCCCGCAAAGGTATCTAACTTTCGGGTGGTCTTCAGATGGCCTTTGGGCTTCTTGTTTTACATCTTCTCGAAGGGAAGGTGACCCTTCAGCTTTGGGGAAGTGTCCTACTATTTGGCAGCTGAGAGTCCCCCACAATGGCACCTGCCCTTCAGGGTCCTTCGATGGCCTTTGCCTTAGAAGTCTTTCACGGGATTTCCTCGAGCTTTCTCTGCGGACAAAAAGTCTACGGACATTTCTCGCAAACAAAAAGTCCACGGAAATTGTTTCATCCATTTGCCTTGGTTATTTCTTCAGTCTTTCTGCCTGCAGCTTCTCTAAATTCTTTCAAACTTTTTGTCTGAAGGAATTCCTTCGGACAAAAGTCTGAAGGAATTATGCCTTAGACTTTTTTGGCTGACTTAAACAAAAATTCAAAAGAATTTACCTGCTGAGGCTTCTTTGAAAATGACCCTTTCAAAGGGTACTTTTGTTGTCCAAGTGCCCTCCGTAAGGGCACTTTGTCCTTCAAGAGGGTCTTTGAACTTTTGCATTTGAACTGCTCCTTTGAACCATCTGAGTGAACCGCTTGGTTGAACCATTTGATTGAACCAAACATTGAACCACTCTATTGAACCAAGTTGATGAACCGCTCCGTTGAACCAAAATGGTTCAAGCCGATGAACCAATTGAATGAACAAATCCTTTGAACCAAGTGGATTAACTGAGCACTGAACCACTTGATTGAACTTGCCTTTGAACCATTTGTTTGAACCAACCGTTGAACCAAGTTTTGGTTCAACGGTTCAAACGAAGCCTTGAACTGACTGACGAACCATTTGATTAAACCAAAGGATGAACTAAAGCATTGAAACAAAGTGGATAAACCACCTGAGTGAAACAAAGCATTGAACTGCTTGGTTGAACCAAGTCATTGAACCGTTCCTTTGATTGAACCCACTATTGAACCGGAAGCATTGAACCTTTTGAACTTTGAACTCGTTGAACCTTTGAATCAAAGTGGTCCAATGGTTCAACGGTTCAAGCCTTATTTACTTAGATGCTTGTTGATGGAGATTTTTGATTAAACCAAGGCATTGAACCAATCCCAAAAATGACCAAGTGTTAGAAACTGATTCTTTTGGTTGAACCTGCATACAAAAGTCTTTGAACCTGTAGAAATGAACCTACCTGCAGAGTCCATAGAAACCAAGTCTGTAGAAATCAACCTATGAAGTCCTTTGAACTTGGCCTGAAGAGTCCATAGATTTTCTCTTCCTGCTGAGTCCGTAGATTCCTACAGAGTCCATAGATTTAAGCCTGCAGAGTCCGTAGATTTCTGAGAAGCTTGAAAAATGAGGAATTTGAATGCCCAGGATAAATTTTGAAAAGGGAAGAGACAATTTTGGTCTGTAGGACCAAAATAGTTTAAATGTTGTCCCAAAAATGAGTGATATTTTTGGGGGACAACAGCTGGCTCTAGTTGGGGAACTTTTGTCAATTGCAAAAAGAATTGAAAGGAGTAGAATCTAGAATCTCCAGTGTCTTCATGTGTACCATTGGGTTACGGAGTCATGCTACCTAGAAATGGAAGGCATCAAAAATGAAAATAAACAAAACAAAAATAGAATTAAAAGCTATACAAATATATATATATATATATATATATATATATATATATATACAGATGCAATGATCTGATTCTTCAAGAGTTGAAGTGTTTCAGATGCTGCCCATTGTGAGGCAGAGAGAAGAGTGTGTCATCTTGATATTTCAGCAGAAAGCTATTTTCACCAATGTGCTAATGAATTATAAATGGGCCTCTCCAAAGGGAGTCAAACTTTCCATGCATCCCCTTTGGTTCTCTCCTTTTGTCCCACAATAGGACTTGATCCCCAATCTGCAAATCATGATTTTTGGCCTTCTGGTTAAAGAGTTTCTTTACCAGACTTTGATGAACAACAATTCTGTCCACCACCATTTTTCTCTATTCTTCTAGCTTAGTCAGGCACATGATTCTTTTATCAAGAGAGCTTTCATATGTCTGATCTTCAATTACCTTTGCCAATTTCAAGGCTGGCAATTCTAAGGTGATTGGTATTTCAACATTGATACCATAAAGAAGTTGAAAAGGAAACATACCAATTACCCTCTTTGGTGTGATTCTATCTGCCCATAGAGCATCAACCAATGCTTTATGCCATGTTCTTTGATTGTCATCTGCTAGCTTCTTGATAATAGTTACGAGGTTCTTATTGCTAGATTCAGCTTGTCCATTCCCTTGTGAAAAATAATCAGAAGAGTGAGAGAGTATAATTCCATAATGGAAACAGAATTGTGTAATCTCCTGGAAGGTGAAACAAGCTGCATTGTCAGTAATAATTTTGATTGGAACTCCAAACCTAGAAATGATATTCTCTTTGAAGAAGTTGCATACAACTTCTGAAGTAGCATGCTTAGTTGGGATTGCTTCTACCCACTTTGTGAAATACTCAGTTGTTGTAAGGATATAATCATGTCCCGCACTTGAAGATAGGTTTATTGTTCCAATAAAATCAATCCCCCATTGCTAGAAAGGTTCTTCTATGATCACCAGATTGAGAGGCATAGCAACTAACTTGGGTCTTCCAATAAATTGCTGACAAAGTTCACATTTCATAACCCACTTATGTGCATCTTAGAAAAGAGTTGGCCAGTAATACCTGGCTCGTAGAATCTTGTGAGCAATCACAGACAGGAGCAAAAAAAGTCCTCCACAGGCCAGATTTTGAAAAGATTTCAAAAGCTGGCTTTGTTGCTCTTTGTCTACATAGTGAAGGAATACTCCATCTATGCTTCTCTTGTACAAGCTGTTGTCCCAAAAGACAAAATTGGCAGCTTTCAACTTGATAGTCCTCCTTTCTTTGTAAGACAAATGAGCAGGACATTCACCATAAGTAAGGAAATGAGTGATCCCTGAATACCACTCATTGGTAGTGGAGACAAAAAGGACTGTTGGTGTCTCTTCCACTTCAGTTTCTTCACGCTGTGTGTCTTCTCGCTTATTGTCAGCAATTAATTGGCATAGGCCTTTACCCCTGACCAACTTTGTTGGCTTGATGTCTAGATCAAACTCTTATATCTTTGTAATCCAATTACCTCTTTTCGTGCCAAAATCTTGCTGAGTTAATATAGACTTGACTGTAGTGTCAGGAACTAAGGCAGTAGTGTGTGAATTTAGAATATAGAAGCAAAAATATTTGAGTGCTTTCACCAACACATAAGCATGCCTCTCTACATTTGAATACTTCATCTCATGGGTTTTGAGAGGGTAACTCATGAAAGAGATAGGAGATTCCATACCTTCCTTGTCTTGTTGAACAAAAATTGCTGAAAGAGTGCATTCAGACGCATAGCTGTATATGATGAAATCTTTGTTGTAATCTAGACAAACCAAGGTAGGGGCGTGAGCAATGGTAGTCTTGATATCTTGAAATGTTGATTTACCTTCTTTAGTCCAGCTAAAGATGGTCTTCCCTTTCATCATGTTCACAATGTGTCTAGTCTTCTCAGCAAATTCAGGGATGAATCTCTGTAAGAAATTCACCTTTTCAAAGAAAAAATAAAGATCATTCTTACTTGTAGGCAAATTAAGTTCTTGAATAGACTTGAATCTATCTAAGTCAATCTTTATGCCTTCTTCTGACACAATGTGTCCAAGGAGTTTCCCTTTTGTTACTCCAAAAATAGACTTTTTAGGATTAAAGTAAATACCATTCTGGCAGCAGCGCTCCAGCACTTGTTGTAAGTGGCATACATGATCAGATCGACACTTTGAAAAGATAGTCAAGTCATCAAGGTATACCACTATAAATTTACTAATCTCATCTTTGAAAGCCAGATCCATTGCTCTCTGAAAAGTAGCACCAACATTTATTAAATCAAAAGGCATTTTTCTATATGCAAATGTACCCCAAGGTGTGGTGAATGCAGTCTTGTGTTGGTTTGTTTTACCAACTTCAACTTGATTATATCCTGAGAAGCCATCTAGCATTGATAACATCTCTGAACTTGTCACTGTTTGAGGCACTTGATCCATAATTGGCAAAGGATAATTATCTTTCAAATATGCTTGATTCAGATTTCTAAAATCTACACAAATGCGAATTTCACCATTCTTCTTATTTATAGGCACTATGTTTGCAATCCATGTGGAATGATGGATTGGGAAGATGATTCTAGCATTTAATATTTTTTGTATCTCATACAGAATAGTACCTGATATTTTTAGATTATACTGTCTGAATTTTTGCTTATAGGGCATTGAATCAGCCTTGAGAGGAATGTCATGGTAGATTTTATCAGGTTTGAGAGACTTCAGGTCTTCATAATATTATGCTAAGACATCCATGTATTGCCGAAGTAAAGTGGTGAACTTGAATCATTCTTCAGGGGTGCAACACTTACCAATGTTAACCATCTTGGGATTTTTTTTAGTAGTCAGATTTACTTGATCGAATCCCTGAGAGAAACTCGAATCTATTTGCTATTGTTTGATGAATCTATCATACTTATCAAACAGCTTCTCAAGAGAAACTAGAGCTTTGGGAATTTTGTTTTATTTCAGTTGTAAGAATTCTTCATTTATATCTAAACTAGATTCAGAGGCTGATTCATAATTCTGAGGTTCACTACCTTCAAACTTAGTTGTTCAAAATTGTCTTTTCATTGCAGAAAAGCAATGATTTGATGATCATCATTGAATACTTGCCAATAATCAACATTGTCAAGAACACTTGGTCTATAGACCAGCTCAATAATATACCTATCTTCTTTGAAATCTGGATGAAGAACTAAGAGAGTTCTTGAAACAACAAGTGCATTAGCTCTGTTATTAGACTCTCTGGGTATAACAAAAATATTGAAAGCATCAAAGCTTTCAATTTGGTCCCAAACCAGGTTGCGATAGTGGTGTAATATTTTATTTTTGGTTTGGTAAAGATTTCTTACTTGACAAACCACTAATTCAACATCCCCTTTAGCATGAAGAAACTTGATGTCTTTTTCTTGAGCAGCTTTCATTCCAAGTAGCAGAGATTCGTATTCAGCTGTATTGTTAGTGTTACTAAATTGTAATTTGTAAGATGAAGGAAACATATCTCCTTGAGGAGATATCAACATAATCTCAGCTCCGGAACTAGTAGAGGAATAGCTGCCATCAAATTCCAAAATCTATATTTCGTCTGATACTGATTTTTCTTTAGACTTTCCTTCATCAGAGATGGAGGATCTTTCTTCATCTATATTGCAGCCTACTAGTTCTTCTGCTATTCTTGTTGAACTAATTTCTGAGTTGACACTTTCAAGAATTATATTAGGTGTTTCATTCACCTCATCTGTAGATAGAAAATAGTTACCCATGCCTGTGGATTCAAAAAGAATTTGAGCTTCAGGGGTTGATGTCTAGGTGACCACATATTTTTTTTCCTTTTCAGGGAGCAATCTCTTCATTACGCCTTGGACATGGATCCTTGCTTCAGACATATACATGCTTAGTTCTCCTCCCATGTCTTTGCAAAAATTTCATCCAAGCAAAATGCCATAGGATGTTGGGATGTCAGCCACCAAGACAGTGATCTTAATTCTCTTGTCTAGAAAGGTTGCAAATGCAAATTGGACATCTTTGATTCACCCCAACAATGGTACTTGCTTGTTCTCTATGGAGAAACATCTCCCAAATGTCTTGGTCAGTGTGAGACTAAGAGACTCAGCTACTTTAGCAGGCATGACATTATCAGATGCACTTGAGTCTATAATATAGTTACTCAGCGTGTGGCCATTAATTAACAGGGAAACATAAAAAGGTTCTATTTTTATAGGAGCAACTGGGGGAGTAATGAGCAGATTATTTGGAATAGGTGTGTTCTTTGGAGAATCAAGAGTTACCTTTTTAGTTTTTGGTCCTATAGTGATGGTTTAGTTCTTGACACATTAGATCAACTTATCCAATTGATCAAGATTAGACTGCAAATATTCAAACTCAGATATTTATATTTTTGTCTTTTTGACATGATTGATTATGTCAAATGGCTGAATTGAGCTAGGTATAGAGAAAGGTACTTCAACCTTCTGAGTTTTAGGAGGGATGGGAGGTGGACTGGTTTGCAAATTTGAAGTAAAAGGGGAAGACAAAATTGATGTATTTGCCTTTTGGTTGATTACCAGATCCTTTGACTGAAAAGGCAGAGTGGTTCCACGCTTAGTAGTCATGACAGCTGGCTGCGGTTGTTCTTCTATCTTCCCTTTATCAGCTTGCTAGACTGATTGGTTCTTGGACTTGGTAAACACTGCATATGATCCATCAAAAGCTTCTCCAAAGCTTCTAGGTTCATCCTGGTAGTTCATGAAACCAATGTGGGAGTCACCAACTGATTCTTCTTGATTGTCTTCAAGGAGATTAGCGTCATTTTCTTGATTCAATTCAGGCTGGAAAGAGAACTCTGATTCTACTTCAAAATATCCCATTGCTGAATTGGTTGGAGGAGCTTTCAGAGCAAGTTTCCCTTGTGGGGGAGGAAGGCAATTCTATTGCCCTTGATTCTTGGCATCATTGCCATGGTATGACTGATTTGGGAATGTCCTTCTGTATGAAGGAGCAAAAGACATTCCTTGTGCCATTTGCTTTTTGAGAGCAAGCAACTCATTTGCCAATTTCTACACCATTAGATCTATGGTGCTTATAAATGAATATTTAGAAGATGATGAATTTATATTTCTATTTGGATCTCTTTTTATCTTCCCTGTTAAGATGAGATCGTCTTCTACTTTAGTGGCTAAATGTTGAGCTACAACAAGATCTATTTGACCAGCACGTCTCAAGAGAAAACTTACTTTAGGTAACTGAGAATTAATGAAAAAGCATTTGAGATTCTCAGCTGTAAGTCAAGCTATTATATGGATTTTGTTTCTCAGTTTGTCAAATTTGGCTATGAATTCTCTCATAGGCTCATAAGGCTCTTTCTTCATCTATGTAAGTTGAGCCAGAAGTGCATGTGCATCTTCTACAGGTTTGAATTTGGCTTCAAACTTATCTTTGAGAGTATTCCAATCAGTCACTGACTGATCCTGTAGATGATAAAACCAATCTGCAGCAGCACCTTGTAGTGTCTCCACAAAAAGCCTGACTGCTACATCTTCAAATTCTACTCTGATTACTCCACAAGCTATGCTGAAGGCTGCAATATGTTCATCAAGATGAACTTTCCCATCACCATAGAATTTGGGGAAATTCTTCCTTGAACTACATGAAAGCTCATGTAGAGGGGAGTAATATTGAGAGGACCAAAATCATTACTCCAAGGGCCTTGAACTGCCATTGTAAGATTATGAAAAGGAGGGATAACAAATCTCAGAGGGGTAATTATTGGCAAAGCTTTATCAACAGTAGAAGTAGATACTTCATCTGGGAATGGAGATCTGACTTTAGTAGGAGGAAATCTCTTGGTTCGTTAGAGACGAGATGGTGAAGGAAACAGATCATAATCACTTTGTTATACCAACTTGAATATAGGGTCAACGATACCTTTAGCCCTTTGGCTTCGTGTATACCTTGAATCTACCAGATTGTGAAACAAAAATGGAAAAGAATTGACCTTACTTCAGTTTGTAGCTTGAGGCTTTAAACTATGCATTCTTTCCTAGTTAGTGTGGAGGTGAATAGATAGATTATAAATGGATAATGGATATTACATCCCCAGCGGAGTCGCCAAAAATTGTTGGTTGAATATTTTGTCGATCAACGTATTGATAAACAAAATAGGTTTGATCAGCCAAAGTAGGAAGATTAGTCATTCAAATGTGTAGGTTTACCACATCAAAAGGGGACTGATCTCTCCTCTCATCAAGGGGAGGTTCCCTATAGGTATGCTATATATATATAAACAAAAAATAATACTCAAGGGTAGGACAAACCATCCATCTCTCTTTCTTTAGAGATGATGGGTGCAAATCAAAGGAAAAACTCAAGGGAAATGACAGACATCACTCCTATTCTTTCAGAAGTACTATTCAACAAACCACAAGAATACTCGTGGTAGTAAATTCAAAATGTAGCAAAGGATGTAACAACTAGCAAATCGAGATGCAACACAAAGTCTTCACTTGAATTGCTCAAGATTAAGATATGAAGGACAATGAGGGCACAAAGTCATCCCAAGGTCCTTTACATAGAAATGAAAAGAAAACACACTAAAGGCAATTATGGGGGCACACAGTCTCTCCACAGTTGACTCTTCAGGACACCTTCCTGACTACTGTCACTAATTATGCTTGTTGAATTAAAGGAACAAAAAACATATCAAGGAAAAAGACATAAGAACAGTTTCCCCAACAACAAAGATATCACAGCACAAAGTCTGAAAAGTCACTTGCTTTCTTATTCCAATAACAAAATATGATCAACAAACTGAGCTCAAAGTCTCAGAAATGCCTTTCAATTTGGGTAGAGTTTCATTCTGATTATAAAAAAGAGATATATTTACAATAGAAGAGAGTCCCTTATATAGCCTCTTCAAGAAGGACTCGAGAACAATAACACATCATGTTGCATTGGAATCTATTAAGAAGATAGGCTAGAACTTAAGGGCATTTACACATTTGATTTTATCAATGAAGAGAAACAAGTCACGCTATTGAAAGTTTGCAACTTTCAATGTCCACCTGGTGATCTGATCCTACCTTCATCGTTCCTCCTTTTCTGGTTAATTGAATCGGGTCTTGGATTCAATTTGCTATTCTGTTCCTTCCTCACTTTTTGTTGGTCTTGGTCTTAAAGCCTGTGAATGCATTCAGGATTGTAGATTCAAAGGATCAATGACTATTTTATGAGCTTTAAAATTGACGTTCGCGTGCTCGTCACTATGTTTTCAACGGCTAGTTCGTTGTCTTGAATTTGACGTCTTCGGGCGCGTCACCCCTTGGTATTTCTTCATCTTTTATATTTGGCACTTTCCCAAAAAGAACCTACCCTTTCGGGCCTTGAGAAATGATCTGCCTTGGGTCGAGAAGAGTCCCCCGCAAAGGTATCTACCCTTCGGGTGGTCTTCAGATGGCCTTCGAGCTTCTTGTTTTACATCTTCCCGAAGGGAAGGTGACCCTTCAGCTTTGGGGAAGTGTCCTACTATTTGGCAACCAAGAGTCCCTCATAAGGGCACCTGCCCTTCAGGGTCCTTCAGCGGCCTTTTCCTTAGAATTCTTTCACAGGCTTTCCTCGGGCTTTCTTTGCAGACAAATTCCTGCGGACAAAAAGTTTGCAGACATTTCCCGCGAACAAAAAGTCCGCAAAAATTGTTTCATCTATTTGCCTTGGTTATTTCTTCGGGCTTTCTGCCCACAGCTTCTTTGAATTCTTTCAGACTTTTTGTCTGAAGGAATTAGGCCTTAGACTTTTTTGGCTGACTTAAACAAAAATCCGAAAGAATTTACCTTTTGAGGCTTCTTTGAAAATGACCCTTCCGAAGGGTACTTTTATTGTCCAAGTGCCATCCGCAAGGGCACTTTGTCCTTCAGGAGGCTCTTTGAACTTTTGCATTTGAACTGCTCCTTTGAACCATCTGAGTGAACCACTTGGTTGAACCAAGATGTTGAACCGTTTGATTGAACAAAATGTTGAACCGCTCTATTGAACTAAGTCGATGAACCACTCCGTTGAACCAAAATGGTTCAAGATGATGGTTCAAGTCAATGAACCAATTGAATGAACCAAGCCTTTGAACCAAGTGGATGAAATGAGCATTGAACCACTTGATTGAACCTGCCTTTGAACTATTTGTTTAAACCAACCGTTGAACCAAGTTTTTGTTTAACGGTTCAAACGAAGCCTTGAATCAACTGATGAACCATTTGATTGAACCAAAGGATGAGATAAAGTAGTGAAACAAAGTGGATGAACCACCCAAGTGAAATAAAGCGTTGAACTACTTGGTTGAACCAAGCCATTGAACCGTTCCTTTGATTGAACCTGCCGTTGAACTAGAAGCGTTGAACCTTTTGAACTTTGAACCTTTGAACCAAAGTCATTCAATGGTTCAACGGTTCAAGCCTTATTTACTCAGATGCTTGCCGATGGAGATTTTTTATTGAACTAAGGCACTAAACCAATCCCAAAAATGACCAAGTGTTAGAAACTAATTCTTTTGGTTGAACCCACCTGTAGAAGTCTTTGAACCTGTAGAAATGAACCTACCTACAGAGTCCATAGAAACCAAGTCTATAGAAATCAACCTGTGAAGTCCTTTGAACTTGGCCTGCAGATTTCATAGATTTTCTCTTCCTGTTGAGTTCATAGATTCAAGCCCACAGAGTCCGTAGATTTAAGCCTACAGAGTCCGTAGATTTCTAAGAAGCTTGAAAAATGAGGAATGTGAATGCTCATGACAAATTTTGAAAAGGGAAGAGACAATTTTGGTCTGTAGGTCCAAAATAGTTCAAATGTTATCCCAAAAAAAAGTGATATTTTTGGGAGACAATAGTTGAAATGGCTCAATTTATAAAACTTTGGGGAAGAGAGAGAGAGGAGAAGCTAAAGAGGCACAAGGACATGTGTTGTTGACATGAAAGTTAGTTATAAATCTATAAGAGAGATGGATGAGTGAGCCATGCCATGTCAAGAGTCTTACTTGTCCAAAACAAGTCATGATAATGGTGGCATGTGGCATCAAACCTTTAGGAGTGGCATAGGAAATTATTTCTATCAAAGATCATCCATGAGAATTCAAAACTGAAAATAGAAAAGTTGACACATCACATGACTGGAACTCATGATGGTAGTTATAAAATGCTCTTTCTAACTACGAGTTATGCTCTAGACACTTGTATTTGTCAATTTCATGGAATCAACGACTCAAACTGTCATCTAGTCTATTTTTCTTGCTTTGTCTGCTCTTATGTTCTTACCAAGTCTTTTGAATAGCAACGACTATTCTTCACAATTTAAAATTGACTTCTTGTGGGCCGTCACTCCTTTGGGTATTTTCTTCGAACTTTTATTTTTGGACCTTTTCTTCAGACAAATTGTCCATGGCTATTTTTTTTGTTTACTTCCTTGGACCTTTTGTCAAGTCTTTTCCTTCATGCTCATTGCTTGTTCATTTCCTTTAGACAAAATGTTTGAAGGAATTCTACCTATTTATTTCTTTTGGATAAAAAGTCTGAAGGAATTCTTTTAGAGTTCCTTCTTTTCATTTCCTTTAGACAACAAGTTCAAAGGAATTATTTTAGGGTTTCTTCTTTAGTCACTTCACGTATTTTCCTATAACTTTCTGATTGGTCCCTTCGGAGAAGTTGAAATGCCGTTCGGAGAAGTTGTAATGGTCCTTCAGCTTTTGGAAATGGTCTTTCAGGCTTTTAGAAATGGTCCTTCAGGCTTTTGGAAATGGTCCTTTAGGATTTTGGAAATGTCTTTCGAGAGAAATGAAATGATTCTCTGAAAATGCAAGTGCCCCTTCGAAAAAACTAAAAGTGACCACTTTTGAAAGAAAATACCCTTCAAAAAGTTGCAAATGATCCTTTGAAAAAATTGAAGTGGACCTTTTCCCAAAAAAAGATACCCTTCATAAAAATGGAAGTGCCCTTCGGAAAAATGAAAGTGCCATTCGAAAAAATTACAAGGGTGTATTTTGGCTTAAAGATATCTTTCAGAGAAATTGTAAAGTACCTTCAAAAAAATTGTACAAACAATTTTTCTGAAAGAATTTGGTAAAGCTTAAAACAAAAAACCCAAAATAATTCCTTAAAGGCTTAAACAAAGACCAACATGAACTTTCCAAAAAGAAAAGACTTGTGCATTTGTTATGGGTTTTGTCAAAGAACACTTTTTTGAAGGAAAACTAAGTACTAGATTGGCCAAATTTGAAAGGTGCAAACCTAAGGTGAAATTTGACCAAATTCTTTGTGATTCTTGGGTATGGCATGCCTACTATACCTAATACCAGTTACCTAAATCCTTTCATTGGGCATTGAGTCATGCAAAATGAGCACTCAAATTGCCATGAACAGATCTTGGATTAACCACAAGACAATGACATTACACAAGACACACACAAGCAAAGACACACTTGTGCTACTAAGCACGTAGGGAACACAAATCAAAACAAAGGAAACATGCATGTGTCAACTGGGACACTTAGGGAACATAATAGATGAAACAAAACTAGCATGCATGTTTCACTAGGACACTTAGGGAACACAACAACTGAAACAAAACTAGACTAAACACACACACCTATTTTACTATTTACAAGATAGACCTACAAGGACTAATAGTAGAACTTCATATGTATCCCATTCATACAAATAGGCAATTATTCTTCATTCATCTTATTCAGTTCAAAGGAGTTGTTTTTCTTGCATTTGTTGATGATGTAAGGGCCACTCTACAAAGCATCAAACTTTGTATGTTTACCTGGTTTTGCTCTATCCTCATCTCATTTCAGGACCAAGTCACGTTCCTTGAACACTCTTCTACTTGATTTTTTGTCAAAAGACTTCTTCTTGAGTACTTGGTGGTGTTCCATGGTCTTATGTGCATTATCCCTTGCTTCTTACAGTTGCATTAGTTCTGTCAATCTGACTTCCATTAGAGTATTTTCTGGTAGTTCCAACTGATGTGTAAGTCCTAGAGTAGGGAACTCTTGAGAGATGGACAACCTAGCTTCTCTCCCATAAAAAAGCACAAAGAGAGAGTTACCAATTGATCTCTTAAGAGTGATCCTATCATCCCATAATTTTGTCTTCAACTTGGTGTGCCATGCTCTTTGATTATTCTCTATTGTCCTCTTGATGATCTTGATGAGGTTCTTATTAGTAGACTTAGGCAATCCATTACCTTGAGGGTAATATTTGGATGAGTTACTCAAGTAAATTCCATTCCTATTTACCCACTCAAAAATTTTAGCACTCATAAAAGGAAGTGCATTGTTAGAAATGATAGTATAGGGAGCCCCAAATCTTGTTGTGATACTCTCATAAAACTCCAAAATTGCATTTTCATTTGCCTCCTTCAATGCAATAGATTATACCCACCTTTTGAAGTAGTTAGTAGCAGTCAATATCCATTTGTGTCTAACACTTGATGGAGGGTTGATCATACTAATAAAATCAAGGCCCCATTGCATGAAAGGCTAGTCCACTTAGATAGGATTCAATGGAAGGGCTGTAAGTTTTTATTTGCCTACAAAGAAGGCACATTAAGGACACCTCCTAACCCAAGAGTATTAATCCTTGAAATGGCTAGGCCAATAATACCCTGCCCTCATTGCAGCTATTGTATTTAGGGAGAAATGACCTCCATCTACACCGCTATGAAACTTTTCTAGCAAGATGCCAAACTGATCAAAGTCAACACACCTTAGTAGTACACCATTCACATCCTTTCTAAAGAGAATACCATCTAAAAGACAATAAGGAATGGTTTGCAATCTAAAATACCTTCTTTGTGACTTGTTTAAACCATTAGGACAATCACCATTTTAGAGGAAACTAATGATGTCTTGTGTCCAACTTTGAATTGGTATGTAACTAACTAGTTGACAGTGAACTTGATTAAGCAAGACCTCTTCCTTTAGCCCTTAAATATCTAAATCCATATGTTCACACAACCCATTTCCTCTTACCAAGTTGGTTACCTTGATATCAACATCATATTCCATTACCTTTGTGATCCACCTAGCTCTCTTCTCATTAAGGTCCTTGCTTAAGAGGAACTCTTTAGTGCTAGGATGAGAGACCATGACATGTATCTTGTTGTTTGAAACCATGTGATTGAAAATTTTCAAACCTCTTATCATAGCTAGAGCCTACTTCTCAACAAATGTGTACTGAAACTCATAATCTTCCAATCCTTGACTAAATAATGCAATGGGTTGTTTAACTTCCTCATTATTCTTTTGCATAAGCATAGATGAGATTGTGTCAAGATTAGTAAAGGTATAGAGTATGAAATCCTTGGAAAATTTTGGGTTCAAGAGAGTAGGATATTAGGCAATTGCTTGTTTGATTGCCTCAAAGTTGTTCTTACCTTCTTTTGTCCAAGCAAAAGCTTGGTTCTTCTTGAGCATGGTTATAATAGGTTTCACCAAAGTAGTAAATCCTAGAATAAACCTTCTTACAAAGTTGATCTTGCCTAAGAAACTTTTCAAAACTTTTTGTGTAGAGGCAAAGACAAGCCTAGAATGGCTTCAATCCTTTCAAGATCAATAGACAAGCCTTCTTTTGACCCAATAACTTGCCTTCATGAGCAAAACAAATACATTTATTTGGATTAAGAGAAACTCCAAACTCTCTACACTTCTCAAAGACTTACCTTAGATGTTTCATGTGGTCATTAACATATTTGGAAAAAAAGTTATATCATCAAGGTACACAAGTAAAAACTCATTGATCAAGCCTTTAAAGGCCATGTCTATTGCTCTTTAAAAGGTATCATTAGCATTAGACAAACCAAAAGGCATCTTTCTATATGAAAATTTCCCCATTTTGTGGTGAATGCTATCTTGAACTGATCCTCTTCATTCAATAATATTTTGTTATAACTTGAATAGCCATCAAGTAGTGAAAAGTGTTGAGAACCTGAAACCACTTGCAAAATCTTCTCCATAGAAGGTAGTGGATAATGATCTTTGAGTGAAACTCTATTCAAATCCCTAAAGTCCACACATAGCCTGAAATCTCCAATCTTTGTTCAATTAGGTATAAGGTTAGCTACCTAAGTTGAGTATTTGATAGGAAAAATAATCCTATACTCAATTAATTTGATAAGCTCTTTTTTCATGAGTTCTTCTATCTTGGGATTGATATGCCTCTATTTTTACCTAATCTGTTTAGCTCCGGGTTCTAACTCAATGGTGTGATGAGCTAGACCTAGATAAAACCCTTTCAAATCCTTATATTCCCAAGGAAATATATCATGAAATTCTTTACACAATTCAATGAAGGCTTGTCTTTTGGAAAGAGAACAAATCTTACCAATTTTCAAAAGTTTGTCCTTAAATATCAAGATTATTTCGTAGTTATCTTCCTTTGTAGGCATGCTTACCCTTTTCTTCCTTCTTTTATCATCTTCATTGAATACACTCTCCAAAGTAACCAACCCCTTTGGTATCTTGTTTGTCTTCAGTTGGATAACTTGTTCTTCATATTGATTATGAAGCTTCTTTTGATTCTTTGAAGAAAATTTGGCTTCATTTTGAATGAAGTTTATAATGTGTTTATCACTCTCAAACACTTGCCAAGACACTTCACTATCTGGAATAGAAGGTCTCGCAATAACTTTGATGTGAGGTTGGTTCTTCTCTCTACTTACATCAGCCACTATATCAAAGTGTGCTCCTATCACAACCAACGTATTAGCATGTTTATTTAAGTTTCTTGGTATAGGTTGGATATCGAAAGCATCAAAGTCCTTAATTAGATCCCACACCTTATGCCTGTAGGACTTAAGCAAAGGATTCTTGGCTATAGCTTGGTTTCTATCTTGATGTATATTCATGATTCCCTTTCTCTTTTCCCATTGGAGGCTATGAACCAAGCCTTCATATTTTGTTGCATTGCAAGTATAGCTAAAATAGAATCTGTATGAAGATTAATATTGGTTCTTTGAGGAAGAAACCAACATGACACCAATTCTTGCACCTACCTTGCTTCTAGAGCCATCAAAAAACATTTCCCATATCCCTTCAAGTTCATGATCTTCATTAGTGAGTGATGGTATATGAGTGTTCTCATGCATACAATATTCCCCTAATTCAGTCTCTTCTATGAATGTATAGGGGTCATGTTCATAAGTTTCAGTACCATAACCATCAAGAAAGAGGTCAAAAACACCTTCAAGGGGAAAGGATTTTTCACCACCAATGGCACCTTCTTCTTGCGCACTAATCGTATAATTCTGATTTGAACTTATCTTGATATATGGTTTAATGTGGAACTTTGCCAAGGGATGCGTTATTATAGTAAATTTAGCTCCATATCTTGTTCTAAAGGCTAGAAAAGACCAATTAGCTATAAAATACCCTCCAATCTTAGCTGTGAAGTCTCTTGACAAGCAAATAGCAAAATGAACTGGAAGATCAACCACCATAATGTCTTATAGGATGGGGAAACTTGGACAATCATGTAAGAAAACTTTCAAACATTTAACCAAACCCATAGTCTTGGTTGGAGTTCCATCAAGCTGCAACACACCCTTACTATGAGGCTCATATTTCAATTGCAATTTATCAGCAACCACTTTAGGCATAATTGTGGTACTGGCCCCACTGTCCATAATGCAGTTGTGAACCAATTTGTCTCCCACAATCAGTGTGAGATAGAAAGGTGGAGGCTTTTTAGATCTAGTGGAGGGATCTAAAACATGATTTGGTGTGTTCGTAAGGGCTATACCATGGTACTTGGATCTTGAGGAGCTACATTGATATTAGTAAGTTGTTCTTGTAGGATTTCCTTTTGACTAGGCATATGCAATACTTCCCAAAGGGAAATGCTAGTTTTAGTATTCTTCAAAGAGTCAACAATGTTTAAAGGGGAAGAAATCACCTTTTCTTATTCTCTTAAAGGCAATGAAGGAACTTGAACTATCTATATTGGAGGTTTGGTAGCCTTGTTCACATTCTGACTTTGAGGAGTAGTATGACTAGTAGAATCTGTTACATTGGTACTTACACTTTGTGGCCTTGGAGAGGCACTACCTGGAATCACTTATTCTACTAGAGTATCTCCTAAATACCTCTTTTTATCCCTTGTGTTGGTTGCAACTGATGTATTTTGATTCAACACATAATCATCTTCTACTTGGAAATTCATAAAACTAGTACTTTAGCTGCTACCTTCTCCTTGAACATCTCTTTGCATGAGATTTGCTTCTTCTAATGTAACACAACGAGTAACTCCTTGAGTTACCAAAGCTTGATTACCTTCTCTACCATTATGAATAAACTGACCTTGAGATTTCCCCCAATGATCCAAATGCTCCTCTCCTTGAACTAGATTGGTGTGGATTGTTACACCAGCCTTTGTTGATGAAATGGAATTAGGATTATAGGCATTGGGCTGCCTATTGAAACCTTGTTGGCCTTGTCCTCTTCCTTGGTTAGTGTATTGGGGTGGAGGTCTATAGCCTTGTTGAGGATAGTATTAAGGATTGGGTGGAGCACTTGCATACATTTATGCTTTCTTGACCTGGGCTTGCAAAGATCAAATCCTCTCATCCTTATCTATAGCATCATCCACCTTCTTAGGAGCAGTTCTATTTGGTATTAGTATTTGGGACTTGTGTTATGCTTGGGGCTTCAACTTAATTATGAGATGATAAAGGCATGGAGACTCTTAGAGGTAGTTTCTTAACTTGCATCAGATTATTCTTAGCTTTAATGGCTATCTCATATGCCTTGAGTAAATTAAATCCTCCCATTGACTGTAACATTACTGTTACATCAGTGCCAATAGCCTTAAGATAGGTGGGGAATACAAATCTTGGAAGAGGATTCATAATAGTTGGCAACCTATGCCATGTTCTTTGAAATCTCTCATTGAAATCTCTATGGATTCATTAGGACCTCTTTTTATCACATTCAATTGGTGAATTAGTGAAGTATGGTCACTCTTATTTTTGAACCTGTTTACCAACAACTCTCCAAAACTATCCCAATTAGTAATACAAACACCTTCCAATGTCCTATAGCAATCAAGTGCCTTCCCTTTTAGAGACATGGCAAGTAGTCTTAATAGCTATGTTAGCTTGGGTGATATTGTGGAAATTGTAAAAGTTTGAAATATCCCTAATATGCTCAGATGGGGTAACATGACCCTCTCCATTGAAATTGGGGAGAATTTTGGTAGCATTAGGAGGAATAGGATCATATGCAAGAAGGTTAATTGGATTTTGGGCATTGAAAGCTAGGAAAGGATGTCTTCTGGCCATTTCTTCTTCCTCTTGATCTACTATTTCTTCAATTTCCTCTTCTTCCTCTTCAAAACCTTCTTGTTCAGGATCTCTAAAGGTTAGGAATGGTTCAAGGTGTTATTCTTCAAGAGGAGTTTCAGGCTGAGGAACTTGATTGAAATGCCTCCTAGAAGATGATCTAGTGAGGACCATGAAGTATACTATGGAAAAACTAATATACAAATAGATATTCTCACCTCTTGGAGTTGCAAAATGTTGGATTAGAATGCTTCTACAACTTTGTACTTGTCGAGGCCAACATTCACCTTGACATGGAAATAATTAGGACCAAGTGTCCCATCGGGTGTGCCAGAACTATTGTCATCAAATTGTGTACCCTAAGACATTCTATGAAACTACTGTAATTTGATGCAACATTGATCATCCCTCAAGTTTATGGGAACTCATAAGAGAGATGAGTCTCTAAGATTGAAAAGGGCTAGCTCCCTAAATTTTTCTTTGAGTGTCTATCACCTAATCCAATGCTTATTCATGAAAAGAGTCAAGAGTTTGCATAAAATAGAAAAATATGCTAAACAGGTGATTCACCAAGAATTTATCCACTGACTATCACACTTCTACTAAGTAATAATGCTTTCTGAGACTAATTCAATGCATTGAAAGATACTAACATAGTGTTTCAATGTGAAGGTAACATACTTGAAACCATCATCAAGCTACTCAACCTAAGGGGTAGATTGCACACCATAAACACAATTTCATACTTGACAGAAAGTTTAACACATTTAACATACTTCACATGACCTATTAACATCATAATATTTATTCAAACATGAAGGATAAAGAAAGTAAGGATGATGCTATCACTTGGCTCCACTATACATCACTCACATACACAGATAGAAATTCACAACTCAAAATTGGTCTTGTATTCAATGTTTAAAAGCAGAGTGCAATGTCATTTTAGTAGGGCTTCATCATACCATAAATGTGGTTATCTAAAATGGCTGAAATGGCTTAATTTATAGAATTTTGGGGAAGAGAGAGAGAAGAGAAGCTGAAGATGCACAAGGACATGTATCATTGACATGAAATTCAGTTACAGATCCATGAGAGAGATGGATGAGTGAGCCATGCCATGTCAAGAGTCTTACTTGTCCAAAAAAAGTCATGATAATGGTGGCAAGTGGCATCAAACCTTTAGGAATGGCACAAGAAATTGTTTCTATCGAAGATCATCCATGAGAGTTTGAAACTAAAAACATAAAAGCTGACACATCACACTATTAGAACTCATGATGACAGTTATAAAATGCTCTTTCTAACTGCTAATTATCCTCTAGACATCTATATTTTTCAATTTCATGGAAGCAATGACTTGAATTGTCATCCTATCCATTTTTCTTACTTTATCTGCTCTCATGTTCTTGCCAAGTCTTTTGAATAGCAACGGTTATTTTTCATAGTTTAAAATTGACTTCCTGTGGGTCATCACTCCTTTGGGTATTTTTTTCAAACTTCTATTTCCAGACCTTTTCTTGGATAAATTATTTATGGCTTTTTTTTTGTTTACTTCCTCAGACCTTTTATCGAGTCTTTTCCTTCAAGCTCATTTCTTGTTCATTTCCTTCAAATAAAAGGTCCGAAGGAATTCGTCTTGTTTATTTCCTTCAGACAAAAAGTGTGGCAAAATTCTTTCAGAGTTCCTTCCCTTCATTTCCTTCGAACAAAAAGTCTGAAAGAATTCTTTTGAGGTTTCTTCTTTAGTCACTTCTCATCTTTTCTTGTGACTTTTTGATTGGTCCCTTTGGAGATGTTGAAATTCCCTTTAGAGAAGTTTTAATGGTCCTTCAACTTTTGGAAATGGTCCTTTGGGATTTTGGAAATGGTCCTTTGGGCTTTTACAAATGGTCTTTTGGGATTTTGGAAATGCCTTTCAGGAGAAATGAAATGATCCTTTGGAAATGCAAGTGCCCCTTCGAAAAAAATAAAAGTGACCACTTTCCAAAGAAAACACCCTTCAGGAAAGTTGCAAATGATCCTTCAGAAAAATGAAAGTGTCCTTCAGAAAAATGAAAGTTCCCTTCGAAAAAATTACAAGGGTCCCTTTTGGCTTGAATATATCTTTTGAAGAAATTATAAAGTACCTTTAGAAAAATTGTGCGGACAATTTGTCTAAATTTTTTTGGCAAAACTTAAAACAAAAAACCCAAAATAATTCCTTAAAGGCTTAAACAAAGACCAAAATGAACTTTTTGAAAAGAAAAGACTTGTGCATTTATTGTGGGTTTTGTCAAAGAACATTTCTTTTGAAGGAAAACTAAGTACTATATTGGCCAAATTTTAAAGGTGCAAACCTAGGGTAGAATTTGACCAACACTTACTTAAGACACATATCACCAAACCTGCTTCCAAATAACCTTCTGCCTCAACAACCAAAGCTAAGACCGCTAAACCTTTACCACCTTTAGTTGAATCTTACTCAACCATTTTCCATAAGTAATTACAAACCTCTTGTTTATCCTTACCTCTCATCAGGCCCTTTGACCCTCTTGCTTCAAAACACATCTGGTATAATGACCATCAAGTGTGTTCTTATCATAGGACACCCAACCATGACATGAAGAACTACAAATCTCTCTAAACCATTATCCACTAGCTTTACAATGAAGATGATCTATTAACATATGAACCTCCCATGATCCCTCTGCTAATCCCACTAATAACCATACCTACCTAATGCTTACCCACTCTCACCTTAAAGTGAAGATGAGTCTACCCAATCTCCTACCCCAACTCCTTCCCTTATCCATACTATCAACGTGGTCACGAGATCATAACAAAAGGATAAGGGGAATTCTAAGGTGTTTATTTTATGGATGTATCCATCTTCAACCTCCCAATCAACCCACACCCATCCATATTGATCTTCAACCAAACCCAAGGTATCTATTTTAGGTGCCTCCCAATCTAACCCCTCAAAATCTGTCAGGAGAGTTATCCTCAAGCAACTTCACTAGACCCTAATGAAGATGAGCTTGTATGAGTTGATCTATAACTCTTCTCATCACCACCAAGCACTAATAGAGGCATTATGATCCATAAAGGTCTAACCTAAAGATCCCCAACCTCTAACAGCCTTTGTTAGTGCCCTTCAAATTTCCAACCTTGTTACTTTTAAAGACTCAAAAATACCTTCCATCCATCCTGAGGACCCCAATCCCCCTCTCTTTATTACTGCTTACATCAACATAACCCACATTAAATGGGACATGATTGATGTGGGAGCTATCATTAACATCATCTCCTCCTATGCCTATAACAAACTCAACCTGCCAGATAATGTCATATTCAAAACCTCAACTATCCTTCATTCATTCAATGATACCATGGCCACTACCTTGGGGAATATTGTCCTTCATATCTATTTAGGACCCCACGTGCTCCTCAAACTCTTCTTATAGTGGAAGGTGAATTCTAATACAACATTTTATTGGGATGAACCTAGATCTTCTCTATGGGTTGCATCCCCTATACCCTTCATCATTGCATCAAGTTTGAGCATGAAGTCCAAGTCATCAACATCCAAGCTGACCCAAGCCCTTTCTTGATGTGAAATATGACCTATCACCCTAATGATACCCTCATACCACCATCTAGCACACCCTCATCAACTACCAACTAACTTTCAACCACAAAAGTGGATGTCATATACCCTTCCACCAATGAGGCATCCACCAGTTCCTCTATCCCTCTAAACCAAATCCCCACCATAAACCGTTTGGAATAAACATTTTATCACCTTTCACTAAAGGAGTATCACCTCTTAGCCCTAAATCTTTTCCCTACTCCTCACGAGTATGGGAAACTTACTAACCATTCCGGATATGACCCCAACATCAAAATTATTGTTCCCTTTAGACCTCCTTACTATCAGACCCATTTCATCTATGGGGGACTTGATAAACCCCTTGGTACTTCTACCACCTCTCTTTCACCCAGACCATTTATCACCAACTTCTCCTACTTGGATAAACTGAGTTTTGCCAAGACATACCTCCATCGGTGTACTTGGAAAGGATTTGGTCTCGGGTGATATGAGCATGACCCACATGAGGTGATATGAGCATGAACCACATGAATTGGTTACCATCAAAACTAAAAAGTTGCATGATAATCATGGCCTTGGTTTCATCCTACCTAACAAGAAGTGATCCAAACCACTTGTTGTTACCATTGTTGAGGAATATACCTCCTTCCTTACTAACCTCTCCTCAACCTGTGTGTGAAGATGATGAGATCAAACCACCTAAATTTTTTTCATCAACATGTTCAGCCTTAAACACCTGACTTATTAAAAGGAAGGGGAAACTATAACCATCCCTTTGACCCACCCTGAGATGATAGGAGAAGACTCTGCTACCATTAACATTGTTCAATGTCAGGATGATGATTATATTCTCACCTATTTTGGTGCCCCAAATTCTTCAATCCACAAATCCCTTCCTTTTGAGACCTTAACCATGTTGAACAAATCTAGCACAAATATCAACTTGGGCACTCTAGGTAACCCCTACATTATCAAAATTGACTTATCGCTGAATGTCAAGGAACTTCAAGACTTCCTCTCTTTCCTCTAAGACTGTAACATAGCTTCTTCTTAGTCTTACAATGATATTCCTAGCATTAGAACCCCTATAGGTGCCACCCCTTTCTCTCTTATGTCTGGATTGGAGGTCATCTTTCCCATTGAAGTCTAAATCCCATCTCTTATCATATCTTTGCAGGAAATCATTTCTAAGGATGATTATCATCAACATTATTTAGCTTAGCTCAGGCTACTTGATGAGCACTATTTAGCAACCCTTACCCATCTCCATGTTTGTCAAGAACACATCAAGCGTGCCTCTAACAAACACCTTAAAGTGTGGGAATTCAACATTGGAGACCTCATTCTAAAGGAAAATTAGCATGTCACTAATATGGAGAAAAGAAAGTGAGGCAAGTTTGATTTCAATTGACTTAGAACTTATATCATAACCCATAAGTATGGATCAGGAGTTTACTGATTGTTCTCTCTTAAGGCAACCCAAACCCTGAGCCCCTCAATGCTTCACATCTACGTCTGTTCTTTTGTTAAGAAGGATTAAGTTTACCTTTTTATTCCAACTTAAGTTCATCCCTTCATTTCAACCACATTCATCTCCCTATTTTAGGGGAAACTAATTAAAAATGAATCATGTGATTATCCATCATAGTCATAACTTAATCTTGAACAATGGGTACTACGACTCTACCTACAGCATGATTTTCATGGTACTTTCTACCCCTTCATTAGGATGGATTCCCATGATCATTGTCACCTAAACCTCTTCACACCTAATCAACCTTCTTGTGCTTATAGTTTGCCTTCATAAAGGTGAAACCTTAAGTCTATATAAGCATGTCTATGTTAAGCAAACTCAAACAAGAAAAATGCAAAATCTACACCAATAACAATAATAGGTCATTCCTATCATTCAAAAACTGATCCCTTGAAGGACAACTACATAAGCATACTAAAATTGCACAAATATAAGGTATACTACTCCCTTGAGGGATAGCTATCCCAAAGTCTCAAACAAAGGAAACAAATTTAGACCACTCCCTTGAAGGATGGCTGAGTAAAGCATTTGTCAAAAGCATAATAATTTTTAGGAAGCTTCCTGCATCAATCAACTTCCCATATAGAGCAACAAAGCAAAAGACCCATTAGCACAATCACAATAACAATAAACCAATCTTGAAAGCCACAATTAGCTCTCAAATAACAAATTAAGGTAGAAGCTATAATCGGCTCTCACAAGTAGACTTCTTGCATCAAAAAATCTACACATTTTGACATAGACTTGTTTATATTGACTCTTCAGACACCTACATAAGAGTCATGTCAGTCTCTAAAGAAGGTTTCATTTTGATCCATCTCCCTTATAAGCAAGGAATTTTTGAGCTTACTTAACATTATATGGTCAAGATACCTTTTTAACCAACTAACATATGTTAATGCAAAACATTCGAAGGCCTTATGATCATTAAGCCAATCCAACTTCAGTTCTATTATTTAAGTCCTTGTCAAAGAAGTATCGTGCCCTCTTCTTATCCCATCATGAGTAGTTGATATTTTAATTAAGGCATTTGTCTCTTGATTATATTCTCTATTCTCCCATTTAGTGTTGTTAGTTACCTTACCTCATGTGCTTTACCTTAAGCAAGATAACAACAACCATAATCATAACATGCATATCCATGTGTGTCATAATCAACATCATAATCACAAGCATAACAAGCATAATAAAACCATAACATCCATGAGCATTTAAACAATCAACCACTTTTCACCACATGTCTAAATAATGAAATACAAATACTCATTAAGATTTATCTTGTCATACATAAATAAGAAGCATAACCATATATCAAAACCATCTCATGCCTAGCTAAGCTTATGTCAGTGTTGAACATCCGTAACATAAGTATAATACATAAGTAATATAAACATTATACCAAAATCATTAAACATCAAACCATAAACCATAATCCATGAGCATGAGCATAAAAAATGATAATATATATATATATATATATATCGTGAGTCAAATAGCATAATGTGTACAAGCAATAGATAGACGTGTCTCTCTCTCAAAATCTACATCTCACCACATCGGCTTGCAATCCAAAATCAAAATGATATACAACATAAATATATGAAGTCTATGAGCTATGTCATGCCCCAGGGGCAACACTACCTCCTAGAGCACTGTCAAATCCTAGTGTTTGCCCACTTATTGTACCTATTGACTCCCAGTTATCCCTATCTATCCAGCCATAGCTGCTACCCACTAACCTGGTGTCACTACACTAGCACCACCCATCAGGTTGGCCCTATACTCACCCCATTAGGGCTCCTATGGACACTGTGTCACAACTATGGCCTCATAATATTATAGCTCCTCAACTTTAGCTAGGTATCATGTCATGGGCATGGTACCTGGTGGCCCTATCTATGTTATAGCTAATCCTCCTCCTCTCTGCCTCAGAGAGTCCCTCTCCTATGTGACCAAGGCAAATGAAGACCATGCCTGGTCCTTGTCGCTTATGAGAGTAACAACCTAACCTTGTAATGTAGCAATCTGACCTTATAAGGTGGTTACCTACCCCTATAGTGTTTTAACCCATACCTGTGCAATGGTTAATGCCACTCCCCCCTGTCCATTAGGGTCGGCCCCCTATTTTTATCCTCTCTATCCCCTTCTCCCAATTGGATCCACATCCATTGACCTTGCACTTCCATCATCCCCACCAATATTTATAGCTATATATAATGGCTGGTACCATGTCATGTATCCATATTTAAACCCAACATCATATACTTGAGGCCTAGTTAACAACTCTTCATAATCTAATAAAGTTAGAACATGATGTGGCTCTGATAACAATATCTCAAAGTCTTTATGCATGTACCTGGGTAATGCACCCAAAATACCCTATACAAGGCCAAACTACCTTCTCACCCTCTCAAATGAGATGAGCTCCACCTCCCCATCTTGCCTATTGAGTATCCATATTTAGTTTTAAAGGGAGAGTGTTTGCCTCCTGTAGCTAGGCCATATTGGAAACTAGACATAAGGCCTCCAGGGGATGTCTCTTATTACTAGTGCATCCAATGCACCCCTAAACCACTCTACATCATGTGCACCACCTCTTACAATTGATGCATTAAAATCCCCTCTCCATTGTATAAAGTTGATGGGGAACTCTATTTGTGTGTTCCCTACCCACGACAATCCCACTAGCCTCAATACCCTAATGTGGTTGTAGGCCTAGTAATGAAGAACTAGGCTGACACTGATACCATACCTCCTATGGGCCCTTAACCCCCATAACTCCCTATATATTTAAACTAGGAGAAAAAATACCCAACTAAATATAATCTACCCTAGTAATTACTCAACCAACACCCCTAATAGTAAGTATGCGAACTTCCCATTGCTTGAGTCGAGAAGTGTAAAGCATGAAATGACAATCATAAGCATGGTCATGAGTCTCCTCTCGTATGGAGCCCTCTCATAAAAATCACTATACCTAAACCCCCCAGCATGCCATCTGACCTGATCACTATTATCCTCATATAAAAGCTCGATGTGATCATCCCACTCTTCTTGATTTATGTGGTAGATCGAATCACCTTGAAGAGGAATTCAGGTGATCTTATGAACATCTTCTCATAAGATAGTCATCTTGCTCATCAAAAATAAGGTGTTCATAGCGGGATCTCATCTCTTGATGAGCACTATGACCATGGATGCATCCTAAAGCACATGTTGATAATGCCTCATCGCTCCCAACCCAACCTAATCTATGTGGGCCTAATTAGTTGGGGTTATCCCCTGCTAGATCTCTGTGAAGATACATGACACTCAATCATGCATTTATATAAGATCCCTAGCCTGTACTAATTCAAAAACATGGCTTAGTCATCTACACCATTATTATCTACCCTACCCTTTAAGCAACTGACATATTTCCTTATCCATCCTACCCATCTACCCAATACCTGCTAAGTTTGCCTTCTAGAAAGAAAGTATATACCTAACAAGTAAACATAGATTTTGCCTCAGCATCTTTGCCTTAGCCCTTTTTACCAAACCTATCTTTTAACCTAGTCGACTATCGACAGTCATGGTGACCACCAATGGTCAGACATCCATGTTTTCTAGGGTGTCGACTCTCGATGGTTGAACCTGACCATCGACGATCACTGTGGGTGTTCCACAAATAAAACACCCAAACCTTCTCTACCATGAAAACTAACCAAAAAAAAAACTAAACCAACCTAATTTGCTACCCTCATCTCTACCCACCCAAATTACCTACTTACCCTCTCAATTCCTCATTTTACTTACACATTTACCCTAAAATCACCAATACCCTAAGGCATAACCCTAGTAGCTAACCTACCCTACCCTTAACCCCAATGCATTTGCATAATCACACTAAGCTATCAATATAAATGACACCCCCTACCTCATTTCATGACCACCATCATGGAGTTGGTCATAGACCTACCCATCCTCGTCCATGCCTATGAGCTCCCTGCATCTTGAATGGTCCTTTAGGTCTACCCTCCACCTTAGCTAGTAATCAACCTCTACCTCAAAAAAATACCCTAAGCAATAAATTTCAACACAAAATTCCAAAAACTAGAGATTAAAGTCAACCATAGCAAAAGTACAAATGAGTGTAAAGTGATTCAAATTTCACTTTTACACTATAGACTTTTAGGGTTTTCACCTTGACCATTGATGATCAGGGTGACCATCGATGATCCCCCTTGGGAAACCTGACCATTGATGGTTAGGTTGCCCCACCTTTTTGCCCTTATCTTGAGCAGGGTTCCTTAAGTAAAATCATGTCAACTCACCTACCCATGGAGACTACCTTCTCCACCCAACCTGACCACTTTGTCACCTCACCATTGGCCCATTTCAGCCCAAATAGTGCATGTTTTGTGATGACTTTTGCCTGGTCCTTTTAATCACAGTGACAACATTTCCATGTTGACCATTTTTGAATTTGTGCTACCTCATGCTTACCCAACCCACTTGTGTCTTTTCAAGAGCACTTTCTACCTTGAATACCCATGACACTTGACTAGTTTGTGTTTTCACAGGGAGCATTTCCTACCTTAGATACCCAAACATAGACATCACTTTAGATACTTATGAGTATTACTAGATGTCATGCCTAAATGTGATCACATGGTCCTCTTGTCTATTGTCCTCCTAGCACTGACCTTTATTTTTACCAACTATGACAACCTTGTCAATGTGCAATCTTGGCTATCACACCTTCTATCATACTTTGTTCACTTATTTATGCTTCAATGCCCAACATATCATCCACCTTCATGATGTCCACCTTCATCATCACCTTCACCCACCTTGTCAAACCTGCACTCAATTCTGTTTCACCTCATCAACTCTTGGTTTGAGGGGGAACACCTCCTCCCATACTCAGGGTAACCAGACCTTTGACCAACATCAATTTTTATCTTATAGCTTGTTTATTTAAATCAAAATAATAAAAATGGGCAAAATGTAGACACCAAGAATCTATACATTATGATTCTAAGTGTCAAAATACGCTTAGACCCCTTGGGACCAATTTAGCCTTCCAACCCCTAACCAAGCCTAACCCATAGTTAGTTTGACTAAACTAGATTAAACTAACCTGTTACCTATTTTTACCCTTCACCCTCCATCACCGATGGTCAGGTTAACTATCGATGGTCACCTTGACCATTGATGGTCAGGGCACACCTCCTCAACCACCAACATGCAAGCCCATCTACCTTACTTTTCTAAAAATAACTCATCTAAATCTACTTGTGAACCATTGCATGTGCGATTTTAAATTAGAAAACCCAGTTCATGTCTTTTTTCAACTCTCTTGCCTTGCCTATAAGAAGAGAGGAGTAAGGAGGTGAAATCTATCTATAATTATTATCATGAGCTTGTACATCTAGAATTTTCTTTCTGTAGGTCAGTCATCATTAGCAATCTAATTACCCAGCTATTATGTTAGAGAGCCAACTTATCATCATAGCTTTACTAAAGCACCAAGTATCGTTACTCTACCAGAATCATGTCTAACTCCATCAATAACTCAATTACCTCAATCAATCACCCAATCAACTTTTTTCAAGATAAGTATTGGGTTTACAACATTGAATTACCTTATTTGCTTTTTGCATTTAACCCAGCATCAACCCATCTCCTAGAATCTCACTTTATGATTCTATCAACTAGCCATTTTTCAACCCAGATCTACACATAGTAACTACCAATGGTTATCTCAACCATTGACAATCTATCCAACTACTGATGGTCACCCTAACTATCAATGGTCACCTTAACCACCAATGGTCAGCCCAACTGTCGATGGTCACTATGGCAATGAATTCTATCAAGTTGTTTCCACCTACCTACCCCTAACCAAATCTAATTTTTTGGGTCCCTGCCTATTCACAAACCCCTGCCTAATTTTCTAAAACAGACCCTAATCATCTAGCACTAGTATTAATTTGTTTATCGCTATTTTAATCATTTCTAGTCTATTTGTTAGCAAGCATTCATTTTGCTTAATTTTAGTACCTTTTGATTATTGATGCAATACTTTCTATTCTATTTATAAGCTTAATTATTTAAAATGTATGGATTGATAACCCCCAAGGAAGTGTTTGCTTCCAGGATTTAGCTATCGATAGGCAATCTACACAACTATCTGTCTAACAAATAAATTTGCTTTAGTGATTTCTTATTTGTAGGTCATCCTCCCAAGCCAAAGAGGATCTCTTCACAATCATATAATTCCATGCATGTATAATTAAATAGGTTTTTCAACCATACTCGTACTTAGTTTTTTATTTTCCCTTTCTGAAATATAAGCTGAAATTTACTAAAACATTAACAAGTAGACTTCAAATGGCAAATTAAGGTGGAAGCTGCAATCAAATTTCATAATGAGACTTCTTGCATCGATCAGTCTACACAATTTGACATTGTCTTGTTTATACTGGTTCTTTGGACACCTATAGAAAAGGTATGATAGTCTCACAAGATGGTTCCATTTCCATCCATCTCCCCTATAAGCAAGGAATTTTTGAGCTTACTTGAAATTATGTGGTCTAGATGCCTTTTAACCAAGTAATGAATGCTAATGCAAAGCATTCAAAGGGCTTATGTTCATTAAGCCAATCCAACTTCAGTTTTATTGTTTAAGTCCTTGTCAAAGATGAGGCATTGTGCCCTTTTCTTATCCCATCATGGATAGTTGATATCTTCATTACGACATTTATCTATTAAATATAGTCTCTATTCTCCCATCTAGTGTTGATAATTACCTTACCTCATATGCTTTACCTTAAGCAAGATAGCTGTAACCATAATCATAACCGACATATTCATGTGTGTCATAAGTAACATCATAATCATAATCACAACCATAACAAACATAAAACCATAACATCCATGAGAATTTAAAAAATCAACCACTTTCCACCACATGTCTAAAATTTAATAATGAAATCCAAATACTCATTAAGATTTAGCATGTCGTGCATAAATAGGAAGCATAACCATATATCAAAACCATCTCATGCCTATCTAAGCCTATGTCAATGTCGAACATCTGTAACATAAGCATAATCCATAAGAAATATAAACATCACACCATAAGAAATAAACATCAAACCATAAACCATAAGCCATGAGCATGAGCATAAAAAATGATCATATATATATATATATATATATATATATATATCGTGAGTCAAATAGCACAATGTGTACAAGTAGTAGATAGATGTGTCTCTCTGTCAAAATGTACATCTCACTGCATCAGCTCATAGGCTAGAATAAAAATGATATACAACATAAATATATAAATTCTATGAGCTATGTCATGCCCCAGGGTCACCACTACTTCTTAGAGCATCATTGGATCTTGATGTTTGCCCACTTGTTATACATATTGATCCCCTAGTTATCCCTATCTATCTAGCCACATATGTTGCCCATTGACATAGTGTCGCTACACTGGCAACATCTATCAGACGGGCCCTATACTCACCCCATCGAGGTTCCTATAGACACTATATCAAAACTATGGTCTCATAATACTGTAGCTCCTCAACTATAGTCAGGTATCATGCCATGGGGATGGTGCTTGATGGCCCAGTCTATTCTGTAACTACTCCTCCTCCTCTCTGGCTTAAAGAGTCCCTCTCTTTTGTGACCAAGGCAAGTGAAGACCCTATGTAGTCTCTGTCACCTATGAGAGTAATAACTTGACCCTGTAATGTAGTAATATGACCCTGTAAGGTACCCACTTGCCCTTGTAGAGGTATAACTTATACCTATGCAGTGATTAATGCCACTCATATTTGTCCATTAGGGCCAACCCCCTGTACATGTCCTCTCTAGCCCACTCTCCTGGCTAGATCCGCATCCATTCACCTCACACCTCCATCATCCCCACCAATATCTATAACTGCATATAATGAATGGTACCATGCCATGTACCCATTTGTAAACTTGTCATCATATACCTGAGGTCTAGATGGTAAGTCCTCATAATCTAGTAAAGTCAAAATAGGATGTGGCTCTAGTAACAATATCTTAGAGTCCTTATGCCTACAACTAGGGAATGCACCCAAAATACCTTGTACAAGGCCAAACTACCTCCTCACCCTCTCAAATGGGATGAGCTCTACCTCCCCATCTTGCCTACTAAGTATCCATCTATAGCTCTAAAGGGAGAGTGTCTGCTTCCTGTAGCCAAGCCATACTGAAAACTATACATAAGGCCTCCAAGTGATCTATCCTATCACAAGTGAACCTAGTGCACTCTTGAACCACTCTACATTGTGTGCACCACATCTTGCACCTAACACAACACAACAAAATCCCCTCTCCACCACATAAAGTTGACAAGGAACTCTATCTGTGTGTATCCTATCCATGATAATCCCACTGGCCTCAACACCCTGATGTGCTCATAGGCCCAATAATGAAGAACCAAGATGACACTAATACCATAACTCTTATGGGCCTTGAACACCCATATATCCCTATATATCTAAATTAAGAGAATAGGTACCTAACCAAATACAGTCTGCCCCAACAATAACTCGACCAATACCCCTAGTAGTAAGTATGGGAACCTTCCACTACTCGAGTCAAGAAGCATGAAGAATTAAATTGTGATCATAAGCATGGTCATGAGTCTCCTCTCACTTAGATCCCTTTGATATAAATCACTGTACCCAAACCCCCTGATTCGAGTAATATTTCAGGTGACGGTTCTACTCAAATTGGTGGTAAAACTTTTGGGAGCCATAATTTTTGCACCATGGCATCGTTTGACTCCCCATTTGAACTATTCAAAAGCTAAGAATGAGGAGAACATCATGATATGACATAGAGCTTTGATTGGTGGGTTTTGACCCCTAAAAACCAAATGGAAGTGCCCCAAATTTCAATTTTAGTAGTGCAATCTAAAAATAGTAATTCTTTAAATTTTGTATTATTGTAAATCATGTAAGTCGAACCACTTAATCTCCCTAGAGATTTGTGACCTTCCACATCCTCCTCCTACCTTCAAAATATGTATAAATTAAGATGTAACTTGAAATAGAAATCAGACATCTCTTCTCAGAGATAGGCATATGTTTAGGTCTGCAAATTTGATCAATAAAACATCTCTTATTAGAGATAGCATTATTACAATTGTGTTGTTCTTCTTTCTTGAATTATCTTTCAACCAAAGCTTATGAGTTTTGGATAGGCATTTATTTCTTGAATTATTACAATTATTGTTGTCTCTTATTTCTTGAATGGACTGTGTTTTGTGGAGTTGTGTAGGGCCTAATTGTTTACCATTTCTATCTAACCATTAGTCTGTGGATGGGAGGCCGTAAACTTCTTCAGCTTGGTATCTATTTGCTTCTATTATTGTGTTGTTTGTGTATTCAAGGTTGCAACATCGACCCTTTTGGATTCATTTTGTTTGACCATCTTGAGAATGAATTTCTTGGCATTAATCAAGGAGATAGATGTAGAAGGTAGTACCTCTAGTACCCTATAGTGTCGTGTTCCAAGAGTGAGGGTGATTCTTTGAGTTCTTGATTCATAGATTCCATGCTGATCATACATGAATGACTAGCCAAAGAGTACATCACAAACATCTATATTGACCACATCACATAAGACCTCATCTTGGAAAGGTTTTATTGCATATGAGAGAAGACATTGGTGGGTGACATGGAGGTTTCTCCCTAGACTCAACCATCCAATACTGTATGGCTTTGGGTGAGGCTTCATAGAAAAATTTAGGCTTTTCACAACATTAATAGAGATTAAATTTTTTTAGCTCTCAGTATCAAGAATGAAATGCAAAGGCTTACCTTTCACCCATAACTTCGAGTGAAACAACCTTTCCTTATCATTTGGCCTCTCCTCATGGGTGTGTGATGAAGAAATGATGGCATTGGGCTCAACATCTACAATCTCTTCATCTTCTTCGACTGTAGGGTGTGTATGAGGCTAAGTAGTAAAATTTGAGGATTATGACTCAAAAAGTAGGGACTTGCTGGATCAACATTCTTCTTTGGAGTGCATTCTAGATTTATGGTAATCACACCATTTCTCAGTCTTCCCTTCCTTTTGATTCCAATTTTGGGTTCGTGTTTGATCGTCTTTGTCACTTTTCCATTTTATAGGCTGACTCTTTGTATTCATTCTTCCATACTTCTACTCAATATTCACCGTGAACTTGTATGCCTCACTAAGGGTTTCCAGATTGAAGAGTTCCATCTCCCCTCGTATATGCCATTATAGTCCACCATGATATTTGAGAAACTTATGTTTCTCACTTTCCTGGATGGCCAATCTTGCAGATAGAGAATGAAAAATGTCAGTGTAATCTTGAATAGACTGTTCCTTACCTTGGCAAAGTTGTTGCCACTCTATATATAGATCATCATATGCTCCAATGGGGTAGTATTCTTCCTTTACATCTTATATGAAATTGTCCCAGGTAGGTTCCACCTCAAGGCCAATATCATCTGTACTAAATCTCTTCTTGTACACTTCCCACCAATTTTTGACATGCAATGATTTTTTCAAAAGAGCAAAAGTGATCTTCTCTTTATCGATGAATTTATTTACAGAAAAATAGGAAGACAATTGATCCAACCAATTTTCTATTGCATCAGCATTAATTTTGCCTTCAAATGTAGGGATAAAAAAATTCACCTGAACCTTGAAGGGTGCTGGGGCACTAAAAGGATGTGGGGGTGCAGATGAGGAGCCAAAAATTTCCCATCGAGATTTATTGGAGAATTTGGGCAAATTATTGTAACATCTGTGCTTATTGCTGTTGGAGGGATTCATTCACCATTTCCTTGAAAAGATCGAATGTCTCAATATTGTCTACCATTTGAGGTCATTTAGAGAGAATAAGTGGATAGTTTGGAAGCTATTTTATTTTCCACCCAAGCTTCTTATAGCCTAACCTCATCCTCAAGATCATACACTCTCAAGATAAACTAATTTGATACCAATGATCCAAAACTCAGAAGCTTTGGTTGAAAGATAATTCAAGAAATAAGAACAACACAATTGTAATAATGCTATCTCTGAGAAGAGATGTTTTATTTATCAAATTTGTAGACCCAAACATATGCCTATCTCTAAGAAGAGATGTCTGATTTCTATTTTGGGTTACATCTTCACTTATATACATTTTTAAGGTAGGAGGAGGATGTGTAAGGTCAGAAATCTTGAGGGAGATTAAGTGGTTTGACTTCCATGATTTACAATAATACATAATTTAAGGAATTACTATTTTTAGAAACTTACTATTTTTAGACTGCACTACTAAAATTTAAATTTAGGGCACTTTCATTTATTTTTTGAGGGTCAAAACTCATTGAGAAAAGCTCTGTCATATTATGTGTTCCCCTCATTCTTAGCTTTCCAATTCAAATAGGGAGTCAAACGAAGCTCTGGTATAAAAGTTATGGCTCCTGGAAGTTTTGCCACCAATTTAGGTAGAACTGTCACCTGAATTATCACCTAAAATATTGCTCGAATCCCCCCCCCCCAACATGCCATCTAACCTATTCATTATCATATCCATAAAATAATTCCATGAGCTTCTCTCGCTCCTTGTACTCTGTATGGTAGATTAGATCACCTCGAAGAGGAAGTTGAGTGATCCTATCAACATCATCTGGCAAGATAGTCATCTCATTAGTTGGCAATAAGGAGGTGTTCGTAGTGGTATCCCATCTCTTGATGAGTGCTACAACCATAGATGAATCTTGAGGTACATGTTGATAATGCCTCATAGCTCTCAACCCAACATCTTTCATATGGGCCCAATTGGCTAGCGTCATCCCTTGTTGGATCTCTATAAGGATACACGATACTCAGTCTTGCATCTGTATCTACTCCTTGGCCTAAACCAATTCATAAACATGGCTTACCCACCTACACCATTATTCTCTACCCTACCCTTTAAAAAATGGACCTATTTCCTTATCCATCCTACCTATCTACCCAATACCAACTAAGTTTTCCCTCTAAACCTACAATGTTAGCCTATATCGAGTAGGCAAACACTAAATTGGCCATATCACTTTAACCCTTACCTAAAAAACTATCTTTTGACTAAGAAATTGATGATAGTCAAGATGACCATCGATGGTCATGGTGGCCATTTTCTTAGGGTATTGACCATCAATGGTCAGACTCGATCATTGATGGTCACTATGGGTGTTTTAACATTGGAACACCCAAACCCTATCTACACTAAAAACTACCTAAATGATAAACTAAACACCCTAATTTTTTAACCTCATCCCTACCTAGCCCAAGCTACCTACCCACCTCATTAGTTCCCAATTTCATCTTCCAATTTACCCAAATTCCCTAAAAACCCTAAACTAGGGCATAACAAACCAAACCCAGGCATTTCAACCTAGCCTAACTTCCCAACCCAATGTAAATGCATACAATCATGCCTATCTATCAAATTTAGGACACCCCCTACCTTGTTTCATGACCTTGATCAAGGAGTCAAATGAATACCCACCCATCCTCATTCACACCTAGATACTCCCTACATCCTCATTTGTCTACTAGGTCAACTTTCCACCTCAGCTAGGAATCTCCCATCTCAATAGTCATTGTTAGCTTACCATTCATCCAAATCACTAGAGTTCTCAAGTAAAAAGTAAAAGTGAACAAAATGACTTTCACTTTTACTTTTTACCCATCGGGTTTCTAAGGTTTTCACCCTAACTATCGATGGTCAAGGTGATCATCAACAGTCATCCTTGGGGACCCTGACCATTGATGGTCAGGTGGCCCCACTTTTTTGATCCTACCTTGAGGAAGCACTCTTTAAGCAGACTCAAAATCAACTCACCCACCCATGGATACTACCTTCTCTACCCACCTCAAACACCTCATCACCTCGCCATTAGTCTATTTTAGCCCAACTAGCACATGTTTTATGACACTTTTTACATGGTCCTTTGACTACAATGACAACATTTCCATGTTGACCCTTTTTGAACTTACACCACATATTATTCTTGATGTAAAAAAATACCCTCTCTATCACATAAAACTAATTGGGAACTCTATTTGTGTGTACTTAGCCACCATGCCTAAATGTGTTCATGCAGTCCACTTGTCCATTATCCTCCTAGCACCTACCTTTATTGTTATCAACTATGGCAACCTAGTCAATACATGATATCAGTTATCACACTCTATGCATTTATTTTTGCTTTACTACCCAACTTATCACCCACCTTCATGATGTTTACCTTCATCATTAACTTCACCCACATTATCAAACCCACACTTGATTTCATTTTACCTCATTGAATCCTAGTTTGAGGGGGAATAGCTCCTCCCATACTAAGGGCAACTGGACCTTTGACTAGCATCAATTTTTATTTTGCAGCTTGTTGATTTAAGCCACATAAAAAAAATGGTAAAATATAGACACCAAAAGTACACACACTGTGATCCCGAGTGTTGAAGTACCCCTAGACCACCTTAGAACCCACTTGGGACCAATCTGACCCTCTAACCCTTAACCAAGCCTAACCCATATTCAGTTTGTTTAACTGGCTTAACCCAACCTTTTACCTATTTTTACCCTTTACCCTCAACCACCAATGGTTAGGTTGACCACCAATAGTCACCTTGATCATAGATGGTCAGGGTCCACCTCCTCAAACACCAACATGCAAACTACTTTGCCTTAATTTTCTAAAAATAACTCATGTAAATCTAGTTACAAATCATTACATGTGCAAGTTAAAATTAGGAAACCTAGTTCATGTCTTGTTGTAACTCTTTTACCTTGACTATAAGAACAGAGGAGCAGGAAGGTGAAATCCATCTACAATTGTTATTAATAACTTGTGCATCCAGAGTTCTTTTGTTTTCTAGGTCAATCATCATTAGCAATCCAATGATCCAACTACTATGTTAGAGAGCCAACTTGTTATCATAGCTCCACCAAAACACCAAGTACTATTACTCTATCAGAATCATGTCAAACTCCACCAATGAGTTAATCACCTCAAGCATCTTCCTGATCAAATTTTTTCAAGATAAGTACTTGATTTTTAGCATTTACTTACTTTGTTTTTCACATTAAACCTAGCAACAACCCATCTCCAAAAATTTCACTTTGAGATCCTGTCAACTAGTGATTTACTAACCTAGATTTATACATAGTAACCATCGATGGTTGTCTCAATTGTCAATGGTCTATTGAACCATCGACAGTCTACTTGACCTTCTATGGCCACCTTAACTATCGATGATCATCCCAACCATCAATGGTCACTTCAGCAGTAAATTCCAACAAGCTATTTTCACCTACCTTCCCCTAACCAAATCTGATTTTCTATATTCCTACCTATTCACAGACCTCTATCTTATTTTTTGAAGTAGACCCCAACCACCTAACACTAGTATAAATTAGCTTATTGCTATTTTAATCATTTCTAGTCTATTTTTTTATCAAGCATTCTTATGTTCAATTTCAATACCTTTTGATTATTGATACAATTAATTTCCATTATATTTATAAACTTAATTATTTAAAAATGTTTAGATTGATAGCCCCCCAATAAGCTCTTACTTTTGAGATCTAGCTATTGCTAGGCAATCCACTCAGCTACCTTTTTAAAAAACAAATTTGCTTTAGTACTTTCTTATTTATAGGTCATCCTCCCAAGCCAAAGAGGAGTTCATAATCTTCTAATTTAATGCGCACATAATCAAACAAGTTTTTTAACTATACTCGTACTTAGTTTCTTCTTTTCTCTTTCTGAAATATAAGATAAAATTCACTGAAATAGTAAACCTAAGCGATTTAATGCAATATATTCTCCAAAGGGATTGGTATAATTATAAGATCAAACCTCATTCATTCCTCACCTAGAAAAACCTAAAAAAGACAAAGGCAACTTACCAAAATCACTCAAGTGATTAAAAGCTTCCCTAATTTCTCTTATTTCCAAATTGGTTATAGGGAAATCACACCTATAGGTCTAAAGTACTGAAGGAGTAGCCCAGGAGATACATTTTATTAGTTACAAGCTAGGTCATTATTTTACTTATTTATCACACATTGAATGATTCACATGCAAGCCAACATGTAGGAGAAAACTACATAAGTCTAAGGCCCTATTTGGAGTATTGGTTATATATGTAATGCTTATTGATAGAGGGGTATTTAGGATAGGTTAACACTATATGCCCACAAACCCATTTTTCCATAGCCAGTATGAAGATGAAGAATTAGGGTTTTACTATTTGATAAGGAGTTAGAGTCCATAACCCATATCTAAATACACTATAGCATAAGTGACACAGAACCCAAAATAATCTAGGTGGTCGCATCTAGTTTTAATATGTATTATGTACTAGACACTTTCATCTAGGTTAGACAATAGTGTTGGTATAACCATCCTAGGTCGATGCAAATGTCTAAAACTATAGAGATACAATTTATAGAATTAGGTGAATGATCCAAAATCTAGATCAAATCTACTTTATGTTTGTTTTAGTTCTAGATCTGTATTAGCATTAAAACCAACCAAGTATTTTGTTTTCATTATCATTGTAATATCTACATAGTTTTACTTTCAATCTTTAACATCTTAATATAATAAATTCAATATATGTTTTATCTGAGTTTCACAAACAATTAGCCTACTTTAGAGATAGACTACCACCCTTGTCGGCTAGGCTATCTCTACCCTTTTAACCCTAGATTTCCCATATCTATATTTTAGGGTTAAACATTTGGTAAACCTAATACATGTGAATAGAAAAAAAAAATCTAGTTCATAAGGTTTTTATCCATATAGGGTTTTAGTTTGTTGTTCAAATTCTATAATTTTTTATTTCCAAGCAATGGAAAATAGTAATTAAAGTCATAATTTCAAATGGAAGATAAATAAACATTGATCACTCATATCGTTAATAACAAGGGCTTAATAGATGCATTTTTATATGTTATAAGAGATGAAATTAGTATGCATGATAAGGTTAAGGCTTCCTCACCTAGTGATGGTAACTCCTTAGAAGGTACTACAACATATTCCATACCATACCTATGTTAGGTTGTGGAGCTAAAAGCTTCAACCTTTGCAAACTGAGGAACAAATGGTTGCTGAGTTCTACAGGAACCGGCGTCGGCAGCAGGACCGACATCGGCAGAGTCCAGTGCAGAAGGCCACCGGCGACGGCAGGAAGTCGGCCGACATCGGCAGAACCAGACAAGCAGGGACCAACGTCGGTCGCCTGTGTGTTCCAGAACTGCTCGTTTCACGGATAGTTAGTTAAGTGAACGAAGAGTTTGCATGTTGAGACCAGTTAGAGTCTTGGGCTGCGAGGACAATTGTCTAAATTAAGAGTCTAAGTTATTGTTTGAGTTAGGGATCTATTTATAGACCCATTGGCATGTATTGTTTAAGGCATGAGATAGAAAGTAAGAGTTCCTTCTAGTTGTAAGATCTGTGAGTTGCAGGTTGTTACAAGCTCATTGGGGATCTACATGTAAGTTTGGTCTTTGAATTGCAGGTTGCAGGTTCATGAGAGATCAGCTTGAAGTGCTATAGAGTGCTTGATGTACCAGCAGGGTTATTACTGACTGGTTGGTGAGGTGAACACCAATTCTGTGTGTGAGTTGGTTGTTGGGACCATTTTTTGTGTAGGAGAGTGTGTGTGAGAAGAATTACTGTACACTTGAGGTGTGGCGAATCTCTGTAAGGTGAAAGAGTGTGGCGGCTCTTTGTTGTATTCTTTTCTGTTAGTGTTAATACAAGATAGTGTATTGTCTCTCATATTCTGTGCTATTGGTGAATTCTAGTTACTTGTGTTTCTGGTTATTTCCGCATATTCAATTGCTTATATTTGGTAATCATACTGTGCTCTTTCTGAGGAGCAAGATCCTAGGAGGTGGAATTAGAAATGCTTCAACTCAAATACTAGTTTCAATTCCTATATCTACCCAACCTATGGGTACACCTCCTATGGTGACTTCTCAAATGGCCAACCTAAAATACCAAGAGGTGCAAGCTCTTATCTAGTGTTACAAATACTAAACAAAATTATATGAAATCTCCTTATGTTATAGATTCACAAGACATGTTGCATAATCCTCTTGTACTAGAGATATTTATGCACCTCTTTCCAACTGGTTTTATTGCACCTAAGTTCACATTTTATGATGGCAAGGGTGATCTTAAATAACATCTTTAATATTTTTATGTGGCATGCCTTGATTATGCCTCCAATGATAAACTTTTGACCAAATTATTTTCAAAGAGCTTAAAAGACAGTGCTTTAAGGTAGTTCTATGATTTACCAACTCAATCGGTAAATGCCTTTAAACCCATTATGGATCAATTTTTAGCACACTTATCTATTAACATTGTTGAAAAGGTCTCCTATGTCCAAATTTCAAAGATCAACTAAGGAACCAATGAACCTATTAATGAGTATGTCTTGAGGTATAAGACAATGTTAGTTATAATTGTTAAGGTGTGCAGCTAAAAGCTTCACCAAATAAGCAAGTTACAGGTTGTAGGAATTACACAGTCACCAGCGTCGATCAAGATCGACCAATATCGGTAATGAGTTGACTAGGAGATGCTGACGTTGATCATGAATCAGCTGACGTCGATCACAGGCAGACAGGCAGGGACCGATGTCAGTCACCTGTGCGTCCAAAATACTATTTTCGTGGACAGAACATAATGTTTGCATGGTAGGATTAAGTGTTAGTCTTAAGTCCACATCTCTATCTTTAGTAAGACTATTTTGAGCCCTTGATTAGGAGGTGCATCTAATGGTTGTGATTTTATGCTCATGAATCCCTAAAGTTATATAATAGGGATAGATCTTTATAGCTTATTGTAGTGTAGAGTAATAGTATAAGAATTGTATATGTGTATCAATCTAGGTTGTTGGAATTGATTGTAATTGAGAGAGAGAACTCTTGAGGGAAAGAGATCTGTACATCTGAGAGAGGTGTGGAAGAAAAGAAGTTTCTTCAATTGTAATTCCTTCTGTAAAGAGTTTAATACAAGTTTTCAGGGTGGTTTCTTGTATCTCTTGTTCTTTGCTATTTTTGATTCTAGTTACTTATCTTTCTGGTTTAATTCTGCATTTAGTTTCTTTCACATAGTAATCAAGTTTGTTGGTTGATCTCCAACAGTGGTATCAGAGCTTAGGTTGACTAACAGGTGTTTCAGATCTGGTTAGTGTGTATTGATTATAGGTTACTCACAGGGATTTTTGTTTGAGTGGGAGAAGTAATGGCAGAAAAAAGTAAACTGAGAATGGAGAAGTTCAATGGCAAGAATTACCAATTATGGAGAATGCAGATAGAGGATTATCTATATCAAAAAGATCTATACTTACCATTAGGTGGGGTTTCAAGGAAGCCCATAGACATGGAAGATGAAGAATGGAAAGTTCTTGATTAAAAGGCTCTTGGATCTATAAGATTGAGTTTGGCATCTACTGTGATATCTAATCTATCACAGGTAAAGTCAACGGTAGAGTTAATGACTACTTTAGCAAATTTATATGATAAACCCTCAGCTTCAAATAAGGTATATCTTATGAAGCAGTTATTTAATTTGCAAATGCAAGAAGGTGGATCTGTATCTAATCATCTAAATGATTTCCATGGAATTGTAAATCAATTAAATTCAATCAAAATAGTGTTTGATGATGAAATTAAAGCTCTAATAATCTTATGCTCTTTACCTGAGAGCTGGCATAGCTTGGTAATGGCAGTTATTAATACTGCATTTGCTTCAAACATTTTAAAAGTAGATGATGTTGTTAGTGTAATCTTGAATGAAGAAATTCATAGGAAAAGCACAGAGGAAACATCAGGGAATGCTTTAAGTTTTGAGAGCAAGGGAAGGCAAAAAGAGAAGGGCAAGAAAGGGAGATCAAGGTCTAAGTCAAAGATGAGAGGTAGATCCAAATCCAAAAATGGCAGGAGGATAGCTTGCTAGAATTGTGTAAAGATAGGGCACATAAGCAAAGATTGTTGGTCAAAACCTAAAGAGGACAATCAGCATGAAGGTAAAGAAGAAGCAAAAGTTTCAGATATTGCACAAGATGCTCTTATATTCTCTTTGCATAATAATATAGAATCTTGGGTTTTAGATTCTAGTGCCTCTTTTCATGCTACCCCTAATAGAGAATATTTTAGTGACTATGTCCATGAAGATTTTGGAATAGTTTATTTAGGGGATGATGAGCCTTGTAAAATTGTTGGCAAAGGAAAAGTGTAGCTGAAAATGCAGAATGGCAACACATGGGTGTTGAAAGATGTCATGCATGTTCCCAACCTGAAGAGGAATATGATTTTTGCAGGAAAGTTGGGGGATGAGGGTTGTACAGTAACCCTCACAGTTGAATCTTGGAAGGTTACCAAGGGTGCACTTGTATTGGCCAGAGGTAAGAGAGTAGGTACTCTCTATTTATGTAATTGTATTATTGATAATTCTCCTTCTGTATTATCTACTTCAGATGTGGATGCAAAGTTGTGGCACTCTAGGCTCGGCCACATGAGTGAGAAGGGAATGTCTATTCTTAAGTCAAAAGGTAAGCTTTTAGATTTGAAAATCATAGATTTGGATTTTTATGAGCACTGTATTTTTGGAAAATAGAAGAGAGTAAGTTTTCTCAAGACTGGGTCAACAAAGAAGAAGCACAAATTGGAGCTTGTTCACACAGACGTGTGGGGACCAGCTCAGGTTGCTTCTATTAGAGGATCACAGTACTATGTCTCTTTCATAGATGATGCTACAAGAAAGGTATGGGTCTATTGTATAAAGAAGAAATCTGATGTTTTTGACACTTTTAAGATTTGGAAAGCTATGGTTGAGAATGAAACAGGTAGGAGATTGAAGTGCCTGAGATCTGACAATGGTGGTGAGTTCTGCAGCCACAAGTTCAACTAGTATTGTTATATGCATGGAATACATAGGCAAAGGATGGTTCCAAGGACACCTCAACAAAATGGAGTCGCTGAAAGGATGAATAGAATAGTAATGGAGCATGCAAGGTGTATGAGGTTGCATGTTGGTTTGCCCTTAGAGTTTTGGGCAGAAGCTATGGATACTGTAGTTTACCTAATTAATAGAGGACCCTCTACAGCTCTAGATGGTGGAATTCCAGAAGAGGCATGGACAGGTAAAAAGGTATATCTCTCATTTCTCAAAGTTTTTGGTTGTGAAGCTTTTATGCACGTTGATAAGGAAAATAGAAAGAAGCTGGATGCTAAGTCTATGAGGTGCACATTTATTGGTTATGGCTCTGGAGATTTTGGATTCAGGGTTTGGAATTTAGGAACTAACAAAATAATTAGGAGCCGTGATGTTGTTTTCAATAAAAAATTGATGTATAGTGATCAGCTCAAGAAGCTGAATCAATCTACGCAGAGCAATGGAGAATTAGATGAGGTGACAGTCCAAAATGAGCTCACGAGAAAGAATAATCACAGATAGGAAAACACAGAGACCGATGTCGGTCAGGCAGGAATCGACATTGGCAATACAGGAACTGATGTTGATCAGACAGTGACTGACGTCATCCAGAACTGAGGTTGGTCATGTGGAACCGACGTCGGCCAGTAATAGGCTTGGAAGTGATCGAGGTCGGTCACTGTTAGAGAATTTGGGTGGACAACGTGTTGTGAATGGGTCTCAGATGCCCATCAAGAGGTCAGAAAGGGTAAGTAAACCTCTAATTTGATATTCCCCTTCATTATTCTATTTATTGCTTATTGATGGTGGAGAACCAGAGAGTTTTGATGAAGCAATACAGGTGGAATCTAAGAATCAGTGGGAACTAGGCATGAATGAGGAGATTGATTTCTTGAAAGAGAACCAAACGTGGGATTTGGTTGAGTTGCCAGTGGGAAAGAAGACACTGAAGAACAGATGGATCTATAGATTGAAGGAAGGTGAGAATGGATAGATGAGATATAAGGCTAGGTTGGTAGTGAAAGGATTTGCACAAAAACCAGGTATTGATTTTGGTGAGATTTTTTTTCCTGTTGTTAAAATGACTTCTATACAGACTGTATTGTCTTTAGTTGCTATTGAGGATTTACATCTTGAGTAGCTTGATTTTAAGACAACATTTCTTCATGGAGATTTGGATGAAGAAATATATATGGATCAGCTGGAAGGATTTGAGGTCAAAGGTAAGGAGAAACTAGTGTGCAGATTGAAGAAAAGCTTGTATGGCCTCAAGCAAGCTCCTAGATAATGGTATCTTAGATTTGATAGGTTTATGACTGAGCATGGCTACAGTAGATGTCAATCTGACCATTGTGTGTAATTTAAGAGATTGGATAATGGTAGATATATTATTCTATTATTGTATGTAGATGATATGCTAGTTGTAGGATCACACATGCAGGATATCTCTGAGCTTAAGGTGAAATTAGCTCACACATTTGCCATGAAGGATTTGGGAGCAGCAAAGAAAATCCTTGGCATGAGCATTAAGAGAGACAGGAAAAATCACAGGTTGATTTTGTCTCAAGAGGATTATGTGAACAAGGTGTTGAAATGGTTCAATATGCAGGATGCAAAATCGGTAAGCACACCTTTGGTTGGACATTTTAAATTGAGTAAAGAACAATGTCCTAATTCACATGATGAGGTAGAGTACATGAGTAGAGTTCCATATGCTTCCATAGTAGGGAGCTTAATGTATGCAATGGTTTGTACTAGGCCTGCTATTGCCCAAGCAGTGGGACTTGTTAGTAAGTATATGGCCAATCCAGGGAAGGAACACTGGAAAGCAGTTCAGTGGATCCTCAGATATCTGAGAGGGACCAGCAGTAGGCATTTGTGCTATGGTGGGTCAAACACTTATCTACATGTTTATGAAGATTTAGATATGGCAGGTGATTTGGATGGCAGAAGGAGCACCATAGGATATGTTTTCACTGTTGGTGGAATGACAGTTAGCTGGATATCAAAGTTGCAAAAAGGTTGTTGGCTTGTCAACTATAGAAGCATAATATATTGTAGTCACAGAGGCTAGCAAAGAGATGATATGGATGACACGATTCATGGAAGAGATAGGAAAGGAGCAAGAGAGTTGCAGACTATACAGTGATAGTCAGAGTGCAATTCATTTGGCTAAGAATTCAGCCTTTCATTCAAGAACCAAACATATACAGCTAAGGTACCACTTCATTAGACAGGTATTGGAGGATGGTGAGTTGAAGCTGGAGAAGATCCATATAGATAAGAACCCTGCGGATATGTTAACCAAGCCAGTAACAAAGGAGAAGTTGAATCTTCATTCAACTTTTGTTGGTCTTCATGATTGAGTTTGAAGATGGAGAAGCTAGAAGATGTTGATGTACAGGTACTGGTGTAGTTGTTTATCTCCAAGTGGGAGATTGTTAAGGTGTGGAGCTAAAAGCTTCACCAAATGAGCAAGTTATAGGTTGTAGGAATTACACAGTCACCGACGTCGGTCAAGATCAGTTTTTAGCACACTTATCTATTAACATTATTGAAAAGGTCTCCTATGTCCAAATTTCAAAGATCAACCAAGGAACCAATGAACCTATTAATGAGTATGTCTTGAGGTATAAGACAATGTTAGTTATAATAACCAGTTTTATGGTAGATAAATAACTTCAAGACATTTTCAAGAAAAGTGAACTTGATCCTTTACATGAATCCATTGGGTTCAAAAAGTTCTAATATTTTGATGACTTATGCCATGTTGTTCACGATCATGAAATGAAACTTTAATCATTGAAAAAACTTAAGTATGTAGCAAACACACCAACTACATCTACATCTAATACCAAGTTTAGTATCAAACCAAGTTATATAAACCTCCTGAGCTTAAAAAATAAACAACCACCATGGTTAATGTGGTGTCATAACAACCTAACTAGCTTGTCTTATCCAATGCACCATGGAGACAATTTACACACTTACTTGTGTCTCTCGCTTCATTATGCCCATAACTTGTAGAGTGTCATCTTATATCTCTCCCTCATCCTATAGAGGTTGGTATGAGTAGACCTCTACCCACAATATATGATGCAAATGCTTATTGTGACTATCACTAAGGCCTTAGGCATTCTATGAATAAATGTTGTACCTTAAAGAATAATATCCAAGACCTTATCGATGACCAAAAGATTAAATTTGATGATCCTCCAAAGGAATCAAGTTCACAACCTAGTGACTACCAAAAGCAACAAATATTTAAAAATCCTTTGCAAGATCATTCAAATAAGGATCTAAAAGAGCAAATGTCATGTAATGCATACCCTCCTCCATCTCATCATGAGCACCCATTGGATGGGATTATTGGTACCTATACGTGACATATGCCTTTTATGGTTTAAAGACCCTCCATTAATTTTGATAATAGTGAGATTAAGGATGATGACTCAAATATTCATTCGAGCATACCTTACCACCAGCCTATACATACTGTTATGATTGACAATGGTGTAAGTAATAATATTTGTACCATGACACTACTTATGAATTTAGGTTATAAAAATCATGATTTATATCATTTAAATAGATCAGTTAGAGAATTTGATGGGACTTCACAATAGGTTCTTGATGAAATTGAATTACCCTTATAGGTGGGTCCTGCACATGTGGTCACTATATTCTCAATTATACCTTCTATGGGTGTCTTTGATATGTTATTAGGATTAACTTAGATACATACACTTCAATAATTACCTTATATAGTGTATGGGTGTGTTAAATACATTCATGCCAATTGGGTAATTATAATTTCTAGAATTCCATATGAACATCATCTTGAATAAGAGAAAATTATACCTAGGTAATTACTTATCAAACCTCCGATGATTAATCTTTTACAAAATGGTAATTAATAAGAAATCCTATTTACTAGGTGGCTAGTACTTGAAAGACCATTACATCAGAGATCCATAGTGGGTATCATGGAATCTTCATGTACTACACCCCATATTCATATATCCATTAACTCACACAACGTGACCTCCATGCTCTCATTCTCCATCAATTGTAGTTGATAGGTGAGGTCTAAAGCTGGTAAGTCAAGATAGGAATCCTAGCCTCTCTTTCATACATAAGTGTGTATGGTGAGTTCCCAATTGCTCTCTTTGGGGTGATCCTATCAGTCCAAAGGGCTATCTTTAACTTGGAGTGCCAAGTCCTTTGATTCTCCTCTATTATTCCTCTTTATAATCCTAATTAGATTCTTGTTTATGGACTCATCTAGTCCATTCCCATGGGGGTAATAATTGGAGGAGGTGTTAAGGTAGATGCCATGATTCAAATCCTATTCACTTGTCCTTTCTCCTAGAAAGGCTAATGCATTATCTAAGATGATTCTTGAGGGAGTTCAAAACCTAGTTACTATACTCTCATAGAACTCTAGGAATAAGTTTTCATTTGCCTCTTTGATATTTATAGCCTCCATCCATCTTGTAAAGTAATCAGTGGCTGTCAACACCCATTTTTAGCCAGCACTAGAAGGTGGATTGATTAGGCCTATGAAATCCAAACCCCATTACATAAAGGGTTGTTCAATATAGATTGGATGAAGAGGCAAGACATCTAGATTTTGTTTACCATCAAAAAGATAACACTTTTGTAATTTCCTTACCCAAGCATGGGTGTCCTTGAATAATCTAGGCCAAAAATAAGCAGCCCTCATAATCCTAGCAGTTGTAGTTCTTGGAGCAAAATGACCACTAGTTGGTCCATCATAGAACTCATTCAATATTTTATCAATATGATCCCAATAAATACATCTCAAAAACACACATAAAAATTCCTTCCTAAATATGACTCCATCAACAAGTACATAGGGAATGGATTACAACCTAAAGTACCTTTTTTAGCTCTATCAAGACCTTATGGACACTCACTAGTTTGAAGGAAATGAATCATGTCTTGTGTATAACTCCTCATGGATGAAGGTACAACTACTATGGGGTCATCATGGAGTACCAAAATAACCTCTCTTTTCTCTTCCAAGTTTGAATCAAGATGTTCACATAGCCCTTTTCCCTTTACTATCTTGGTTATCTTGATCTCTACATCATACTCCATCGCTTTGGTGATCCAACCTGCATTTTTATCATTCAAATCTTTGCTCAATAAAAATTAATTTACACTAGGATGAGGCACAAGTATATGAATATTATTATTTGATAGCATGTGTCTAAATTTATTTAAGCTCCTAACAACTGAAAGCACTTGTTTCTCAAAGTAATTATATCTTACCTCATAGCTTTCTAAACCTTGGCTAAAGAAGGCAATAGGTTGTTATAAATTCTCATCATTTGATTGATTAAGCATGGTAGAGATCACTTCCTCATTCCTAAAATTATATAAAGTGAAATCCTTGGAAAATTCTGGACTGACAAGTGTTGAAGCTTGGGTAATGGCTTGCTTGATCTCTTCAAAACTTTCATTTCTCCTTCTTATCCAACTAAACATTTTAACCTTTATTATCATGGAGATTAGAAGCTTGACCAAGATATAAAAATTGGGAATGAATCTCCTTATTAAATTTATCTTACCAAATAAACTTTACAAACCTTTCTTATGCTTAGGCAAAGACAATGCCAAGATGGCATTCACTCTCTCATGATCAGTGGACAAGCTTTTATTGGAAACAATATGTCCTAGTAGTTTGCCTTCATGGACATAAAACACACACTTTTTTGGGTTTAGAGAGATCAAATACTCTCTAAAACTATCAAATATTTTCTTTAGGTGCTTTAAATGATCATATATATCCTTAGAGAAAACTGTGACAACATCAAGATAAACTAATACATTGTAATTGATTAGTCCTTGGAAAGCCATATCTATTACACATTGAAAAGTAGCTATAGCATTTGAAAATCCAAATTTAATATTCCTATAGGCATATTTTCCCCATTTTGTGGTTAAGGTTGTCTTGTATTGGTTCCTTTCCTTCACCAAAATTTGATTGTACCCTGAATAACCTTTTAGGAGAGAAAACCTCTCACTACTTGACACAACTTGTAGAATTTGCTCTATAGAAGGGAGGGTATAATAATCTCTCAAAGAGACTCTATTCAAGTCTATAACGTACACACACAACCTGATCTCCCCATTTTTATTTCTAATAGGGACTAAGTTGGCCAACCAAGAAGAATGCTTGATAGGAAAAATGATTCTAGACTCAATCAACTTAGTGAGCCCTTTCTTCATGAGTGGTTCAATATTGGGATTTATTGGCCTTTGTCTTTGCTTGATGGGAATTTTCATCTATCTCTATGGTGTGTTTAGATAATATTGGATCAAAACCCTTCAAGTCACTATACTACCATGCAAAAATATCACTAAACTTCTTGCATAGTTCAATGAAATCATGCTTCTATTGACTAGTGCATACCTTTCCAAGTGCAAGTAGCTTGTCCTTAAACATCTCTACCTTTCATAATTATATTATTTGGTATAGATTATTAATTTATGTTTCTTTATCTGGTTATCATCATTCAATATTATTTTAAGAGTCACTAGGCCTTTAGGAAACTTGTTAGACTTTAATTGGACAATCTGCCCTCCATATTATTGTTGAAGCTTGGACTATTTTTTTGTAGAGAACTCAAACTCATTTTGCAGAAAAAGGGATATTTTTTAGTCACTCTCAAATACCTACCAATTTTTTACATACTCTGGTATTGAAGGCCTAATAATCACCTTTAGATGAGGTTGACTCTTGTCTTCTTTTATGCCTTTTGGAACATCAAATTGAGCACCAATAGATGCCAACCTATCAGCATGATTATTGTATTCCCTTGGAATAGATGTGATGTTAAAATCCATGAAGTATTCTACAATATCCCAAACTCTATGCTTTTAGGACTTGATTAAGGAGTTATTGGTCAAATTCTGCCCTCTAACTTGATTCATAACATGTTCACTATCTCCATACACTTGAAGCTTTCCAATCCCTCTTTTCCTAGCCCATTCAAGGCCATGAATAAGGGATTCATATTATCCTACATTATAAGTTCATGAGAATTGAAATCTAAAGGTTTAAAAGTACCTTTCTTTTGAAGGTGAAATCAATAATGCTCCACCACCTGCCCCAATCTTGCTTTTAGACCCATCAAAGAAGAGCTGCCATAAACCATTCACCTCTTTGCTTGGCTTCACTAGATTGGGTATGAAGGAATCCTTATCATGCATATAGTACAACCCAAGACCAGATTCTTCAATAAACTTATAAATATCATGCTCATAGTGTTCCTTTCCCCATTCATCTAGGAACAAATCAGAAACTCCCTCAAGGGAAGATGATTGAAATTGGTCAATGTGAAGCTCCTCTTCATCAATGATGGCATAGTTAACATTTGCCACCTTAGGTGAGTATGGTTCCAAGTTATATTTGTGAATAGTTTCAAATTTAATCTTCACCTTAGTGCCATAATTTGTCCTAAACACCATGTAGGACTAATTAGCTTCTAAGTACCCACCTATTTTAGCTCTAAAATCTCTTGACAAGTAAAGGGAAAAGTATGGAGGTAAATTTGCCACCACCACATCATGAAGAATAGGAAAATTAGGAAAAACATGAAGTATAAAATTCACATTTTTTACTATCCCCAAAGTCTTGGCTAGTGATCCATCCAATTGTAAGACTCCCTTAGTCATTGGCTCATACTTTAAGCCTAGTTTATCCGTTATACATTTGGGCATAATTGAAGTACTAGCCCCACTATATATGATACAATTATGAACCAAGAAATCACTAATGATCAAAGATAAATAAAAAGGAGTATTCTCATTCTTCTTTACTTGACCATCAATTAATTAAGTCTCATTCACTAAGACCATATTGTCATGTCTAGATAGGCCATCTTGCTTACCCAATTCATGTATTTCTACCCTAGAATTATCAAGGAGTCCCATAATTAGATATTCATGTGAATATTATTCATCTGGTCCACCACATTGATATGAGGATTATTCACCTTAGGAAATTCTTTAGGTGCACTAAGACCTTGTGATGTAGCTTGTGTAGGTGGAAGTGTAAAAGCTAGTTTCATGTTTGGAAATCTCTAATTTTATTGTAATTTAGGATATGTATTAGACCCATTAAAAATTTGAGATGATGAAGGGGTAAAAATAGGTCCTTTATTGGCTCTTTGAGCTTCTTCAACAACCCTTCTCTTGGATCTAGTGTTGGAAGAGATACTAGCATTGATGTTGCTTGGATTTGCCAAATGATTTATGGCACAAAACTCTCCTTCCAAGTGATTAATGAGAGTGGAATCAGATTTAAATTGACCATTCTCAATTCCATTTTGCATTGACATTTCAAAGTTTAGAATTTTTAGCACTTGATCTCCTTGCATTCACATAGCTTGATTGTGCATTTCATTGGCATAAGCAACCTACCCTTGGCCTTGTTCAAAAGATGGATAGCATGGTTGCTCTTGAACTAAATTATTTTTAGTGGTAACAATGGACTTGGAAGATGAGGTAAAATTGGGATTATAGCTTGGATAAGGCCAAACTTGGTTGATTTGACCTTGTCCATGGGCATTCCCTTGAAAAGGAGGTTTATTGGCTTGTCCAAACTGATTGTAGGACTGATATGGCCTATAACTTTGCACTTGTTTCCTTTTGAGGGTAAACAAATAATTAATGGCACTTTGTAGTAAACTTTTAACTTCATTAATCTCATTAGAAGGAAGGATGGTATACTTTTCACTACTAGGCAAAGGTGCTAAGGTGGGAGGAGTAACTTGGCTAGGAGGCTACAAATCAGGGAACAATAGCATTGGAGGCCTAAGAGAAATTTTCTTTGCTTGAATTTTTTTTTTCTACATTTATGGCTATATCATAGGTATATAAGAGTGTATTCCCACCCATAGATTGAATCATCATAGACACATCACTGTTCAATGCCTTTAGGTAGTACAAGAATGCATAGTTTGGAGTAGGTCTTACAAGATATGGGATCCTATCCCATATTTTTAAAAATCTAGTATTGAAGTTCTGCATAAACTCATGTGGGGTCCTCTTAATAGTGGTAAATTTCTTAGCTAGAGATAATTAATCACTCTTCTCCCTAAACCTATTATTCAAAAGATCTCCCAATTCATCCCATGAGCTAATGGAATTTTGAGCTAAAGTACCATACCAATCCAAAAATTTCCCTTTTAAGGACAAAGCCAACAATATAATAGCCACATTATCTTGGGTAATTTTGTGGATATTAAAAAAGTTTTCTATGTTTGTAATATGCTCAATGGCAGTAATAGGTCCATCCCCACTAAAATATGGAACACTCTTAAGAGTTGCTCCTAGAATTTGATCATATTGTGCAAGATTCAAGGGAGATGATCCAGTGAAAGGCATAAAAATTTTCCTTCTATCCATCTTGGAATGGTCATTATAGATGTTAAGAATGGAATGTAACACAAACATAGAAGCTTTAAACACAAAATCTCTTTTGTAAGGATGAGTGTTTATAAAGCTAAACCTTTTGGTGGAATATGGAGGTAGTTACACGAAATCAAAAGGTATACCTTTAGCAACATACCTAATGGTTACCTTTGGCATCAAAAAAAGGAACGATCATCAACAAAAGACTTGAATTATTTAATGGATTCATAAGGTACTGAATGTAGATGTCTTTTTTAATTTCAACTATGCCAAGACCAACACCAAAATTGAACAATCTTCTAGGACTTAGAAGTCCCACTGAGCATGCCAAAAATTATTGTCACTTGGATTTACACCCTTGAGGAGATGCCTAATTCTCCTCATCCAAGTTGTACCATGGATACATTTCTCTTGCTATGGGTGACAATGTTGAGAAATAAATCTCTAGATGAGAGGCTAGCTCCCCTTAATGCACTCTTTGAAGTTATTTTATACCTATCAATTTTAGATTAAAAGGGATTAGAAAAAACAACTATTTAAACCAAATATGGTTATGCACCAATATGTATTATCCTCCTGCTTGACTAAAAATCCACTGATTGAAGACAAACAAAGATGTTTCACACAAACTCACAAGATAAAAGTTATTGTCACATCAATATTTCATAAGTTAGATTCAAGAAGGTACTTGATACTTAGTAGGGTGATGAATGATTCCAAAAAGATAATACAACCTATACAAATTCTAAGACATTTGTGTACTTAGTAAATAATACTAATAAAGACTTGGAACAACATCCTTTTTGTACATTGGTAAGTGACCATAGATTGACATGCTATAAAAGTAACTCTTTCATTAGAAATTATCAATAAGATTCAAACCTATACTCAATAGTACAATATATGAATGGAAAAATCACTTGTATATTTCTTCAAGAGTCTTTTAAATACAAATTTGGCTAGAGTTTCCCCATCAACCAATGGAGGTTGCTCAAAAGAGCCAAGATAATGCATATTTATAACTTTGAGAGGAGGAATAAGCAAAGGAAGTCCAAGGGTACTTGGACATGTGTCACCTTGAGAGAATTAGTTACATTTACATGTGCAATAGAGGTGGGGTGAGATATTCCATTTCATAGAGGTCTACTTGTCCAAAACAAAACATAAAAATGGTGAAAAGTGGCACAAAACTTGTAATTCTATTATAAAAAATTGCCTTCATGATTTACCTTCCAAAACTACCTTATCCATACATATGGTCAAGTCTAATGGTTGGTATAAACAATAAGGGATAAAAATAAGTCCCCACATGCATTATATTGATCCCTAACTATTGCTATTCTTGTGGACATGCAAAATCATCCTTGGCAGTTTCAAAATGGCTCTTTTCCATGCACCTTCTACACTTGGCATTCAAAAACTCCCAATTTTCCAAACTGATCCATGAAAAATAGGGCATGACACTTGTCAAATATGCCCCTATCATCATTTTCAAGAAAAAACCTTTAAAAGGCTTCCCTAGTTACTTTCACCACTTTTCTTAAGTGTTCACTAGCTGGTTCGCTGGACTGGCTAAAAGTGAGATCCTAGTTTGGGAACTTAAGGGCTGATTCATGAGATGAAATGAATTTTTTGAGTTATCTCAATTGTAAATATTTATCCCAAACTTTTTTTCATCTCCTAACTCCTTTTGTAGCTTGTACACCACACAAAAAGGTCAAAATGAGCCCTATTTTTCCGTATTACATACACTTCCATACAAATGAATCACATGTGTAGAATTTCTAGAGAGTCCTCTACATCATATAAGTGATTTCATTGCCATTGCCTTGCATCTACATACCTCCTTTGCTTCCTTTCTCCAATTGGGTCTTATAAGTGATTTGCAAGGGTTTTGAGTGGTCTGGACTCTTAACCTTTGTTCATAAAGGTCAAACATTGAAACTCATTCTAAAGGTCAAATTTTGTCAACATTAACTACCATTTTATACTTCCCTTGCCTAAAAAGGGGGCATATTAGTGGGGGCATGCCATGGAGGCATGAATTCCATATTAATTCATAGATTAAGATTCAATGGGGACATGCTTTGGAAACATGTTTTCCACATTTATTCAGTATGCATCATACCCAAATTACTGTGGGGACATGTTTCAAAAACATTATCTCCACATTATCACTTATATTAATTTTCATATTTCTCCACACTAGCACTTACTATAGTTATCAGATTTAGATTGTAGTGAGGGGCATGTTTTGAAAACATGTTCTCCACACTTACACTAGTTTCAATTTCAAATAATAGTGGGGGAATGCTTTAGAAACATATTCTCTACACTTACATAGTTTCAAATTGGCCAAAATTCATAGTTATATGATTTAGATACACATGGTAGAATTCTATACATTAGTACCATTGTTATACATAATTTTAGCATGAGGCCTATCTAAGTTGCACATGCTATGCAATGTGTGTCTAATATTTCAAAATGACATCAATTACTTATTTTAAACACTTTCACAGACTATCATTACCCATTAGGTTAGACTTTTATAGACTGTATTGAGCCAATCTACTATAATAGTTAGTTTATGTTTTGGTATGTTTGAGCTGATTAAGTCACTCAATTTTTCTAAGTTTATAGGTTAGAATTGATTACATCATCTAACCTCACTATATTTATAATGTGAGTTGACTTTGTTCACTCACACTCATTAGGTTATAAGTATGATTGGGTTGCGTGGTTGAGCTAATCTCAACTATTGAGTGGAAACTCATATTTTCTCCAAGGTTGGGGGCATGTGTCCTCTAATATCTCTCTATATATTTAGATATATGCACTTTCCAAATTTTATATTTTGTTTTAATATCAATTTTAATGATTCATAATGATACATTTTTCAATCAAATTATCAAAAGGCAAGATGGTTGCCTCAATACATATGTTTACTCTTAAACCTTGATTTATTTAAATTTCAATCATTTAAATAATTTTTAATTTTAAATTATATGCACTAATTACATATAGTAATATGATCTTAGTTTTAGGTCATCACCAACAAAGCACTCAAGTTGGACTCAAACATAGACAAGGTGTGTCGTACACACCAAAGTACACATTTATTCTCCTTTAAATCAACATTTTAATTACTATATTAAAGTATGAGAAATGTAGACACTATTTATTTATTATATAGCATCTCAGTCTTGTACATGTTAAAGATACATATCATGGATGCACCTTCAAGTTTTAGACCTTTCTTGATATCAAAAGGCTTGCATACACTATGTCTCTATACCTAATTGCTTATCTTTTATTTTGACCAATGTTATTTTGATGACTTGACCTTATATCTTACCTATAATGCTATAAACCTACTTATCTTCCATCTCTATAATTTTTGGACCTATGCCTATTTTTTAACTATCTAGACACTTGTGTCCTAGTCAGATTCATACATCAACACAAGTGTCCTATCCCAAGGCAAGTGTCTAGTGCCTTAAAGTCATCAAATTTGTGAAATAAATATATCTTATAGGTCAGCCCAAGTGATTTAATGTGAAATATTCTCCACAGTGATTGGTATAAACATAAGATTGACCTTCATTCAGTCCTCACCTGGAAAAACCTAAAAAAGATGAAGGCAACTTACTAAAAGCACTCAATCAAACACTAAAGTGAGCAAAAGCTTCCCTACTTTATCTTTTTCTATATCATTCATAAGGACATCACATATATAGGTCTGAAGTATTGAAGGATTATCTTGAGAGGTAGATTTAGTAAGTTACAAGCTAGGTCACTATTGTACTTGCTTATCATGCATAACATGATTCACACACAAGATAACACATAGAGGAGAACTACATAAGTCGAAGGCATTCTTCAGAGTATTATATATGTAGGTATCACTCATTGTTAGAGGGGTCTTTAGGGTGGATTGACACTGTGTGCCAACCAACCCATTTTCCCACAACTACTATGAATGTGAAGAACTAGGGTTTTGCTATTTCACAAAGAGTGATAGTCCATAACCCAAATCTAAATACCACTAGAGTGAGAGTGAAATAGAACTCAGAAGCATCTAGGTGGTTGCATCTAATTTTAATATGTAGTATATACTAGACACCTATGTTTGATTCAGATAATAACATTGACACAAGCATCCCAAGTCAATATAAGTGTCTGTAACTACAAAGGTACAATTTTCAAAATCAGGCAACTGAACTAAAATCTACATCCACTCTACTTTCTACCTACTCCATATCTAGATTTGTATTAGCATTAGAATCAACTAAGTATCTTGTTTTTATTATCATTTCAATACCTAACATAGTTGTACTTTCTATCTTTAACATCTCAACATAATAAATTTAGTATATGTTCGATTTGAACTTCACAAATAATTGGCCTGCTTTAAAGATAGTCTACCATCCTTGTGTCTTAGGCTATCTCTATCCATTTAACCCTGGATTCCCCATATCTACATTTTAGGATGAAATAATTATCTACAACCCATCTAACTTTTTCCATTTCACAACATCTGGATCCAAATATAGTTGTGAAAGATGAAGGTTGATATGAAGGTTCATCATCCAAATTGTTGATGACATCCTAAATTAATACATCCAAGGCATCCATATCATCAATATTATATTGCTCATATTGAATACTACCAAAGACATCAATGTCTTCCCCTGGGAGTGCCAAATCAAATCCTCACATAATTATACATCATTATAATACATGCCATATTTTATCTTATATTATAATGCATCTAATACCTATGATCTCTTACCATAACAATCATAATATTTGGAGTCACATCTATTTCTTCTAACAATAAAAATGTTAATATCTTAGATTGGTTATGGAACACATCTTACAAAAACAGTTGCATCCTATGAATAAATGAGTGTGTGACATATATACTTGTATTGACTATCCCATGCATGGGTAATGTTTGACCTTTTTTATAATTAAGGGTAAAGAGAATAATCTAATCATCTAAGAAGAATACTATCTTAAAAGAAGGCCAATTAAATAATTTAGATTCACAACATATTGAATTATAATGCTAAATTACATAAATATGTTAAATATAAAAGTGCAATGCCAAAATAATAATTTTATTACTTAAACATGAATAAATAATAATACTTATCTTATTTAATGATACACAAGAATATCTTGGAAGTGCAGGTGTATAAATAGTAAAGATGATGTTCAACTATGACTCATCAGATTCTAAAAATTAACTCTCTGTCAGATTGGACACGACTATTGAAATAAGGACACTAGCATAGATGTTTATATCCTAAAACCAATGCTTCAATCCACAATGAAGTGTAGCTCCTTTTTTGAAAATTTCACTTGTGCATATTAGGGTTCCTTTTCACCTTGCATATTATTTATTTGGATTGTGTGAATAATTTTTAGATATCAATATGTAACTTAAAACCCTAGGTCCTCAAATTAGGGTATGTCACCTTACAAAATAGGGGTTAGTCAGCTCAATTAAATTTGAGCTAACCTAAAAGGCCCCTTTGTTAGTGAACATTGCCTACATAGCCTATACTCTGAAGATGACCTCAAAATGATTTAGTTCTCCCACTTGTGTGGGCTTGTGTGTGAATAATTATGCAATATGATATATATGAGTGAATATAGTGATCTATATTATAATTTGGAAAATAATTAGCATGAGATACTCCTTGGATGCTTTAGACCTATAAAAATATTGCTCCTATGTTTGAATGGAAATAAGGAAGAATAGGGTGGTTTTTAAAGCTTGAAAGGTGATTTTAGATAGATGTGAGCTTGAAAAGTACTTGATATTCTTAGTGATAATGAAATGCCTTAGGCTTATATTTATACAACACCTTTTGAAATTTATCATGAGAGGGTTAAAATAACACTATAGGCTGACCATACATGTCAAAATATTTGAAAATTTGAGTGTTTGTGAGGTACAAACACTAACATTAGAATTGGGACACTAGCATCAAAATATGGACATTTTGTCTAAGAGATTAGGAAAATTTTGAACATATATAATTAATTGTTAATGATATATATTGATTTTTAAGCATATTATGGGCTAGAAATGATCTAGGTAATCAAAATATCAGGGTCAGACTATAAGATTGGAATTTATACACAATGAGATGGTAAACACCAAACTTTTCACAATAGGAAGTAATTGAACTAAAGGGTTGAGCCATGAGTGATATTTAAAGAGTGTACACCACTAGTTTATCATATAAAATCAAGATTTAGCACCTACATTTGTACTCCCTTTAATATAGTAATGCATAAGGATGAAATTACTAGGTTAAAGGAAAATAAATGTGCACCTTAGTGTGTACACCACATCTTGCTTTCACTTGAACCCTATTTGATTTTTTTGTTTGTGCATTTCTCACTTTAGAGCATGTTACAGTGTAATTAATGCATATAATTTACAATTTTAAATAATTGAAATTCTTGAAATAAAAGAGAGAAAGGAATGAGTACACTTGTGTGTAGATGCAACCATGTTTCCTCTTTGTATTTTACTTTGGTAATGATGATTCCTAGCTAAAAAATTAGAGAGAGAGAGATAGGTTTAAATTTGAACCTTGGAGATGTGAAGAGAAGAATTGGAGGGTGATTATGCCCCCAATCCAATGCAAAGGTGAGTTGTTCCAAGGTCATTGAGTGTACTGAATCTTGATCATAAATCTTAAGTGTATACATAATCTTTCTAATCTCGCCTAGGTTAAATGGTATAACCATTTCATTCTATAAAATAGAAGTAATGTTAAATCCATAAAGTGTATTAAATCTCGATCGCATTACTCAAAGGAGCTAAAATACTACAATAAATAAAATCTCAATTAGTGAATTTTGGTAAGGTTGGTGTATAAATGTATATATAATTTGAATATGTATATGTGATTTGATGCATTTTCATGGAATATGCACCTATAACATGTCTCAACCCAAATAGTATGTCAAAATGTAACCTCTTCTCTATAAACTATGTCTAATATTTGTCAAAATTTTGAAAAACCCTATCATAAATATATGAAAATCAATGCCAAATGCATAATATTATGACCCAAATGTATATTTGAATCATGTAAAGTGTATAAAATCCTACCAATTCTACCAATTGTGTGTATGTAGACTCATGTCTCTATGACATGCCCCCACCTATATGCCCCCCTTTTGAGGTGAGGGGAATGCAATGTGGCAGTCATCTTATCTCAAAATGATAAGATAACCATGATATATATGTATCAATCATGTAGAAATGAAACATATAATGGTATCATGTTTAAGTGGATGTATCTAAAGCTCACAATATCAAACATAAAAAACCCTAAGTTGCATGATATGGATCATGGTAATGTCTAGAAGTAACAAAAACAAACTTGAAAAAAAATTAATCACACACACAAGTACACTTAATGCCATGCAAATAAGAAGTACACTCAAGTAAGCCATGTGAAAAGATGAATAAATATAATATATAAGCAACTAATATTAGCATGCCATACTAGTCCCTACATATATGTGTTAGAAAATGGTCTAGTAGCATAGTATATTAAATACATTGTATAATATGTAAGCATGAGTATAGGCATGTGTAAGCATTAGTATATAAGCTCAACATGATAATGTAAAGTGATCATAAAAAAATAGAACCAATATCAATAATGATCAATAGAATAATGAGTAATGTATCACATGGGTAGAGGAAAGGTCCAAACTTTGTACGTGCATGTGTCATGGATCTGACATATGCATGTATCACACTTAAGTACCTATGAAACATATATGTGTAGAGAAATAAAATTATATTTTATATACTAAAATAAAGTAAAAAACATGTGTAAAATCTCGTAAACTTATGAATGCTAAATATTTTTGTATTTTTTATTTATTTGAATGTTTTTGTATTTCTTTGATTTTTTATTTGAGTTTTTTATGTTATGAAAATTTAAGGAAAGAAATGTCTAGCCAATGATCCCATCTACGGGATGCTCATAAGGTGCTCTAGACTAAGAATATGGTACAACATACTGGTCATGCTTGTAAGGATCATATATATGTGCCAAATTTGGAGCTATAGAATTTGTGATACTTTGTATATGCCTTATAAGAATCTATGATCGTGAAACGACAATATAAGTTGAAGTGGTTCATGTAACCCATATTTATTGTTATGTTTCCTTTTTAGTGAAATTTTGGGTCTTTTTACCCTCTATGAAACATGTTGATCTATTCTCAACAATTGGTTGGGTCGCGTGGGTATAGAGTGGGACTTCATGGATTCCATTAAGTATATACAAGGAAATGACCTCTCAAGTATTAGTTACCTAGGAAAGGGGACTAAATTTTGCTTACCCTTTCATTCATGATTAACCTTAATAGGTTGTATGATTAATTGTCTTGGAATAAAGGTCTCTTGTTATAGTGGATGCCCATATTGACTCCCTCAAACTATGATTACCCTATTGGCATGAATATACTTGAGACATTGATGTTTTATGGAGGGAACCACATGGATCTTATGAATCCAATGTGGTCTAAATAATATATAAAAGACTCTCATGTGTGGTATAACAAAAAATGTTATGGTCTCATGTGGTGGACCAACTTGTAAAGGTGACTCCTATGTTTGGTATAACTAAAACTATTATGGTCACATGTGGTGGACCAAATTGTCAAGGTAAATAAATCTCACCAAAAACATCTTTTACTTTCCCATTGAATCCCTTGACCTTATTGTTTAAAGGCTATAAATTATCATGTGTATATCTTAAATGTGTGAGTAATGTCACATTATATATATTCTCATTGGAACCCATAAAAATTTGTGTAAGTTGATTATCATCATATGCTATAATGAACAAGGAGTGAATATATGTGTCATCATCCATTATTTCAATATCATTAAATGTAATAGAAGTCCTCTAAACCATATGAGGCATTTTATGTGTAAGTGTTTCAATAATCCCATCCAATAGGTGCCCATAATTTGGTGGAAGATGATGTGCATTATATGCCATTTGCACTTATGGTGCTTTCTTAGAATGATCATGTAATGGATTTTTTAATATATTTTGGTTTTGGTGGTCACCATGTTGTGACCCTGAATCCTTTTGAGAATCATCAAATGTAAGTTGTTTGTTATTGATGAGGTATTATATCTTGTGCTTCAATTTTAAACATTTGTTTGTGGAATGCCCAGCACATTAGTGATAGTCACAATAAGCATTTGTGTCATATCCTCTTGGCAGAGGTAAACTCATATCAAACTCAAAGGGAAGATGGAGAGACATGAGATGAGACTCCACTAGCTTCTTAATGAGTGAACCTAGAGACCTAGGTAATTGTGTAAATTGTCTTTTAGGTACATTGGATAAGATGAGTCGATTAGGTTGTTGTGACACTATATTCATCATTATTGTTACTTATTTCTTAACTTATGTAGGGTTTACCATATAGCTTGGTTTGATATGAATCTTGGTATGGATATAGTTGGTGATTGTCTTACTATATATTTCATAGCTAAAAAGATTCGTCATTATATGTTCTATTAGACCAATTATGTGATTGTTCATTCTGATCCACTTCATCATTTATTCTCCAAAGCATTCTTACCTAGAGGTAGAATTTTCTAATGTATGGTCTTATTGATGAAATTTGATCTTCGAATCATTACACAAAAATCTATCAAAGGAAAAGTCATCACTGACCAACTTGTGGTGAAACCTTTACAAGCCATAAATCATCTTCAAGATAGTATCCATGATGGATAAGTTCTTTATATTAAAGGTCTTAAGCAAGATATCTCTCTCAAATACTATTTTCATAATTTAACTACTAATTTAGAAGAAAATAATCAAGAAGATACTAATATCACTCCTGATACTACTAAATCTAAAGTAGTTATCGAAGAACTACCTAAATTTGTCATTGATTTACATGAATACACCTATACACTCCACTTTGATGGTGCCAAATGTGTCCAAGGAGATGGGGCAGGATGTATTCTAACAAATCAACATGTTAAGATTATACCTTTAGCATTTATATTAAATTTTGATGTCACTAATAACATGGATGAATATGAAGCTCTAATATTAGGCATGAAAGTTGCCATCAACTTAGATATCCCATATTTACACACTTTGGGTGACTCACAACTCATATATCAATAGGTTAATGGTGATTATCAATGCAAAAGTGAAAACTTAATCACATATCATAAAATCGCTACTACACTTGCCACAAAATTTTCTTCTTTTACCATCGAACCAATTACAAGAGATCAAAATGCCATAGTATATTCTCTTACTTCATCAACATCTCTTTTTCACCCTCATCAACTAATTCATGATTCCCAATTTCTTATCCAATTCATAAAATCACCCTATTATATAAAACCAAATGATTTTATAATCTATCACATTGAGGTTGTCACTATTCAACAAATCCCATGGTATCAAAATATAATTCAATTTATTAAACATCAAACTTACCCTCTAAACATAGATTCTTGTGAAAAGATTCAAATACTTAAATAAGCATTCAAATATGTGTTTTGAGACAACACTTTTTACTACCATAATTCATAAGGAACCCTCATTTGTTGTGTAATGTAATAAAAGGTTCCTACTCTCCTAGAGCAAGCACATGTGGGCATTTGCAGTGGTCACTATAGCAAACATGCTACAACCTATAAATACTTATGTATGGGTTATTTTTGGCCACCTCTAGAAATATATGCCATTAATTTTTCTAAGAATTTTAATCCTTGTCAACTCCATGATTATCTAATCCACTCACCACCGGATGAGCTCAAAATAGTGGAGTCTCCTTGGCCATTCTCTATATGGGGATTAGCCCTCATTGGAAAATTACCTTGATCACAAGATGGACATGTATTTATCATTACTGCTACTGAATATATTACTAAATGGATAAAATCCATACCTATTGTTAATGTCACAAGAACCACAATTTCAAAATTTATCCTTAACTAAATCATTTGTCATTTTGGAGTTCCCCATACCATCATCTCTGACAATGGTAGCAATTTCAAAAATAAAGACATGAAATCATAATGTGCTAAATTTAAAATTTATCACAACCTTTCCACACCTTACCATCCTCATTGTATTGGTCAATCAGAGGCTCCTAATAAAATTTCAAATAAAATCTTACAAAAGACTATTCAAGAAACTCGTACTAATTGGCACCTTCACCTATATCCTGCACTTTGGGCTTACCATACTAACATACATATTGCCACTAGGGCAACACCATTATCACTTGTATATGGTTCTAAATTAATAGTACCATTAGAAGTTTAACTCCCATATTTATGTATATATCTTCATGGTATAATTCTTGATGAATAATTATGTGAAGCTCATCTTCATGGTTTAGATTTTCTTGCTAAACACATATGGCTACTTTACAACATAATTACCAATACAAAGCTCTCATTGCTAAACAACATAATAAAAAAGTCAGAGTCCAAACATTTAATGTTGGTGAATTAGTCCTCAAATTATAATATACACATGACAAATAAGGAAAATATTCTCAAAAAAGGTAGGGCCCTTACTTAGTAAAAGACATTCTTGGTCCTAATACTTATCGTCTACAAACTAATGAAGGCCATGTTTCTAAAGAACCCACCAATGCAAAATTTTTGAAGAAATATTTTGCTTAAATATCTCCCTTATTTTAATAATTATATATATTGTACATACTAACAGTTATTGCAAGACTTCTCCAATGTTCTCTCTTTTTCATTTGTTTATTCTATCCACAAACCTTAGTCCCCTTATTTGGCCCTTTGGTTTATATTTATTCCTTTCATCTAATTCATGAGTTGTATTGTAAAACTATGGATAGGACCCAAATTTCCTCATGAATAATTTTTCTTCCATAAATCCATTTTTATTTTTTTTCTTTACTCATAAGTTTGATATTTTTACAACATTTTATGTTCTTATTTATTTTGTGAGTTGCAGTGTAAGACCATGGATAGGACCAGGATCTCCTCATAAAATCTATATATTCTTTCAAACCTTTTTAAACATCAAGTGTTCTTTTTAGAATATTAAGAAATGGTTTGTGACTCCATATTATCAACCTTATCTTTTGCTTCTTTTGTCGATAAAATTTGCACAACAAACTATGATAACATGTTTCCCTATACTTATATACAATATTATGATAAGGAATCGTACCTACCTATCATTGTATCCCTTTCACATTGTTACATTTTTTATGATTTGAGGTAACCTCTAATTGTTTCATGTTCACTTCCCCTTGTATCCCTTACTATCATTCCACTTTAGAAAAAAATAAGGTCAAAGTCAAGATATCACTTTTGTTTAATATGAATAATATGAATAAACAAGACTCTTAGACACCATGCTCTCTAAGTCCTCTTTCTTAGCAACTAAGTTTAAAGTTTTTGAATGATAGTCATTTTTTAGCACCCATGTTTGGTTCTTCAAATCCATATGGATGAGGAATATAAAAATCCATAAAAAAGTTAAAAGACAAATCATTTAAAAAAAAGGCAATGATAAAAAAGTAATATAAAATTAAAAAGTCAAAATCATACCAAAATTTTTGATTTATAGTACTTCTCCTATCCCTAATTGAAGCTAAAACTCCATAGTCATCCTCATAATAGAGCCAAGGTCCATTGGGGTGTGGTAGGCCAGTAGATTGGGATAGGGGAATTCAAAATTATCTATAGTGCTTCCTGCTTTCTCACACAAATACCCAATCTTCATAGTAGCTAGATGACTCTGTAAGAGGTCCTAAGGAACAAGGAACAAGCTGTGGGAAGGTAGGTTCATATTAATTTTCATGCATTTAAACTTCATGGGATGATATCCATACTTCATTAAATAACCCAAGATTTGTGTCATTATGATAAGTTCTTTAGAGTCTTTAATGTTGAAAGTCATCTTGTTTTGACAAACTTAATTTTAGTGTCTTGAATTTGATAAAGAGGTTCTCTACCTTGATTTTTCCTACATTTACCCCACCACCCATTTCATTCCCCCCCTTGATAGGCAAATTTAATTTGTTGTGGTGTGGAGCTAAAAGCTTCAACTATTTGTAGACACTAGAAGGAAGGATGCTGAAGAACCAGAGCCACCGGCGTCGACAGTATGACCAACGTCGGTCAAGTGCAGTGGAGAAGGAGACCGGCGACGACAGGAAGTCGGCCGACGTCGGTAGCACCAGACCAACAGGGACCGGCGTCGGTCACCTGTGTATTTTCAAAACTGCTGTTGACAAACAGTCAGTTAGTTGAACCGAGTGTTTACATGCTAAGGGGCTAATTTAAGTCACGAGCTGTGTGTCTAATTTCAGTAGTTAGACTTCTATTTTTTGTAAGCATGGGATCTTATTTATAGACCCATGAGGCATGTATTGTAATTAATTCTAAGGCAAGTAAAAGCATTAAAGCAAGCAAGGTTAAGGAGATCTACAGGTGTAAGGTCAAGGAGATCAGCTGAAGCATTCAAGGAGGGATAGCAACTCAGGCTTTAGAGTTGTTGTGTTGAGCAAGAGAGAGAGGGAAGAAGGTCTTGAGGTGTGGCAAGCCTTTGAGGTGGAGGAAGAAGTGGCATCTTCCTTATTGTATTTTCTTCTAGTAATATCTAATACAAAGAGTGTGTATTGTCTCTCAAATTCTTTGCTGTCTCATGTTTCTAGCTACTTTATCATTCTGGTATAATTCTATGTTTAATTTCATATAAGATAGTAATCAATTGTGCTCTAATTGGTAGAGCTACAGATCCCCTGACAAGTGGTACCAGAGCTACGGTTTGCAGGAAGCAGGGTATTGTTTTTGATTACAGGTCATTCACAGGGTTTTCTGATTGAGTGGGAGTTCAGCAATGGCAGGAGAAAGTAAGCTACGAATAGAGAAGTTTAATGGCAAGAATTATTAACACTGGAGGATGCAGATTGAGGACTATCTGTATCAAAAGGATTTGTACCTACCGTTGGGTGGGGTTGCATGCAAGCCCACAGATATGAAGGATGAAGAATGGAACGTTCTTGATCGGAAGGCTCTCGGTTCCATAAGGTTGAGCCTTGCATCGTCTGTGATTTCCAGCTTATCACAGTGCAAAACAACGAAAGAGTTGATAAAGTCCTTGGTGAATCTAGACGAAAAGCCCTCAGCTTCTAATAAGGTATATCTTATGAAGCAACTATTTACTTTGCAAATGCAGGAAGATGGATCGGTACATACTCATCTCAGTGATTTCCATGGTTTGGTAAACCAACTAGCTTCAGTCAATATTGTTTTTGATGATGAGGTAAAGGCTCTCTTGATTTTATGTTCTTTGCATGAAAGTTGGGACGGTATGGTTATGGCAGTAAGTAATTCTGCATCTGCTTCTAAAATCTTAAAAGTTGATGATGTTGTGAGTGTGATCTTGAATGAGGAAATATGCAGGAGAAGCACAGGTGAATCATCAGGGAATGCTCTAAGTGCATAAAGTAGGGAAAGGCAAAGGGAGAAGGTTGAGCAAGGGAAATCAAGGTCAGGAAGGAGATCCGAGTCCAAAGGTATTACCTGCTGGTTTTGTGGAAAGAAAGGACATACAAAGGAGTGTTGGTTGAGAGATAAAGAGAATCAACATGCAGGTATGGAAGAAGCAAAGGATGCAAATATTGTGATGCAGGATGCTCTCATACTTTCTTCGAATAGTCAGGTAGGATCATGGATTTTAGATTCTGGTTCATCTTTTCATGCATCCCCAAACAGAGATTTGTTCTATGAGTATGAACAGGGAGACTTTGGAGTTCTTTATTTAGGGGATGGTACGCCTTGTCAGATAGTTGGCAAAGGGAAAGTGCAGCTGAGATTGTAGATTGACAACACGTGGGTGTTGAAAGAGGTCATGCATGTTCCGATTCTGAAGTAGAGTCTGATTTCTATAGGAAGGTTGGGAGATGAGGGATGCACAATAACCCTCATAGCGGATTCTTGGAAGGTTACCAAGGGAGCACTTGTTCTAGCAAGAGGTAAGAAAGTAGATACTCTTTATCTGTCTACTTGTATTACTGATTCTACTTCTGGTGTAGATTCGAAGATGTGGCCTAATAGGCTTGGTCACAAGAATAGGAAGGGAATGGAAGTTCTTGATTCAAAAGGTATGTGCACAGATACAGTTCATTGCAGAAAGAGGAAATTTGATGCCTTTGACAGGAACAAAGAAGCCTTGGTGTTTATGGAGGAGATGAAGGATAGAGATCAGTCACAGGGGCTGAATAAGTCTGAGCAGGGCAGCATGGACAGAGGTTTGATCCAAGAAGAGCTCGTGGATGAAAATTTCATCACTTACAGGAACACACAGACACCAATGTCGGTAGCTTGGCACCGACGTCAGTCATCCAGATACCGACATCGGTCATGTCCAGACCAGCAGGGTCAGTAGGTCGGACAGGAGAAGTCTGACGTTGGTCATAAGGACCGACGTCGGTAGAAGGGACACCGGCGTCGACCAGGGAAACGATGTCGGTAGTCAGGGTTAGTGCAGGGAACCGACATCGGTCGGGAGCAGACTGGGAGATGGCATAGATCGGTCACTAGAATGGATGTTGGGTGAATTAATAGGTCTCAAACACCCATGTGGAGGTCATGAAAGGTATGTGAACCTCATATTCGTTGTTCACCTTCTTTATATTGCTTACTGATAGTCACAAACTAGGAAGATGGAAGAAGCAATGCAGGTAGAATCCAGAAACAGTGGGAGCTTGGCATGGATGAGGAGTGTGAGTCCTTGGAGAACCAAATAGGTATTTGTTGGTAGTGTTGTCAGCTAGAAGAAAGCACTAGATAGAGGGATGGATTCCCATTTTAGAGAAGAGAGTGGATGGACACATGAGACAGAAGGCTATGGTATATGGTCTTGATTATGCTGCAGAACAATGGAGGTTTGACCATTGTATTTTATCTTTACCAGGTTGGATAATATTAGCTACATTATCCTATTACTGTATTGTGTTACTTGTTGCAGGGTTTCATATACAGGGAGTTTTTTGAGCTAAGGGTAGTGTTGGTTCAGAAGTATGTCATGGAGAATTTGGGAGCAGCAAAATTCTTGTGGCATAAGATACAGGTATTGCATCACAGGTTTACATGGTGGTTGGTCTTCAAGAGTGACATTGAAGAGGGATACAGAGCCTAAGGAACAAAATAGATGGTGTACAGGTACAGGTACAAGTTGCAGCTATTTATCTCCAAGTGGGAGATTGTTGTGGTGTGGAGCTAAAAGCTTCAACTATTTGCAGACACTAGAAGGAAGGATGTTGAAGAACCAGAGCCACCGGCGTCGGCAGTATGACCAACGTCGGTCAAGTGCAGTGGAGAAGGAGACCGGCGACGGCAGGAAGTTGGCCGACGTTGGCAGCACCAGACCAGCAGGGACCGGCGTCGGTCACCTGTGTATTTTTGAAACTGTTGTTGACGAACAATCAGTTAGTTGAACCGAGTGTTTGCATGCTAAGGGGCTAATTTAAGTCACGAGCTGTGTGTCTAATTTTAGTAGTTAAACTTCTATTTTTTGTAAGCATGGGATCTTATTTATAGACCCATGAGGCATGTATTGTAATTAATTCTAAGGCAAGTAAAAGCATTGAAGTAAGCAAGGTCAAGGAGATTTACAGGTGTAAGGTCAAGGAGATCAGCTGAAGCATTCAAGGAGGGATAGCAACTTAGGCTTTAGAGTTGTTGTGTTAAGCAAGAGAGAGAGGGAAGAAGGTCTTGAGGTGTGGCAAGCCTTTGAGGTGGAGGAAGAAGTGGCATCTTCCTTATTGTATTTTCTTCTAGTAATATCTAATACAAAGAGTGTGTATTGTCTCTCAAATTCTTTGATGTCTCATGTTTCTAGCTACTTTATCATTCTGGTATAATTCCGTGTTTAATTGCATATAAGATAGTAATCAATTGTGCTCTAATTGGTAGAGCTACAGATCCCCTGACATAATTCTAATTTTTTTCCCTACTTCTATATTCCCTCTTCTTCCCATCTTACAACATGTGAACATACTTTGTTTTAGTTTTATCTATCTTTAGAACAAAACCATATGATTGAGTGCTTGGATTATTTTATTTACACCATTACTTTATATTTATAGAGTTTCATTGGTTTCATTTAAAATAAATAAAAATTCATCACCATTCTTTTTTGGTGGACAACTACATTTGTTTCTCTATTTTTGTACTTTTCCCATTATTGAGTGAACTTGGATTGTTACTTCTCACTCACCAATGTTGTTTTTATTTCATGTACCTTATTTTTCATGGATGATTGAGCTTGTATTTCTAATTCTCACTCACCAATGTTGTTTTTACTTAATGTACCTTTTTCCATTGATGATTGAGTTTGGGTTGTTACTTCTCACTCATGTTAGGGTGTGGAGCTAAAAACTTCACCAAGGAGCATTCATTATCAGGTTCGGGTCTACACAGACACCGGCGTCGGTCAAGAGCGACCGACGTCGATCACAGGCAGTTGCAGAGACGTCAACGTCGGTAGAGAATCGGCCAACGATGGTCACAGACAAGCAGCAGGAATCGACGTCGGTTATCTGCGTGTCCAAAAAGCTATTTCCGTGGACAAAAGCGAGTGTTTGCATGATAAGTTTGAGTTGTAGACTCAAGCTTGTGTCTCTATTATTAGCATTACTATTTTTAGAGCCCTTGTTTAAGTGGTTTAACTGTTTGTTGGAAGTACATGCTCAAGTCTCCTAATTCTATATGAAGAATTAGATCTTCCTAGCTTAGTAGTTGTTGAATTGTAGAAGAATTCATTGGTGTGTGAAGAACAGTACAGAATTGAATCAATCCAGGCTTGTTGGAGTTGATTGTTCTTGAGAGAGATAGCTCTTGAGGAAATAGAGATCTATACATCTAGGAGAGGTGTGGAAGAAAGAAGCTTTCTTCAATTGTATTCCTTTTGTAAAGAGTTTATTAATACAAGTTTTTAGGGTGTTTTCTTGTATCTCTTGTTCTTGCTATTATCATTCTAATTACTTGTCAATCTGATTTAATTCCGCATTTATTGCTGTCATAGTTGTAATCTATTGTTGGTTTGATCCCCCAACAAGTGGTATCAGAGCCTTGGTTACAGGTTCAGAGCTTGATAATTGGTATCAAAGTTTAGGTTCACTAACAGGTAGTTCAGATCTGTGTAGTGTGTATTGATTATAGGTTCTCACAGGAGTTTCTGCAGGGATTTCTATTTGAGTGGGAGAAGCAATGGCAGATGAAAGTAAATTGAGAATGGAAAAGTTCAATGGCAAAAATTACCAACACTGGAGAATGCAGATAGAGGACTATTTGTATCAGAAAGATCTCTACTTACCGTTAGGAGGTATTGCAAAGAAGCCCAAAGACATGGAGGATGAAGAAAGGGAAGTTCTTGACAGAAAGGCTTTGGGTTCTATAAGACTGAGTCTAGCATCCACTGTGATATCCAATTTATCATAGGCAAAGTCTACGGTAGAGTTGATGACTACGTTAGCAAATTTGTATGAAAAACCCTCAGCTTTTAATAAGGTATATCTTATGAAGCAGTTGTTTAATTTGCATATGAATGAAGGTGGATCTATTTCTACTCATCTGAATGATTTCAATGGTATTGTGAATCAATTAAGTTCAGTGAATATAGTGTTTGATGATGAGATAAAAGCTCTTTTGATATTATGTTCTTTGCCTGAAAGCTGGCATGGCTTAGTAATGGCAGTAAGTAATACTACATCTGCATCAAATATTTTGAAAGTAGAGGATGTTGTTAGTGTTATCTTGAATGAGGAAATACGCAGGAAAAGCACAGAAGAGGCATCCGGGAACGCTTTAAGTTTTGAGAGCAGGGGAAGGCAGAAAGAGAAGAGCAAGAAAGGCAGAGCAAGATCCAAATCAAAGGGGAAAGGCAGATCTAAATCCAGAAATGGCAGAAGGCCACAATGCTGGAATTGTGGAAAGATGGGGCACATAAGCAGAGATTGTTGGTCAAAGCCCAAGGAGGACAACCAGCACGAAGGAAAGGAAGAAGCCAAGATTGCAGGTATTGCACAGGATGCTTTAATTTTCTCTCTGCATAATAATATAGAATCTTGGGTATTAGATTCTGGTGCATCTTTTCATGCTACTCCTAACAGGGAATATTTCAGTGATTATATCCATGGAGATTTTGGAATAGTGTATTTAGGGGATGATGAGCCCTGTAAAATAATTGGCAAAGGTAAAGTGCAGCTGAAGATGCAGAATAGCAACACATGGGTGTTGAGAGATGTGATGCATGTTCTTAGCTTGAAGAGAAATTTGATTTCTGCAGGAAAGTTAGGGGATGAGGGTTGTACAGTAACTCTCACAGCAGAATCTTGGAAGGTGACCAAGGGTGCACTTGTTATGGCCAGAGGTAAGAGAGAAGGTACTCTCTATTTGTGTAATTGTGTTACTAACAAATCTCCTTCTGTATTATCTACTTCAGATGTGGACGCTAAATTGTGGCACTCAAGGCTTGGCCACATGAGTGAGAAGGGGATGTCAATTCTTAAGTCTAAAGGTATGCTTTCAGATTTAAAAGGCATAGATCTAGAGTTTTGTGAGCACTTTGTATTTGGAAAATAGAAAAGGGTCAGTTTTCTCAAAACTAGGTTTACTAAGAAGAGGCACAAGTTGGAGCTTGTTCACACAGACGTGTGGGGACCAGCTCAGGTTGCTTCCATTGGAGGATCATAGTACTATGTATCTTTCATAGATGATGCTACAAGGAAGGTATGGATCTATTGTATTAGAAAGAAATCTGATGTATTTGATACTTTTAAAGTTTGGAAAGCTATGGTTGAGAATGAAACAGGTAAAAGATTAAAGTGCCTGAGATCAGACAATGGTGGTGAGTTCTGCAGTCATAAGTTCAGAGATTATTGTTACATGCATGGAATCCATAGGCAAAAGATGGTTCCAAGGACACCTCAGCAGAATGGTATTGCTGAAAGGATGAACAGGACAATAATGGAGCGTGCAAGATGTATGAGATTGCATGCCAGTTTGCCCTTACAGTTTTGGGCACAAGCTGTTGACACTGCAGTGTACCTGATTAACAGAGGACCCTCTACAGCTCTAGATGGTGGTATTCTAGAAGAGGCATGGACAGGTAAAAAGGTTGATCTCTCATATCTCAAAGTTTTTGGTTGTGAAGCCTTTGTGCATATAGATAAGGAAAATAGAAAGAAGCTTGATGCTAAGTCTATGAGATGCACGTTTATTGGCTATGGCTCAGATGATTTTGGTTACAGATTATGGAATCTAGAGACTAACAAGGTAATCAGGAGCCGTGATGTTGTTTTCAATGAAAGAGTGATGTATTGTGATCAGCTAAGGAAGCTGAATCAATCTGAGCAGAGCAATGGTGAATTGGATGAGGTGAAAGTCCAAGATGAGCTCGCGGGAAAAAGAAATAATCACTTACAGGAAAACACAGAGACCGACGTCGGCAGGTTAGGAACCGGCGTCGGCAAGACAGAAACTGGCGTCGGCCATACAGAGACCGACGTCGACTGCACAGGTACCGAGGTCGGTCAGGAAGAACCGACGTCGGTTAGTTACAGGTTTGCAGGTGACCGAGGTCGGTCACTGTCAGAGAATTTGGGTGGACAGCATGTTGTGGACGAGTCTCAAACACCCATCAGGAGGTCAGAAAGGGTGAGTAAGCCTCCAATTAGATATTCTCCTTCTTTATTTTATTTATTGCTAACTGATGGTGGAGAACCAGAGAGTTTTGAAGAAGCAATACAGGTGGAGTCCAAGAGTGAGTGGGAGCATGGCATGGTTGAGGAGTTGGAGTCCTTAAGAGAGAACCAAACATGGGATTTGGTTGAATTGCCAGCTGGTAAGAGAACACTTAAGAATAGATGGACCTACAGGTTGAAGGAAGGTGAGTATGGATAGATGAGATACAAGGCCAGATTAGTGGTAAAAGGATTTGCACAAAAGCCAGGTATTGACTTTGGTGAGATTTTTTCTCCTGTTGTTAAAATGACTTTAATAAGGGTTGTATTGTCTTTGGTTGCTTTTGAGGATTTGCATCTTGAGCAGCTAGATGTTAAGATAGCGTTTCTTCATGGAGAGTTGGATGAGGAAATATATATGGAACAGCCAGAAGGATTCGAGGTCAAGGGTAAGGAGAAGTTTGTGTGCAGGTTGAAGAAAAGCTTGTATGGCCTCAAGCAAGCTCCTAGGCAATGGTACTTAAAATTTGACAGGTTTATGACTAAGCATGGCTACAGTAGGTGTCAATCAGACCATTGTGTGTATTTCAAGAGATTTGATAATGGTAGATATATTATTCTATTGTTGTATGTAGATGACATGCTGGTTGCAGGGTCTCACATGCAGGATATCTCAGAGCTTAAGATAAAATTAGCTCAAACGTTTGCTATGAAGGATTTGGGAGCAGCAAAGAAAATCCTTGGCATGAGCATTAAGAGAGACAGGAAAAATCACATGTTGATATTGTCTCAAGAAGATTATGTGGACAAGGTGTTGAAACGGTTCAATATGCAGGATGCTAAATCGGTAAGCACACCTTTGGCTGGACATTTTAAGTTGAGTAAAGAACAATGTCCTAATTCATATGATGAGGTAGAGTACATGAGTAAGGTTCCATATTCTTTCGCAGTAGGGAGTTTGATGTATGCAATGGTGTGTACTAGACCGGATATTGCCCAAGCAGTGGGAGTTGTAAGTAAGTATATGGCCAATCCAGGTAAGGAACATTGGAAAGCAGTTCAGTGGATCCTTAGATATCTGAGAGGAACCAGCAGTAGGCACTTGTGCTATGGAGGTTCAGATACTTCTCTACATGGCTATGTAGATTCAGATATGGTAGGTGATTTGGATGGCAGGAGGAGCACTACAGGTTATGTTTTCACTGTAGGTGGAACGGCGGTTAGCTGGATATCTAAGTTGCAGAAGGTTGTTGCCTTGTCAACTACAGAAGTAGAGTATATTGCAGCCACAGAAGCTAGCAAGGAGATGATATGGATGACACGGTTCATGGATGAGCTTGGTAGGGAGCATGAGAGTTGCAGATTGTATAGTGACAATCAGAGTGCAATCCATTTAGCTAAGAATTCAGCCTTTCATTCAAGAACAAAGCACATACAGCTAAGGTATCACTTCATACGACAGGTATTGGAAGATGGTGAGTTGAAGCTGGAGAAGATCCATACAGATAGGAATCCTGCTGATATGTTAACCAAGCCGGTTACAAAGGAGAAGTTGAATCTTCATTCAACTTCTATTGGTCTTCATGATTGAGTTGAAGATGGTGGAGCTAGAAGATGTTGCTGTACAGGTACTGGTGTAGCTGTTTATCTCCAAGTGGGAGATTGTTAGGGTGTGGAGCTAAAAACTTCACCAAGGAGCATTCATTATCAGGTTCGGGTCTACACAGACACTGGCATCGGTCAGGAGCGACCGACGTCGGTCACAGGCAGTTGCAGAGACGCCGACGTCGGCAGAGAATCGGTCGATGACGGTCACAGACAAGCAGCAGGAACCGACGTCGGTTACCTGCGTATCTAGAAAGCTATTTCCGTGGACAGAAGCAAGTGTTTGCATGATAAGTTTGAGTTGTAGACTCAAGCTTGCATCTCTATTATTAGCATTACTATTTTTAGAGCCCTTGTTTAAGTGGTTTAACTGTTTGTTGGAAGTACATGCTCAAGTCTCCTAATTCTATTTGAAGAATTAGATCTTCCTAGCTTAGTAGTAGTTGAATTGTAGAAGAATTCATTGGTGTGAGAAGAACAGTACAGAATTGAATCAATCCAGGCTTGTTGGAGTTGATTGTTCTTGAGAGAGATAGCTCTTGAGGAATAGAGATCTATTGAGAGATTTATACATCTAGGAGAGGTGTGGAAGAAAGAAGCTTTCTTCAATTGTATTCCTTTTGTAAAGAGTTTGTTAATACAAGTTTTCAGGGTGTTTTCTTGTATCTCTTGTTCTTGCTATTATCATTCTAATTACTTGTCAATCTGATTTAATTCCGCATTTATTACTGTCATAGTTGTAATCTATTGTTGGTTTGATCCCTCAACAACTCATCAATGTTGTTTTATTTTATGTTTCTCTTCCATCTTTTTCAAAAGTTTGGTTTGTTAATCCTTTAAATAATGATTTTATACTTATCATACTACTTTTACACATCCTTGGTTTGATTTATTTTATCACTTTTCTTACCTAAGGAATGCATCTTTTTAAGTTTTTTGGTCATTTACTATCCTTGGATTTTTTATTACCCAGTTTACTCTAACTATGGCTTGGTAATTTTAGTCCCAACTTATAATTTATCACCTTATCTAACCAAATTTCCAAGTATGTCATGCCTAAACACACTTGAATTATTTTAACATCCTTATGTTTTTTTGTCTTTGCTCTTTAGTTTTGTATCCTTAGGGTTTGTCCAAAGTAATTTATATGCCCTCCACAATCAAAAATCCATACACAACAAACAACCATTCAATGATAAATTTAATTCAAGGTACATATATTTTAATTGTTATTTCCTTATTTTCCATTTCAATTATTACTTTCTAATATAATTTATTTATCTCAGAGCTATTTATTGCTATGTTTTTTTCCTAAAGCACCATCCCATGTTATAATTGTGTGTCATGCAATGATCATTAAGTGGGGTATATATATACACACATAATTTTTAAAATCCATCAATTTTGATGATTTCTCTCTTGCAAGAACATGTCGAGACTCAACCTCTCTGAGTGCACACCTTAAAGGGTGCATTGAGAAATGGGTGGGCAGACCTTTGGTGATTCACAAGATTTTTGTTCCCTATACCTCTCCTAAAACCAATACAAACCCCTCCTATACATTTTTCTAAGTTTTGGCATCTCCCTTACATGATTCTCAAAATAATTCACCACCTCAAATAACCCCTACCTAAGCCAAAACTTCTTTTTACCATTTACCAAATGTAGTCCACTGGGTCGACCTAGTTCAAGAAATAGTGTATGTTATAAGACTAAGTTGACTTAGGCTGACTGAGTTTGAGACCTAATAGCTCTATCTTCCTAACTAACTAGGTCAAATAGGTTAACTACATCAATTAAAATTTTGGAAGGGATTAAGGTCAAATCAAACTATATATACACATCTTTCACCTCATTTCCAATAGATAAAATTATTCATTTACACTTCTTTATCTACTTTTATGCCATTCTACTTGAGGAGTCATTGCATGCTTCTTAGAGGAAAACCTTTGTCTTGTAAAGGCTTGAGATTCACTAGCAGGTCCTTGGCTAGACTATAGTCCATTGTCCATCCTTACTTTCTTCAATAATACACAACAACCTCTTGCAAAGCACCGTTGGCCAAGGGCAAGGTTGAGGCTCGACTGGTTTGTCTTCAAGGGAAGTATTCTTAACTCTTACTCTTCTATTTTAGTAGATATATTTACATGTATAATGGATAATGAATGTATTGTGTTTCCTTGCTTAGGATTACCTCTACATTTACTTGAGTAGAGTTTTACTTTTCATGTTTATTATTTATGTTTATCCCCTATTTGTGCCACAAGCTTCAGTGAGCACTAGATTAAATTTACTTTACTTTATTATTACATTAATTATCAAGACCTAGGTAGCGTTATTGTGTGGTGTTACTTGATTAGAGGCTTTGAAAACCTCTCTAGCTATATTATATGATAATAGATCCCTTAGGTAGGTTTAGCATATCCATATTGGTTATGACCGTAATTATCTAAGTATTGCTAGTTATAGTTAGCTAATTTATCTTCTCTGAGTTAGGATTCATTTATAGATCAACTTCACTTTCAATTGAATATAGAAGCCATCTAGTTAAGCAAACAACTTTTGAAGTTATTTATAATTTCATTAAATAAAATATCTTGATGAGATAAGGTGTTCTATAAAAGATCATGATATACAATGGCTCAAATTTCTATTCCTAAGAGTTAATTAGATTATTCTAGGGATATGGAATCACATTATCCCACTCTTTATATTACTACCCATAGGGAAACAACCAAGATAAATCAAGTAATAATAACTTGGTCACTATTATTTGTAAATTGGTTTATGAGAATTAAAAAAACTACATAAGGAATTATACGATGCACTATGGGGGAATCGTATAACACCAAAGAGAACTATAGGCATGTGCCCATTTCAAGTACTCTATGTATTTGATGTGGTGATCCTAATAACACTTAAATTTATAGCATCGAAGTAGGCCAAGGTTATTGAGATTCAGAACTTTGAAATTTCGTTAAACAAGAGAATTTCCTATTAAATAAGCTAGAAGAAGATAGAGAATGAGTTATTGACAAAATTGTTGAACACCAAGCTCAAGTCAAAATATTTTTTGATAATAAAACCAAGAAGAGGGATTTTCAGGTGGGAGATCTTGTTCTCTTGTGGGATAAACAAAGAGAACCAAAAGGAAGTCAGGAAATTTGACTCCATATGGATGGGTTCACTCAAGATTAGACACTTTTATGGCGATAACACCTTTTATTTAGCCTATTGTGATGGTACTCATCTACAATTTCCATACAATGAACAATATCTCAAGCATTACTTTAAGTGAAATCAAGTTTTCACCTACATGTAAGTATTATATAATAATTTTGGTTATGTTTCTTTCTGGTTTTCTTTTTGGCTTATCTTGTGTTGTATGTCTTGTTTTACATCTTTTTCCTTGTTGGTTAGTTATTTTTATAGAAATATCCTACTTTGCATTTAGTCAATTTGTCTATCAAATTTTAAATGACTCTGTAGCTCAATGGAAATGCACTTATCTATAAAAATAGAGTCTATAATTCTTCCCCATTTCTTAAAGTTTGAGGTCCCCAATCGGAGCCAGTTATTGTTCTAATTTTTGGACAAGGGTAAATTTTTTGAAATGATAAGTCTTCTAAACAAAATAAATCAAATGAGGTCAACATGGTCAAAATTAGGAAAAAGTGAAAAAAAATATAATTTTTTAAGCCTTATCATAATTTAAATGTTTGTCAAACACATAGGGAATTTCTACCTATGATTTAACAAATTGGTGGAACCTGACACCCTTGCAATAACCTTGTCAGACCCTCATAAATGCTTAAACACACATCAAAATATGACATATTTGTAAACAAACCTTGTGGACCTTGATCTATGTTCCAACACCTCACAAATCCTAAAGTCTACATAGGCACTCTGTGCAACCTATAACCTACTCAAGCATCCTTCAATATCTACTATTAAATTGGTAGTTACTCTATATGTGCAAGAATTTTGAGAAGGTTTTAAATTTCTATCCTTTATTTTTCACCCTCATTTATGTCCTTCTCCACTTCTAATTACTTTGTAGCTTTTCTTATTTACTTCTAATATTATATACTTTAGGGTTCCTGCCAAATTTTTTCATAATTATTATTTGAGGGAATTAGGGTGCATGTTCAAGCTTGCATCTCTAACCTATGATTGGAGACTCGACCAAATTCATTGAAAAATTAGGGTTTCCTACTCTCTAATGTTTTCTAACTTTAATCCATTGTTATTTTTTTTTCAAAATTAGGTTTTATAATTTCACTTGGTATACTATCAAAATCTAGGGTTTGATGATAAGGAGATTTGATTGTTGATTACATCTTTATTAGATTCTGAGGTTAGTTCCAACACATATCAGAACTCATGGTGTACTCAACATCTCATCATAAATTGAGGTATGCTCAACACCCCATTAAAATCCACAACATGCTCATACATATCACAAAACCCAATTACTTGCTAAAGATACTCTTGAATTCCACACCTTGTTTAAACACATTTTGAGACCCGTTCCTTGTCTAAACACATCTAGTTTTTTGCCTTCTCCAGGTCTAGTTCAGAGCATAGTTTCCTTCTCATAAATAGTTATTTTGCATAAAATGTCAACTTCAAAGATCCTAATTAAGATAACCTTGAATAAAATTACTCCAAAGAATACCCCTCCAAAAAAGGGTCCTTGGGGTGAAGGTACATATATGAAATAATATTTTTTACGTTGTTCCTCCATCACACTTGGACTCCAATCTGGAAAATATATTTAACACTAATAAGGTCATATTAATTTGGAAAAATATTAGTGTATAATATTTACTACTACCAAATTAGATTATAGTCAAAGTTTATATGACAGTGGACTGGCCCAAGCAGTTGCTTTCCCAACTTCAGTACAATGCCTAGAGTTAGTCCTAACCATGACCATGCACTATGATCCTAAAAGGATGGAAGTAAATAACTCAATCGGAGAGTATGTTTTATGCCTAGCACCAAAGCACATTAATAATTTACTCTAATTTCCATATAAGGAATCCTTTGTTGTCTTTATTCCAACCACTACTCAATAATTATGGGAGGATAACACTAGTTCCTATTCCAAATAGGTAAAAAAAATAGTTGATAAAATCAGATCATTCAATGATGAGGCTTACAAAAATAATATCCAAGTTTGAATCCAAAAATGAAGTCAATTACATGATCACACTCTTGCACAAAGTGGTAGGGAGTCCAATTGTATGAAGTTTCCAAATTTGGATGTACACGTACATCTATATCATTCACAAGAATGAACAATACATCAACTAAGGATAACTCATCAATGACTCCATACATAAGTAGTTGACAAAAGTCAACATGAATTCTAAGTTCTACATGATTTCCTACCTTATCTATGTTATTGTTAGGAGGAGGTTGAATATGGTAGGAAATATCAAGACTACAAATATATGTGAGTTATATCCAACTCACTCTGAAGGAGAGTGTTCATCATTTTCGTAAGGTAAATGTTGTATTCCTATAATATGTGATCAATATGTTTGAACAAGACCCCTAAAATATGAGGATATCTATATAATATTCTACATATATCGCTATATGGGGATCATGGTTTATATAATTTCTAACTTTCACTTATTTGTGGATTTATAGATGCAAAATTGTACCATACATGCTCACAAGAAATATTGATGACAAATGGGCCTTGATTAAATTGTTTAGACAATTAAATAAGATGCACAAGTTATTAGTAAGTAAACACAAAGCTAGAATGAAGTTTCCTATCTCTATAGGAAGATACACGTGCACATCAATGGCAAAATAAAATTTATTGAAGAAGAGATGACATGTGTCACCATCTAGACATTTGAAATTAGGACTTACTTTGACATTTGAGGTATAGTTAATAATATTATTGGTTCCTCATATCAACATGTGTCTCATTTTTAATACTATTGTATGGATTGCCATGATGAGAAGGAAGTAAGAGTCTGAGACTACTCACAGCTCACCTTGAAATAAGTCATTACATTTATCATTGTAAAAGTTTCCAAAAAACTTGTAGATGATGGAGATGTATTGGATCTAATATCCAAAAAAGAGGCAATTGGATTAAAAACACTTAATAAAATTGATTAGAATAAAAAATATCTCATTCCTCTCATAAGTAGAACATAGGTTCTGCTTGACAAGACATTGGAGTGGTTGAAAAGTAAAGGTGCAAACATTGATAACGTAGGATTTCCATCACCACCAAAGGAAAAAGACACCAAAGAGATAGAAGAGGATACAATAACTAAGGTTATTTCAAATATTTCTCTAATTTATAAGCCTCTCAAACTCGAGATAAAATGTTAGAATAAAAATCTTCTTGTTCTCTCAGTATTTCTATTTCAGAGGATGTTCCCCTTGGTAGTTTTTTTCAATCTCAAACACTAGTAAAAAATACAATTAAGTAATTCCTTGCATTTGGTACTTCATTATTGATTTTATCCTCTACTCCTCTTTAACTTGATACTTCTTCTCCTTCACCTTATCCATAATATACTAAATTACCTCATGTAATTTCACCTAAATGATCGATAGATACTTCAAAGAAAAAAGAAGGTGAAATTGTACCACAAGAGACCCAAGCCTTGAAAACCCCTCCACATCCTCTTGAGAATCAAACTAAATCTAATTATTCCCTCGTACAATAACCTCCTCCTAGTGTATAGAATCTTGACTGGTTTAATGAATTAGTAAAGAAAATAAAGAAAACTATTAAGCCTTAAGAAATTGATTTTAGTTCCCTGATAACTCTCCCTCCATGAACAATAAAGAAACCCAAGACTGTGTCAAGAATAACCATAGACAATAGAGATAGATATGCAGTGATGGTAGTTACTCCTATATAAAATGACAAAGATAGTGTCAGTGATTCATAGTATCATAGCACAAAAGTACATTTGGGGAAAACAACTAAGGAATGAAAGAAAATGTTTCGTCAAAAATTGGTACCTTGTTTGAAAAGATATATCAAGATAATATGACCAAGGATCAACTCAAAGAAAAATTTAAATAATTGACATCAGTAGTCCAAACATTGATCAATCCAATTTAGTCTTCCTCCTCCTATGTTTCCTTGAAAATCAACCACACGGAGACACTCAACATTGAAGAGGAAATTGGATACATGGGTAGAACAATGAGGGAATGGTATGAGAAAATTCTACAACAAGGTATTTCTATAATTAATGCATTAATGACTATGTATTCTAAAATTTAATCAAAATATGATAAGGCAACTGAAGCCAAAGATAAGTATGCAGAATAAGTAGAGAAATGGAAAGACATGATTCCCACATTGAAGGATTTCTCCAATACTTGCCTAGATGATATCATTTAAGAAGGATTCATTCAAGTTGAGTAAATTGAAGAACTTACCAAGTTATAGGGAGCTGCTCAATTCATGATCCATATTGTTAGAGAGAGAATCAATAAATTTAATGGATCTAATTCAATAGGAGGTGATGTTATTATTGAAATCTCAAGAGGAATTGGAAAGATGAATTGCACATTTATGGATGATGATATGAAAGTGGTCACTAAAGACATCATTATTGAGCAATTCAAGAAGAACATTGAAGATATATTTACTCCAAAATCTGCATTCAACTACAAATTGATTCATAATTTGGTCAAATATTTGAATAACCTGTAAAATCTTGAATCATTACTAAAAATACTTCAATAGACATCGCAAAAATGATAGATATGTATTGTGAGGTAGAAATAGTTTTTATATATTTAGATGGCGATGATGAATAAAGAATGAGATAAACCTTGTAAAACTTCAATGAATATAAGTAGAAGAAGCATCTGCCAATGAAATAAAATATATAAGTTATTCTGGGTAAGGAAAAAGAGAAAATATGTTACAAAATTACTACTTGTAATTTAGAGTCATTCTCACAATTTTTAGTTACATTTTTTTTAGTAGTTAATTCACACATTATATGTTGTGCAAATGTACTGAGTCATTTTTACAAGTTGGGTAAATTTTCCATTGTAATTTTTTACAATTTGTGCAAAAACACAAATGCACTTTTGCAATTGTGCATATTACTTAATGTGTTCTTGAAAGTTTTATTTATTTTTTAATTAGGTGAATAAGCAGGTTTTACAAGGATCTTACAACCTAATAGCTAAATTGGTATCAAAATAAAGCAGAATGTATGCACCTAAATTCAGTCACCTACATTAACATCACTAATATTACTATTAGTCAACACTAATTCTGCTTATCTCATTTATTCTAATTAATCCCATCCTAATATCCCCCCTTTTCCTATCATTTATCTAATATCCCCCTTCATTATCCTTCATCCACTAACCTTATACTATCCCACCAATCAATTAATTTATCCTAAATCCCCATTATCCTAATATAATCCCACTTACTTATAATTTTGGAATTTTAAATTCTCAATGGCCCACCTACTAGCCTATCCCTAGACTCTATTACACCCCACATCCCTAATCACCCACCAAATCCCTATCTAATCCCCCATATAATCATTATTAACCTTTAATAAGGATTTTAGAACCCTCCAAATCTATAACCTTCCCTATTCTCACCCCTCTTCTCTAGAAACCTCTAAATTTAGAAGATTCAAAGGAATTTTAAATTTCTTGGATAATACTCATCCATGTATCTCCCCAAACCAAGTTTTAATATCCACCATTGATCTTTCCCTCCTTCCTCCATTTAAACAAATCCTCTCCTCCATGAAAGGTCATCTCTAGACTTCATAACAAATCCATGTCAAACTAATTAGTAATCTTAGGAGTCTATAATCAAACATCCATCATATATAATCAAGCATCATAATGTTAATTTGAGTCTAAGGTAAATCTAATATAACCTTCTTGTTTTTTATTCCATTTTATCATGGTGTAGAGAATTTAACTTTAGGGTCATAATATTGGTTTTGAATTATGTTCATCCATTTGCATTTTGGCCTTAATGGCTATATCACTTTAACTAGGTATTTGGTTATTTGGGTTGATTGAATTTCATAATTTAATCCATAGGGCTCAAATTACATCTACATTTTGGCAACTATAGTGGGACCTTGGTCCTAATTTAATAAATTTTGCTTTTTATTGGTGTTTTGTTATCTTACAAGATCAAGAAAATCTTGGATTTTTAGAACTTTGCGTGCATAGGGGTAATCTATGACATTGCACTGGTATTCATGACCTTGTAGTCATGGTTTTGTCCTCATAAGTCATGGTTTTGTGCTAACCATTTACATTGATTGTAATTGACTCCTCTAACCATGCAGGTTTTTGCCTTTTCAATAAAAATGCAATCATAAATCATGACTTTACATAGAGAGTTATAATTTTGCATATGTAGTAGTGATTTTGTCTAACCGCTAACAATTTTTGGGTTTTATAGGTTTCAATCTTTAGGCAAAATTATGACTTCTAAAGTCGTGACTTTGTCTTGTAAATTGCAGTATTGTGGTCGAGAGTCATGATTTTGTAAATTTCATAAAATAACTAACATATTGATCCTTGTATTCTAACTTGTAGGTATTTAACATTCTCTATTTTGGTAGGGGACCCATCATCACCAATTAGGCATAATAAGCCCCTTTTGTCTTTGCATTTTCATCCAAACAATTTTATTTGTAACTAACCCCCTTTTGTGTAATAGGATTTTATCTTTGTGAATATATGTTATATGATATGTGTGGTTTACAAGGTCACTAGAAGAAGAAAGGTAGGAAGGTCCAAGTCAAAGACACAACAAGACAACCTCTTAGCCTTTTCCCATTCATTGATAAAACTGTAGATCATAAAATTATCAGAGTCACAACTTTTCCCTGTGGAATAATGATATTGTAATCTAAATCACAGCTTTGTAATTTTGGTCATTTTGATTTTTATTATGTCTATTGTCCATCTTTAGATCTATGAGGCAGGCTTAGGACTTGATCTCAAATGAAAGTGCTCTCTTTATAGTCCTAAATTCTATCTATTTTTGATAAACATTTCCATTCATAAATTTTGGATATATTGTAATCATTTTCTAATCTAACTTTAATCATCTATAATAGATTTTTTTCGTATATGAAATATCTGCTTTTAAATTGTATAATCATCTATTTCTGATCAAATATCAAAATATTAAGAGTTTATAATTTATCACAAAACCATAACTCTTGATTTATAACAAATAGCAATTTTGTCATCGATAGTTACAATTTTGTGCAGGTAATTAAGGTTTTGAAGATAGACATCATCATTAACTAACCACTATAAGATCACAACTCACAATCTGTGATTTTTCTTTAGAGTAGTAATTTTGTAGTTTCTAGTTATGGTTTTTCAATGTGTAGTTGTAATTTTGCATTCAAAATTATCCATTTTAAGTGTATTTTTAGAGTCATTTTTGGTGAATTTTGGGTCATTTCAGGCCTTTCACAAAGCCCAAATTGTCTTTGGCATCCAAGAATGTTCCCCTTGACCCCACCTTTTACTATGATAGGGAGTATGTTGGGGGTGCTACCCCCAAACCCAAAAAGGGGCTTTGCCCCTTAACCCTTCAAGGGGTGCTGTCACCCCCAGACCCTCACATCATGTCTTGCTCACCCCAAAGAAATTATAGAGCCAAATCATAATTTTTTTAGGGTGTTTTATTCAGGAATATTTAACTAACATCATATTTATTATAGAGGTTATTTTTTCTTTCTAACATAATATTTTTGTAGGTCATATTTTAGGTCTAACATTTTATCTTACAAGTTACCCCTTAAGATTGATCATCAAACTACTAATCCTTGTCGGAGTGCTAAAGTCAAACTACTAACTTGTGTGCTTGTAGGCCGCTTGTCAAAGAATCCTTTTGGGAACTTTAAAATTCTATTTTCGAATCATTTTAATCATCTTTGTCTTGTATATATCATCTTGTCTTGTTTGACTTGTATATTCTCATCTTTCATCTTGCATATACATCACACTTAATCTAAACTGGTAAATTAATCTTTTAGACTATCTGTTAATATCCTGAGGGCTATGATTGGTGTATGTTCTCCTTGTTACATCCTTACATTGATTTTTAGGGGATCAAAAACCACATATAAACTCCATCCCCTTTTTTATTTTCTAGATGGCTAGTGATCGTGGATTTCACCACCATGCACTAGTCCAAACTTTATGTTCCGATGGAGTCTAAAAATTAAGAGAGATGTCATTCGATGACAAATCAAAATTCCTCAAAAAGGGTTTTATAAAGCAAGGGGTAGTTAAGCTCTAAGATACAAGGTGGTTAGATAACATCCTATATAGACTTGTGCCCCACTATACCTTCATGTATATAAGAGACACACTTAGAAAGCCTTGTGCAAACTTAGCATAAGAAACTTTGACCATAATAGGCATTTCACTGTTGGAGTCAGTATCAGCTTTTAAGTAGCCATCATGTGGAAAGAGGATTGAGAGGGATCGATTGATTCTATAATGGGTCACCAGCTTATAACCTCACCTATGAAGTCATTAGATGGTGCGAGTGTCAGGTTACATACCCTTGAGTTTGTTAATCATAGGATTGTAGCTTTTTTGCTTGGGTGTGTGTTGTGCTAAACCCGTGTTGTTTGTGAGCTGAGTCAACCTTCACCTAAACTTATACACACCTATATACATATTTTCAAAACTCCTCTTTTATATTCTTACCTCATCATTTGTACATCCTTGTCCCCTCATCTTGTACATATCACGTTGCATATCCTATCATCTTATCCATCCTTGTCATCCTCTCATTGTGCATCCCTATCCCCCTCCTAGTCTCACTATATCCACCCATCCTTGGTCTTCATCCCATCACCCAATCATCATCTTGTATATCCTTTTACCTTTCACACCTTCATCATCATCCATTTATATTTATATATCCTTATTCCTACCTCATCTTGTCATTATCTCATCCTAACCTGGTCATTTCCATATTATCCTATCCCATCCATGCCATATATTAACATTACCTTCATATATCCTTATCCCATTATCTTAGTAATTTTCAACTATCATTGATCATCACACCATCAATCATAGATCCTAATTATTGTCATGTTTATTCTTGCATCATATAATCATCCCCTATACATATTATATTTATACATTGTTTTCATTGTCCTACCCCATCTCCCATCACCTACCCATCTTATTCATTATCTTGTATATCCTTATTTAACCCTCTTGTACATATATGTGTTCTCTTTACAACCTTATAGTCACATCTTATCACTAGACCCACCCATCCTAATCATCTTCACTCATCACTTACATATCCCAATCACACCTTGTCTTGTCATCCATAGCTTATCCTAAGTCCCTCTTGTCCACAACCGAACATTTTTCTTGACCTTGCCTTCATCACCCATCTAGTTTGCCCCCATCCTATCTTATCCTAGGTTACTTTATGGGTCTAAACCATCCCCATCATTATCTCTAATCATTTCATCATCACCTATCATACTTGTCCTTAACCCATTCTCCTATCATATTCATCATAATCATACCCCATCCCTTCTTGAGGAGATTGGTCTAAGTATTGAGCTAGTCCTGTCATCCACATCATCCTATCATCCTATCAATCCATTATCATTCATCACTTAGTCAAATCTTAGACCTAGTTGTAGATACCACAAAACTACACATTTATAGTTTTTGATAACTAAATGCCTCAGGACCCCCTAAAATTTTTTAAACCTTCCCAAAACCCTCCTTAACCCAACCAAATCATTATTCTCCTAGTCACACAATATCATTCAAAATCACTATTTGAAATTACTATTCAAAAGTAATATTCATCATCACTATTCACTTTGGCCCCACTATCACTATTCATGATGACATCGCTTGATGGCATGGCTTAGAAATGACATGGCTTGATGTGGGACATCATACCCCACTTGGGACCCATTCACAAAGTGCCTAATGACCTCATTTCAGCATCACAAAGTTCCCCCCTTAAAATATGGTGACTTTCCCCTTAATGGGTCATTATTCAACATGTATTTTGTCTTCCGCACATGAAATTAGACTTTAAAAGAGATACCTACCTATTTAAGACTTTGGGAAAGATAAAGGGCACCCATTTTTGACTTCTTAGCTGAAATGGAAGACTTCTCAACCCAAATGAGAATCTTCCACAACCTCATCTTGGGATTTTTATCCCCCATATGGAAAATGGCACCACATTTGGTGTGCCACCCATTTAAGTGCTTGTGTGAAAGCAAGAAAGGGTGGGGAGAAGTTCGGTCTCATTTAAACCCATGTGCATGATTCCCATTCAAAATTAGACTCATGTGCAAGGTGGGAGACACACCAACCCCAAATAGGAGACTTATGATCAAAGTGGAAATCCCCAAAAATCTCATCCTTAACTTATTTATGAGCCCCACTTGGAATAATTCGAATTGCTTCACTATCCCACTCTTTTGGCATGTATCCCAACATCAAATGCTATAAATACCCCCCCTCTCCTTCACCCAAGGTTAAGTTGGAAGTTAGTATTTTTTTATTAATATTTGTGTTACAAGTTTGGAGGTATCATCAAGGAGGTCATTATATTGAAGAGAAGGAGCTCAAACAACAAAACTCTTCCAAAATTACTTCAAGTCTTCATCAACTATCAACAAGCCAATCTTCATCAATAAGCATCTTGAAGCATTGAGGTAATCTTGTTGTTTAGTTATCTTAATTTTGGTATTCCTTTCCCTTTGGCATTATTATTTCACTTGATTCCTTCATCACCCTCTTTTTATTTTATCCTCTTATCCATATCCATTTTTTATTCCTGATCACCATTTACCCCTTTGACTTCTTGGCCTCATTTTGACCATTTTCCCCTTTGCCTTCTTGGCCTCATTTTGGACCATTTGCCCCTTTGCCTTCTTGGCCTTATTTTGACCATTTATCCCTCTTATTTTATTGAAAACATTACCCTTCACCATATAAACCCATTTAAAACCCCAACCAAATCACTCTTTTGACCTTTATCAAACCAATTCAAACCAAAAACCATAACTTTATTTTAGCCAATTTTCAGCATTAGCATTATTTAAACTAGTTGCTTTATTTCAACCATCTAAGCAAAGAATTTAGTTTTATTGATTAATTTGTTGTTATTTTTTGTATTTAATTTAATTTTTGAAGTCATATAAGGCAAATATATTTCTTTTATTATTACCACTTAAGCATTTAAAAGCAAGTAGATTGACAACCTCCTATAAAGCTTTTGTTTCTAGGATCTAGCTCACACTAGGCAATCCACCCATCTACTTGTCTAACAAACAAGTTTATTTTAGTGTTTTATTATTTGTAATTCATCCTTCCAATCCAAATAGGATATCTCCACAATCATATAGATTCAATTTGTGTACATTCAATAGGTATTCTTTCACACCCTTCATAACTAGTTTCTACTTTTCACACTTAGAAAAAGGCAAAAATTAGATAGAAACATTTTGGCACGCTCGGTGGACCCTTGAGTTTTCTTGGGTTCATTATTTATTTTAAGACATTTATTTGCATTATTAAAATGTAATTTATATGTAATTTCATTTCTTAAAATTAATCATTCATCTCTTTCAAAACGTAACTTTTAGCTTCTTTTATTTAGAAAATCAAGAAAAAATAAAAAAATATAAATTTTCATTTTTTTCTTGCATTTCTAAAAATAAAAAGAGCATTTATCCTAGAATTAGGATTGAATTTTCATGCTGAATTTACGTGCATTTTAGTGTTTTTTTTTTCATAAAAACAATCATTTTTTTTCTTTAGGTTAAAATTAATTGCATACATTGTTTGCTTACTTGCTTAATTAGTTCACCTAGATTAATTAAAGGCAAAGAAAACTAACCATAGTGCACAAATATTAAAAAACAAAACCACTTGCACAAAACAAACATAAAACTCACTTGAGATACATCCCAACTAGGATTTCATCACCTAGAGGATCACCTTACCCTTTCCCAGTTATCGTACTTGGATTTAATCACCAAAGGGATAACCAACTCAGCTCTCTGGTTGAGTATAAACACTGGTAATCAGTATATATTGGCTAAACACCCACACTGGTTGTGGGATCATGAAGTGAGGGTATCAAGCCCAAAGCATCAAGCCACATGCTCTAACCAATGTAAACTTTTTCTTGAGTGCCTAAACACAACCCAAAACCAAACATAGACTACCTTGTTTAGGACCTGTTTTACAAACCGAATTTTTTCTTCACACTTTCTAAGGTATAAGCCAAAAGAGAGATAATTAAAACTATAGGATTTAACATATCTTAGTGTATGATTTGATTTAATTGAATATTTTCTTTTGCTTACTTATTATTTGAGGTGTGATTTTTGTTTCTCTCCATTCTTCACATAGTCTTTACCGGACTAAAAATTGAAGAATCAAACTAACCAAGAACCTATTTTCCAATACCTCATATCCACTATATTTTTCAATGGAGAGCTTTCCTATTTTTTCTCTTGGATATCCTAACTTTTATATAATATTGGATAACAATACTTTCGCCTTAAAGCAGTACCTTGCATCGTAAGCCACTTATGTTCCCTTCCTTACCAACATAAACCCAATCTTGTCTACAACCAACCCAATCCTATCTACAACCAATCCAACCTTGTCTATAACCAACCCAACCCTATTTTAAATCAACCTAACCTTACCCATAACTCATCAAACTCCAACTTCAACCAATCCACAAACTATCAACCTTAACTCGAACTACCACCTAAGTTTGTTGCAGTGATAATAGACTAAATAGCTAAATTAGAGTCAAAACTTAGGCCATATATTTATGATATACATGATCAATCAAACCTCACTTACAACCAACCAATGGACTATCATCATCCATTTAATTATTATCATGCCCAACCAACAACCTATCAACATCTATCATCTCAATCACCCCGACCTTGTCAAAGCATAGGCCATTTCCCCCAACCATCACATCAACCTCAACCCACCTTGTTAACTTAATTAATTTCATCACCTTCAATTGATCAACCAAACTATCAACCCAACCAACTTGTTAACCTATCAAACCAACTAGCCCCTTCAAGCTAACCAAATAACTTTCAAATAGTTTCACACCTTAATGTGATAACTGAGACATTGGTACACCCTCTTCTGGGCTTTAGTAAACCTATAACTGAAGAAACTACAATAACACCAACCTTAACCAATCCACTTGTTAACCAAGTAGATCCATTACAAATATTCTTATAAAGCATAATTAAGGAAACCAAACAATCTTTTCTACTTCCCCTTTTAGTGAATCAAAGCCAACTAGAATCATCTGACACTTGTGATGTGCACACGATCAATGTTGTTATTGATAAACCTATTACTACTACTTCTTCCACCCCACTCATTGAAGTGGGGGAATAAATTCCCATTCCTTTGGATGACCAAACAAAGGAAGCAACCACTCCCTTCCTTTCACTTAACACCATTATACCTTCCTCCCTCACCATAGACTCACCTACTCTTCCTTTAGAAATCATTCCTTTAGAAGAGGTCACCCTATCGACTCCATCTATGGAAGAAACATCTTCTCTAAATTTTAAACCTTCCACTAAAAACATAGATGGGAAACCATTCCCTCTTCTACACCCAAGGGTTTAAGCTTTGAAATTAATGATCAAGGAACTAAACCTATCTACAAGCCTTTTTTTAGGCTAGTACAAATCCTAGAGTTCACTTCTCAACCCAATCTCAATAGAGCCACTTTCTAGCATCATCTTGGCCTCCCCTATCAAAACAAAAAATAACACTTAGCTTCACTTGAATCCACCCTCAAACCCATCACTACCTCAACCCTATCATTAGATACTCCATCCTCCAAAACCATAAGGGAACCATCCAAGCCACTTCCATCTAAAACTATTAAATACCCTTACACCTCTTTGACCAAACCCATCAAGAATCTAGGAATACTTCCTATTCTTATCCTAGCTCACTAATCTTTGAAATTAGACCTAACTCCATCAATTCTATCAAATAAAACTTTGATTAAACCTATTAAAAGGGTGGAATCTCCTAAACCATCTTGAAATAGACCCATGGTCCCCCCTTCTCTTAAATATTCTACTTCTAAACCAACCAAACAACCCCAACCCAACCAATCTACTAAAACCATTACACAACTAACAACTTCCAGGGTAAAGCCTACTACTAAGAAGGATCCCACTCCAAAGCCCAAAAATCCATCACCCTCAACACCTTTGCATGAATCCTATTCAACTATTTTACAAAGGTTATTGAAAACCTCCTCCTTAACCTTACCACCTCTCAAACATTTCCAACCTGTCAAAACTTTTGACCCTTCACGTCCCCAACCAAAATGGTTTAATGCTAACTTAGTCTATGCATACCATAGGACACTTAGACATGACACAGAGCATTTCAAATCTCTCCAAGCACTCATCCAAAACTTATATGAGGATAATATGTTATCAGATAAACCTCCCTTAACCAAGCCATCCCAACCTAACCGGTAAACTAGATTTACCCCACCGCCCATAACTTCTGTAATAAAAACTAATTTTAGGAAGGCTCCCAAAACTAAAAACCTATCACCTCCAACACCTTTTCATGAATCCTATTCAACCATTTTACAAAGGTTATTACAAACCTCTTCCTCAACCTTACCACCTATCAAACCTTTTGACCCTATCAAAACTTTTGACCCTTCAAGCCCAAAATTGTCATGGTACAATGACCACCATGTGTGCTCTTATTATAAGATACTTGATCATGATACCAAACACTACGAGGCTCTTATAACCATTATCCACTAGCTTTACGACAAGGATAATATGTTATCAAATGAACCTCCTTTGAGCCCATTACCAACCCAACCATCAACCAAACCTACCCAACACTTGCCTATTCCCCCATTCTCACCTAAGAATAAGGAGGAATTGAAGTAGCAAGCTAAACTAACACTTTATTTTGTCCACACCATCTGTAGGGTTACCCACTCTCAGGATCAATAAAAGGATAAGGGAAAGGTTAAAATGTCTATTCCACAGACATACCCTTCAAAACCTCAACATTCTAACCGAACCCAACCACAAACACCTTCACTTTGGGATCTTTTTCCCACCCATGCAAAGAGTAAATTGGGGGAACTTTCCTTCCATAAATCTTTAACCATTTATTAACTTCAACCATACCTTAACCATTAACTAAACTAACCCTTGGATTTTTTTCCTCAACCTATCAACCAAACCTATCCATCAACCCATCTTGAACCAAGTGGTATATCAAATTGGGGGAACCCATTTAGACACCATCCGACCTATTTAGGATTCAAATTCTCCTATCAAACCATTGGAAATTACCCTTCTCCATCAAACCTAACCAACCTTACCTCAAACTAATGAGAATTCAATATTGAAGATCTCATCCTAAAAGAAAACCAACATGTGACCAACATGGAGAAGAGTAAACGAGGCAACTTCACTTTCAATTGGATTGGACCCTACATCATCACCCATAAGTATGGATCAGGAGTTGATCATTTGTCCTCTCTTGAAGGCAAACCAAAACTTGAGCCTCTTAATGCTTTGCATCTGTATCCATTTTTTCATTAAAGAAGGATCAAGCTCACCTATTTGTCTAACTTAAGCTCTTCCATTAATTATGATATTTTCACCTTCACCCACCTTCTTCCTCCCCTTTTGAGGATAATTGATTACAACATAGAACCATGTGATTAACTGTTAGAGTCATGGACTAATCCTAAATATGGGTACCATGGATCTACCCATATCATGGTTCTCATGGATACTTTTCATCTCTAACACAATGGAATCCCATGGTCATTATCTCTCAAAACCACTCCCTTTCACATATCATTGACCTTCTTGTGTAAAGTTTTGCCCTCGTAAAGGTAAACCTCTGAACCTAATTAGACTAGTCCATGTCTAAACACATTTCATCTTGTAATAATTAATTAGGTCAATATATTAAGCATTGCATACTTCTCCCTCTAAGGATAGCTACCCAAAAACAAAATAAAAATTGCCACATGTAAGGTAGACTGCTCTATTGAAGGACAACTATCAAGAACATTAAAAGAAAGCCAATAAGCTTAGACCAATCCCTCAAAAGATGGTTGAGTTAACTTGGTCAAAAGTAGATAAATTTCATGGAAGCTTCCTACATCGATCAGCTTCCCATATACAATAATAAATCAAAAGACCCACTACCACAAAAAAATCTATAGCCATAAACAGATTTCACATGTCAACTTCCAGCATTGATCAGTGTACATCTAGCATACGACATGGACTTATCTATTACCATTCTTTGACCACCTATAAAAGGGGAAAAATAATTCACATGAGTTTATTGTACATATTACCCATTACCCTTCACATCACCTATCACCTATATTCACTTTTGACTATCTATAAATCAAGGGATTTAGAGCTTACTTGACACCCTATGATCATGAAACCTTTTTTATCAACTAACGACTGCTTATGCACAACATTTGAAGGGTTTATATTCATTAAATTGATCTCACTTTGGGTATATTTTTAGTCTTTATGAAAAATAAAACATCATGCCCTATTCATATCTTAATGTGAATGCTTGATGTTTTCACCCTGACTTGTACCATCCAACATTGCAAAAACAATGGTCATTTATTTTACACTAAGTGAGATTACAACAACCATAAGCATACCAATCATAACCATAACCATAACATTCATAAGTATCCATACAACCTCAAGCATAATAACATTTGACCAAAAATATCCAACACATTACCCTTCTATTCCTACCAGCCCATTACCACAAGCTCTAAACATCAAACCCCAACCATTGGCAGTATCTACTCAAACATAGTATTCTTTTCTTTTATACCAGTTGAGAGTCCATCCATATCATGGGAATGACTATTTGATCTAATTATATCACTAATATCCTAGACTACATAGCTCCCTGATACCAGGGCCTCTTCAAAATGGGACCCCACATCTATGGTTTCAAGTAACTGGGGCACATGATACATATATGGCCACCATTTGTCTAGCCTACCCATGTAGCTCTTGGGTTAGGCAAGGTCCATCCTCTATTTCTCACCACATTGCTAACTTCCTTGTAGAATATCCTTGACCATTAAATAAATTATTTGTAGGTTGTCACTTCACTACTACCCTTGAAACTCAGCTCGTAGTGGTGGTGAACCTTGGCCACAGTGACTCTACAGATCTGGATAGACCCCCACCTCCTAAAACTTAGCTTGTAGTGGTAGACACCATCTCCAAACTCCTACCCTCACACAATTTTAGAAGGTGAAACCTCCTTAAAAAATCACCTCTTTGGATTAGCTCCATTAAAGATTATTTGTGGTACTTAGCATTGTGTTCCCTTCTAATTTATCCTAACTTGCCCAGCTGTATCTCTCATACTACTAAATGTGGGATCATTATGGTAACTATTTACCAACCTACCCCATTCACTTTCATCGACACCTTCACCAAAACCCAAAACTATTATTTTCCCAAACCTTCTCCCTCAGCCCAAACTAGCTCATGTGGTCCATCAAATTAGGGTATCCAATTTGAACACCACTCACCCAAACCTTGTTGAACTACGTTGGCCTGATGTCCACGGACTATGAAGGCACTGTTCCAATTCTAGGGGTAGTTTGGCCAATAAAAACTAATTCCCATCTCCTTTTTCTTCTCACTCATTTCAAATACTAATAGCACCCTCTTGCTTAAGACATCCTACATCAAGGAAGCATTAAATTATTTCTTAAGCGTCCTTATGTTTTAACACCATCTAATACTTCCTCTTAAGTTTTTCTCCATTATTAGGAGAAATACATTGGCCTGAGGGATTTTTGGACTATGTAGGCAACACTCAATTACCAAGGTCAGCTCAGCCACTTTCTTTACTTTATTTTCCCTTCTCACCTAAAATATCTTCCTCCACTTCTCTACCTATCTCTTAACCATCTCCCTACCTACAGCTTGTCAATCTCTTTTAACCACTTTTCCAACTTGTCAATATCTTTCAACACAAGGGTTGACAACCTTCCCCATTGGCCCCTCTTGCCTCACATAAATCCACCTCTTACTCTACTTTGTTGGTCTCCCCATCATATTTTCTTGTGCATGCTTCACAGCTCACTTTCCCACCCACCTTTTTCATTTTTTTGAATCTCTTTCACCTTATTACCAACCTTGCCTTTTATCCCCTTCAACTTCTTTCTCCATCGTCATCATCTCCCCTCACCCTTGGATATTTATTGTACCCTCTTTATCACTCTATTTTCCTCACCCATTCCACATCATCCTGTGCATCTTGAAAGCTTTTTGTTTCTTTGGTTGCTATACTTTTTCTTTACATGTACCACCACTCTCTGCCATTCCCCCACTCTCCCCACCATACCCATTTTCCATTCTTATTATTTGTTTTTTTCCATCCTTTCACCCTTTTTTTCCTCCATAACTAGATTCCAAATGAGCCTTCATCCTTTGAGAAGCCTTCCATAATTGCCTTTTTATTCTTATCTCTTTTGCCTTTTGCACTTTTGTATTCCCCTTTTCCTCTTTCCCTCTCGGTACTCACTTATCTTTTGCATCTGTGTGAGTATTTGTGCTTTGTATCATTGCTTCAATTCTTCCTTTTTATTCTTATCATCCTTGATTTTCATCCCTTAATTTCAATTCACTCCCTTTCATTGTGTCCCCTTATTTCTTCACCACCTCACCACTTTTTTGCTTGACAATCTCTTCTAATCACCCCTTTAGCTTGTCAATCTCTTCTAACAAGTTGATTGATGCCTACCTCATCTCTTCACCTTCTTGTCCACCCATCCTTTGATTCCCCTTGTTTTTCTTAACCCCTTAACTATTTTCCATCCCATTCTTATCTCTAAAACCGCCATCTACTTTGCTTCATTATCCATCATCATCCATGCTTAATTGGTCAAGATACCACCTGCTTCTTCGCTCTCATGTCATCGTCTTTGTTTCCTTTTCTTCTATTTATTTCCTTGTTTTTCACTTTCATCACCAAACTATTTTCTCCTTCATCTTTCTTGGACTTGTTTTCAAACCTTTCATGGCCTCCCACATTTACCATCCTCCCCTTACCCTTCAAGATTGTTAGACTTATTTCCCCATCCCTTTCAATTCTTCAATCTATCATTCTTTAGTGCATCTCTTACCCCCATCTTCTACCATTTATTTTTATCTTTTCTCTATTTCATTTCATATTTTTCATCTCCCTTGATGCCCTTCCTTGCTCTTCTTGACCTATATGACCATGCCTGGGTTCTTCCATCCTTCTCCACCTTCATCTTTATCTATGATCTCATTTTTTTTCTTCATCCATCTCCTAGTCCAACTTTACCTCATCCCTTGTTGGATCTCCTTTATTTTCTCCAATTTCACATCCACCTCTTTATAGTGTGGTCACCAGTTATATTGCTTGTGTACATCTCCTTGTCTGCTTCTTTATATCCTCCATGCCCTTGCCTTAATGCATGAAATCTGGTCAGGTTCCTTACTTTAAGAGCATCCCTTTCTTCCTTTAATGCCTCTGTATGTTGCACTTAGACTCTATTTTTTGTCCCTCTCCATCTACTCTCTTCACCATCCCTATCACCTTTTTCCTTTTCATCCCTCTACCCATTTTGAGCATGCTATGGCCTCTAAGGTCTTCCACTTGATTTTGGTTTACTACAAGATATATACCAATCCTATGGCTCTATAACACAATTGGTCAAGACCATGAGCTCATACGACCAACCAGCAAACCTGAGCATCCTTCAACAATCGAGATGAAAATTCCTTCCCCACCTCTTTTGGTCTTACCTATTTTAAACTCATTTTACTCTAACCTTCAAAGATGTTAGAATCAAAACTAAAACCACCTTCAAATGGAAGATTTAGGATACTCATGTGGGGATGGTAGCTACAACCTCTCACATGCCCGAACCTTCCAACCAATAATTTACCTTGATTTTTCCTTTCAGACTACATCTTCTTACGCTTTGTAATAACCCTGCTCTTTAACCATAATCCACAACATGTTCCCTCAATTAATTAATGTTATTATTATTCACCTCACTCCATATTCCAAAACTGCTCAACATCTTTCTCTGAATTCCCTCAAAAACTCAATGCTTACTTATTTTGGGGCCCCACTAACTCAAGGGTCAAGGGTTCAAATCTTTGCCACTTCTCATTTACCCGCTCTGTTACTTTGCTTCCCTGAACCATTGAATAATAACCTTCCATAGCCTATTAATGAAATTATTTTGGAATGTACACAAAGCTGATTTATTAGGATGGCTGTGAAAGAACCCGTCAAATCACCATGGTAATTTGAGTAGTTCTAGATTTTGTAAATCTTGGTATCGCATATTTATACCTTTCCTTTTCTTTATGATGGTGGCAAAAACTTCACACTTCAACCTGCTCATCCATGTCTATAGATTCCTTTTACATATTTGACGTAATCATCTAATTACATCCTATCTCACCTCATCCACAATTTTTACCACACCCATTAGAAACTATTTGATAGCCATCTTTTTCACCATTTAGTACTTCCCTTTCTCTAACGTCCTTCACCTGGACCTACCTATATGATATCCAATTGGGACAACCAAGTTAACCAACACCTTTCACTTCAAAAGAACTACATTTAACCTGATGTTCTTTTTAGATTCCTATCCATGGAACTATGTAGGCAACGTCCACTTGTCGCATGCATCTGGAGTCAGCTCGATCATCCCCTTCTAACCCATACCCAATCCACCCATGCTTTCACCATGAGCATCTTGATGTCACTTGCTTTTGACCCAGAACATTTATGTTTTTTGCAATAAATTTTGATCATAATGACCAACCTTGCCATGTTGAAATTTTAAACATTTTCACCACCTCATGCAAAACCAAGCCATTTGTGTTTTCTTGAGAGCACTTCCTACCCTAGATACCTAAGTCAACACCGACCCTATCTAGGAACCTTGATAAGACTAACCTGATTAGTTATGAATAATGCTGGGGACTAGTTACCTTGTCATTTATCTTAGAACCTAACCTTTTTTTTTTATCAACATTGGCACCTTTAGTCTTTGCATAATCTTGACTATTGCACTTAGTCATATTTTGTGAACCCATTGGCATTTCAAATGCCCAACTATCTTATGGCACCACCTAGTGCCTCCCCATCAACTACTTATCAAACCTACACCTGATTTGACCTTTCCTCATTGACTCTTAGTTAACGGGGAACACCTCCTTCCATATTAGGGGTACCCTTACCTTTGACCAAGCGATTTATTTTTATTTTATAGTTTGCTAATTCAAAACTGCATAACAAAAAGGGGCAAAATGCAGACACTAAAAAATTACATATTTATAGTTTTTGATGACTAAATACCTCAAGACCCCCTAAAACTTATTAAACCTATTAGTATCAATTTTTATTTTTCCCTATTTTTTAATTAAGGAAATTATATTTCTTGTGCATACATGGAGTTTTCCTACATTTGTGGGATAGGCTAGCTTATGTGGAGGTGTGTATCATAGATGTGTCATAGGTGTCATAAGAATGTCATAAGTAACTCCCTTGATGGGAGTTACTTCTCTATTCTTAGCACCTTGTCACCACCTTTCATGGAGGAGTTACAGTCTATTCTTGGGGTGCCTTGTCCACCTTTTGTGGAGGAGTTACGTACTCTCCTATATGTATTCCTCACTTTGGCCATCTCATGTTAATCAGATTTTAGTTTTCTCCATTTTATCTTGTGCAATTGAACTTCTTGTGTTATTTTCAAATTGCTTTAGCATCTATGTGGTGTGCACTTGCTTCAACTCATGTGATCACGTCTCCATTGCACTCGCATTATCCAAATTCTGGCAACAACTCTGATATGGTATCAGAGCAAGAATGGTAATCGTGTGTCTGGTTATGATTTTAGTTTATTTTGAAATCAAGAGGAGTGTTCTCTTTATTTTTTTATTTCTAAATCTGTTCTAAAATTTAAAAAAAATATATCATTTTTGGTATCATTTTCTTGGGAATCCTTGGCCTTTGGTTGTCTTGGTTGTCTTCACTTCAGTGGCTAGTTCAACAGTTAGCTTGGGCGCCATTGTTGTGTGGAGCAGTAGAGGGAGGAGCAGCATTCATTCCATGCCAAGCAGCAACAGCAGTCCACGTTCTCCAACAGCTGACCACAGTCGTACGGTGTCCCAACTTTTGCTATTATTCTTCTGGCCTGCAAACCCACACACTTCTAGTCAGCAGTCAACTTTGCGCCACACTCCTTCCAACAAGGCGCCTTTAGTTCTGCTATGCCTCAGGAAGTCCTTCCAGCTTAGTTTCTCTATTTGCAAGGCTCCAAGCAGGCCGTATGGTTTCCAGCAGGTCTGCATTTTTTTTGTCTTTTCTACCAGTAGTCTTGTTTGTAAAATGGTGTTTTTTTCATGCTTGGCGTCCCATGTGGACCCTTAGATGCTTGGCCAACAGTTCAATCTGTCTTCAAATTTAATTTTTTTAGTTAAAATTGAATTGTTAAAACAAAAATCAGTCAATTTGATCGAATATTCAGTTTTATAGACAATTTGGTAATTTAGAGTTTTCATTTAAAACTTGTATCTTTGCCTATCGAAGACAAAGGGTGAGGCCCGGGTTGGCGAGAGGTCAATTCCCCCTCACACAAACCTCCTTTGGATTCTTCGTTCCATGCCAAATCTAATGAGTGGTTGGAAGGCCACTTTCTCTTTCATAACAGGCATTTTTTTAATGTTTTAGTGCTTTTTTTGCAAAAACACTAATTTACGAGAAAATTGAACCTTTAATATATTGCAAACGGTAGCTCAGATTGGGGTGCCATTTTTTGTAAAAGTGTTTGTAATTCAATTGACTATGGTGTAGGCTTGTTATTTTTCAAAAATACACTAGTTTATAAAGTGCCAAAAATTTGGGTTTCTCGGGACGCATTTTCGACTGAGTCTGACATCCTATTTGCTTTAGTCTTGCACTGATTTCTCTAATACGCATTGTCAGCTGAGTCTGACATCTTTTGAGCATGCACTTTTATATTTAGGGGGGCTCAATATTTCATGGGGGTGTGATTATTTTTCACAACTTGCAAATCTTTGTTTTCATTCTCCTTTATGCATAATTTCACAACTTACAATCAACACAACTTCACCTAAATTCAGCTAAAAATGGATTATTTTCAACTTAAACCCCTAACACCCTTTAACTATCATGAATGGAAGGTTAAAATGTCAATCATTCTTAGAAGCAAAGGGTTGTATAGGATCACCATGGGCACTGAAGTAGAACCCAACACTGATGCTAAAAAGGTCAAGTGGTACAACCGTAGTGATGAAGCCTATGGATTACTGAGCTTGTCTATGTCTCTAGAACTTCCCTTCCATCTAAAATCCTCCCAGACTCCCAATGACATATGGGACACCTTAGAAAATTTATTTGGGAAGCTTGATGAGATGAGAGGTCATGAGCTCGAAAATGAAATCATAAGTCTAAGTCCTAGCAACTTTGACACCCTACAGGACTTCTTCACTAAGTTTAAGGCCCTTAGATTGCAATTGAAATAATGCGGGATAGAGAAGAAAGATGATCAACTCATACTTTTTATTCTCACAAAGTTAGGTCCAAGCTATTTAGTCTTTGTCTCCACTTTCCATGCCACAAAAAGTGCCATTGGCACTACATGGAAAATGCCTTCTTTGGATTCATTCATTGCTGACTTGACTAGGGAGAAAGATAAGCTAATTTAAATGGGCACAATGAAGTCTACTCAACCCCAAGCTTTGATAGCTAGAAATGGTAAGGATAAGACTTCAACAAAGGAGAAGAAGAAAAAGAACAAAGACCAGGAGAAGAAGAAAGAAAACAACAATCCTGCCAAAAACAATATTGAGACTTCCTCTTCCAATGCTAAACCTAAGAAGGAGAAGGTTAAGTGTGCCTATTGTAAAAAGATAGGGCATGATGAACACAAATTCATGAAGAAACAAATAGATCACCTAACTCATCTTTTAGAGAAGAACAACATAGGTGTTCCTGAGTCCATCAAGCATAATTCATCTACCCAAGATTCTACCAAGGCAAAAGGCAAGGGTAAGGAGAAAGAAAAGGGCAAGGCCCTTGTAGCTACAGAAGCTTTTACATCTTCATGGGTCATTGATTTGAGTGCTTCCCACCACATGGGCTCTTCACTAGTTGAGTTTTCATCTTTAGAGCCTTGTAGGATGACATTAATTAGTTTGGGTGATGACACATCAGTTTCTATTGCAGGGAGAGGGTCAATTAAAGTGGAAGGAGTAACATTCAATAATGTTCTAAGTGGTTCTTCTCTTTCAACCAATCTCCTATCAGTGTACCAAATCACTCACATTGGTCGGGGCATGAGAGTTGAGTTTTCACCAGATTCAGTGGCTATCAGGGAGTTGCATAGTGATACTACAGTGGCAGTGGCTAGGGTAGATCACCAAGCAAGGTTATACACCTTCTCACATTTTGCATCATATTCTTCTCCAACAACATTGATGACTCATCCAGATGAAGTTAGTAAATTATGGCATGAGCGGTTTGGCCACCTTAACTACCGCTACCTTGAGCAAATTTGCAAAAATGACATGGTCATTGGCTTGCCTCGTGTCTAATTCTCAAAAGGACTTTGCGAGGGGTGTTCCCTTGGGAAGCATCCCAAAGCAAAATTTGACAAAGGCAAAGCTTGGAGGGCTTCAAAACCTTTGGAGTTAGTCCACATTGATGTATCGGGACCCTTTTCCAAACCATCTTTCACAAGGGCCAAGTACATCCTCACTTTCATTGATGATTTCTCTAGGTACACTTGGATATATTTTCTCAAACAAAAGTCTGAAGTGTTTGAAAATTTTCTAGACTTCAAGGCTCTTGTTGAAAAATAGAGTGAGAAATCCATCAAGGTTCTTTGAACTGATAATGGAGGGGAGTATGTCAGCATCAGGTTTGAGCAATTTTGCACCACAGAGGGAGTTGATTTGCAATGCACAGTCACTTATAGTCCTTCACAGAATGGGGTTGCAGAATGGAAAAATAGGTTCTTGAAAGAGATGGGTAGCTATATGATTCACTCCAAATCCTTAGCACCATAGTACTGGGCCAAAGCCATCAATTGTGCTTGCGACATTCAAAACAAGGTTCCTCACAAAGCTTTGAAAGGGATAACACCCTTTGAAGCTTGACACAAAAGGAAACCTAATGTTGAGCACCTCAGGGTTTTTAGATCCCCAGCCATGGCCCACATTTTGAAGAAGAAATGCAAAGCTATGGAATGTCATTCCAAGCCTTACATCTTTGTAGGATATCCAGATGGTATGAAGGGATATCACCTTCTAGATCCAATCACTCATGAGTTATTCATCGAGAGAAGTGTCCATTTTCAGGAGAGTCCTAGAGACTCAACACTTGACACTTCTTCTCCCTCATCAGATCTACTTCTTCATGATGATTCCTCATCAAATTTAGATCAGCCACAATAGGTTCTTGAGCCAGAGACATCTTCTTCTTCAAGTTTAGACAGCGAGGATAGTGATGCAGAGTCATCCACCTCTAGTCAGTCAGAGGATGAGGAGTTAGCACCTAACTTGCCCACTTATGGGCCACTTTGGGCCAAACAAACACTTGAGAGTGTTGGCACTTGGGCAAGAGATCCCACAGATGACAGACGTACTAGGGGGGATTTTTAGAGAGATCCACATGCCTTCTTTGATACAGTTTCGGATCCATAGACTTTTCGAGAGGCATTGGGGGTACCTAAGTGGGATAGTGTTATGGAAGAAGAATATTCTTCCTTAATCAAAAATCACACTTGGGACTTGACTCAATTCTAAGAGAAGAAAGATGGTTCGATGTAGGTGGATATATCAAACCGAGTTTGCAATAGATGGGTCAGTTGATAAGTACAAGGCGCGATTGGTCACCAAGGGTTTCTCACAGGTGGCAGGCATTGACTACTCAGAGACCTTTGCACCCGTTGTAAAGATGACTTCTATCCAACTCACGTTGGCTATTGCTGCAACACATGGTTGGGATGTGCATCAGATGGATGTGAAGAGTGCCTTTTTCATGAAGACATAGAGGGGGAAATCTACATGGAGCAGCCACCAGGATTTGTTTAGGATTCTTCCTTAGTATGCAGACTTAGGAAATCTATCTATGGCCTCAAACAGGCCCCTCGAGCTTGGTATGCCAAAATGGATTCATTCCTTCTCTTAGTGGGTTTCACTAGGTGTCATTCTGATCCCAATGTCTACTTCTTGTGACAGGATGATTCGCTCTTGATTTTGGTTCTATATGTTGATGACCTTTTGATCACCGAGAGTTCTTCATCGGCTATTACAGCAGTGAAGGCATCTCTTTAGGATAGATTTGACATGACAGACTTGGGTTTGTTGTATTACTTCCTTGGCATCAAGATCTCACAGTCAGATTTAGGGATTTCTCTTGCACAGCCTAAGTATGCTCTTGACTTATTGGCTCAATTTCACATGGCTGATTGCAAGCCATCTCTGACTCCCTTTCTATCAGGAGTTAAGCTTGAAGCTGATTTTTCTTCACCATTGGTTGATGCCACTAGGTATCGACAAATTTTTGGTATTCTCATCTACTTGACTCACACCAAGCCTGGCATATCATATACAATGGGACTTGTCTCCAAATTCATGCAGGAACCTCATGAGCTGCATTAGAAAGCAGCTAAGAGGATCTTGTATTACATACAAGGTTCACATAGATATGGGATTCATTATAGATTTGGCATAGAGGTTAACTTGGTTGGATATACAGATTCAGACTGGGTTGGTGATTCACAGACTCACAAGTCCACTTCTGGTTACAGTTTCTCTCTAGGTTTTGGTCCTATCAGTTGGTCTAGCAAGAAACAAAATGTTATTGCTATATCATCCACAAAGGCATAATACAAGGGCGCTGTTAATGCAACTATTGAGGCTATTTGGTTTCAAGGGATACTTTCTAAGTTTGGCATTCCTATCAAGCAGCCCACCATCATTTATTGTGACAACTAGAGTACCATTCAGATTTGTAGGAATCTAGTTCAGCACCAGCGGACCAAGCACATAGAGATTCACATGCATTTCATTCAAGAGCTTATTCATAGTCAGGTCATTGACTTGATATTTTTCCAATCTTCAGAGTAGGTTGCAGGCATCTTCACCAAACCTTTCACTGAGAGCAAGTTCATTCATCTACAAGCTCTTCTTGGGGTGCGGTCCACATATGAAGTAGCATCATCTTCGGGGGGGCCTTCTAGCCTCTTCTTTTCTTTTATGTCTCTCTTTTGGGGGGGGGAGTTTTTTTCTATGGGTTTTCTCCTTTTCTCTATCTTATGGGAGATTGCATTTGTACATGGGTACCTCATCAGGCCTAGTTGCAGGGACCCATTTTATATTTCCACACTGCCCACCTAAGCTGCGCTTATGGGGGGGTATTAGTGTAGGTTTTTATTTTTCCCTATTTTTTAATTAGGGAAATTGTATTTATTATGCATACATGGAATTTTCCTACATTTGTGGGATAGGCTAGCTTATGTGGAGGTGTGTGTCATAGATGTGTCATAAGAATGTCATAAGTAACTCACTTGATGGGAGTTACTTCTCTATTCTTAGCACCTTGTCACCACTTTTCATGGAAGAGTTACAGTCTATTCTTGGGGTGCCTTGTCCACTTTTTGTGGAGGAGTTACTTACATACTCTCCTATATGTATTCCTCACTTTGGCCATCTCATGTTAATCGGATTTTGGTTTTCTCTATTTTGTCTTGTGTTATTTTCAAATTGCTTTAGCATCTATGTGGTGTGCACTTGCTTCAACTCGTGTGATCATGTCTCCATTGCACTCACATTATCTGGATTCTGGAAACAACTCTGATAAAACCTTCCCAAAACCCTCCTTAACCCTAAAAAATTATTATTCTCCTAGTCACATAATATCATTTAAAATCACTATTTGAAAGTACTATTCAAAAGCACTATTCATCATCACTATTCACTTTGAGCCCCACTATCACTATTCATGATGACATGGCATGATGGCATGGAAAGTGACATGGCATGTGATTTGGAGGTGATGTGGTAAGTTATATGGATTAGAAATGACATCACTTGATGTGGGACACCATACCCCACTTGGGACACTTTCCCAAAGTGCATAATGACCTCATTTCAGCATCACAAAGTTTTCTCCTTGAAATATGGTGAATTTCCCTTTAAGGGGTCATTATTCAACATGTATTTTGTCTTCCCCACATGAAATTAGACTTTAAAAGAGATACCTACCTCTTTAAGACTTTGGGAAAGACAAAAGGCACCCATTTTTGGCTTCTTAGCTGAAAGGGGAGACTTCTCAACCCAAATGGGAATCTTCCACAACCTCACCTTGGAATTTTCATCCTCCACATGGAAAATTGCACCAAATTTGGTGTGACACCCATTTAAGTTCTTGAGTGAAATAAATAAAGGGTGGGGATAATTCTTTGGTCTCATTTAAACCCATGTACATGATTCCAATTTAAAATTAGACTCATGTGCAAGGTGGGAGACATACTAAACCCAAATGGGAGACTTATGATCAAATTGGAAATCCCCAACAACCTCATATTTGACTTATTTATGATCCCCAGTTGGAAAAATATGAATTGCTTCACTATCCCACTCTTTTGGCATGTTTCCCAACATCAAATGCTATAAATACCCCCCCCCCCTCTCCTTTACCCAAGGTTAAGTTGGAAGTTATTATTTTGTTATTAACATTTGTGTTACATGTTTGGAGGTATCATCAAGGAGGTCATCATCTTGAATAGAAGGAGCTCAAACAATAAAACTCTACCAAAATTACTTCAAGTCTTCATCAACTATCAACAAGCCAATCTTCATGAACAAGCATCTTCAAGCATTGAGGTAATCTTATTTCTTAGTTATCTTAATTTTGTATTCCTTTCTCTTTGGCATTCTTCTTTCACTTGCTTCCTTCATCACCCTCTTGTAATTTTATCCTCTTATCCATATCCCATTTGTCTTCTTGATCACCATTTATCCCTTTGCCTTCTTGGCCTCATTTTGGACCATTTGCCCCTTTGCCTTCTTGGCCTTCTTTTGACCATTTATCCCTATTTTTTTCTTGAACACATTACCCTTCACCATCTCAACCCCTTTCCAACCCCAATCAAATCACTCTTTTGACCTTTATCAAACCAATCCAAACCAAAAACCACAACTTTATTTTAGCCAATTTTCAACATTAGCATTATTTAAACTAGGTTCTTTATTTTAGCCATCTAATCAAAGAATTTAGTTTTCTTGATTAATCTGTTGTTATTCATTTTATTGAATTTCAGTTTTATAGTCATATAAGTCAAATATATTTCTTTTATCATTACCACTTAACTATTTAAAAGTAGGTGGATTGACAGCCTCCTAGAAAGCTTTTGCTTCTAGGATCTAGCTCACACTAGGCAATCCACCCATCTACTTGTTTATCAAAAAAGTTTATTTTAGTGTTTTATTATTTTCAGGTCATCCTCCCAATACAAATAAGATCTCTCCACAATCATTTGGATTCAATGCATGCACATTCAACATGTATTCTTCCACACCCTTCATAACTAGTTTTTACTTTTCACACTTAGGAAAAAGCAAAAAATTAGATAGAAACACTAGTTGATATCCTATTAGAATATTATCACTATGTTGGTCTTAATATAACAAACCCATCAACATCAATATAGTGTGTCTATCATCCTTGATTATTCATAAATAGCACCCATCATATTGTCATCTTGCTAGTTTGAACTTAGGCACCCATCAAATCCTTAATCATTTTTGCTAGATTGAAAACTAAACATCATTGATAGGTCGTTAGCACCTATTGAAATATCCATTTGAAAATTTACCCTAATCTTATATCATCTTAATCACATCATCATCATCACCTATCATACTAGCTAGTTATTGGACATAATTTGTTCAAGGAACCATCCCTAATCCTTAACCTACCTTCATCTTCCATCACTCCTCATCCATCACCATGAAGCTTGATCCTACTTTCATAGACCAATATATAGCTTCCAACAAGGTTGAGACCCTCTTATGGTTTTTTATGATGGGTGTACCAGTTCCTGAAGGTGTTGATCCCATTCAACTCATCACACCTCCCATCCAAGCCCCTTCATGTGAGTCATGTGCTAATTCTTCATCCATTAGTCATAGCCCATCATCTACCCATTCCCATACTATCAAAGGGAATCTAATCTTGGACACCTCATCTAATACCAATCTAACAACTCAACCATGTTAACAACCATCTAATCCCAAGTCTAATGCTTCCATAGTTAAGTCACAAAGTGACATGGGTCCTTGTACTCCTCTTCCTATGTCTTTGGAAGCCTTGTTTAAACAACTAGTGACCACTGAAATGATGGTCTATCCACCTATCTAACATCTTGATCCCACTATTCATAATCCCTCCTAGTATAAATTCAATCAATATTATGCATATCATTGAACCTAGGGGCATATCATTAATTGATGTTGACCTTTCCAAGATTATATCCAAGACCTCATCGACCATGATGACATTATCATTGAGGATGAACTAGATGAGTCTATATCCCTAGGTGAACATAATGAGGTATGTCAAGATTCCATTCTTAATCAAGATCAAACCCTTCCCCTTCTAAGCTAAGGTCAAGACACCACTCCCATCTTCGATAAATCCTCCATCAAATCCAAGCCTACTCCCCATGCACCTAGTCCTCCCATCTCTCATAAGTTATTCCATAGACCTCTCTTTGTCAAATCCATTATTCTTCCATCATCTCATTCTCACCCATCACCTCAGATACCCCATGTTGAGAGGTCAATCCTGGATAATGAATCTCCTACTAGAAGGATTGCATCTTGTACATCAGAGTCAACATTGAATCCAATACAAGTCTTATTTGTATCAGGATCATGTTCAACACCCGTATTTGAGTTAGATTCCTCATTAGAAACATCATCCCTCATTGATACTATAGTAGATATTGATAATGCCTATCTTCTTAAGGATATAATTAATCCCAATACCTCTAATGCATCACTAGACATACCTTTGAATCTCAATCAGGATGATGAAGTCATAACATATTTTTACAAGTATTATCTATTGAAGATTATCATAAGGAATCTGATCCTACTTCGGATGCATATACTAATCTTAATGATCCTTTTGCTGATCTTGAGAATATTTTATCTGATATCAAAAATGGGCCTCCCAAGAACCCGTATGAAGACCATGCTACCCCATCACCACTCATTGACCTCATCATACCATCTCCACCACCTTCATCCATCATATATCCTTTTCTTCCTATCAATGATCACTTAATCACCTCCCTCCATAGGGATGAACAAGAACATACATCGTTGGACTCTTCCCCAAGTAATATAATGTGTGCCACAAATACACAAGTCTAAGAACATAGTCAAAACATCATAAATCATGATTAAATCATTGACCTAATCCAAAAGTGTCTTCCCTTAGTGAAGCCCAATATCAGGCACTAAGGGACCATCAAAGACAAAATAATCTTTCAAGTCAAAAATCAATCTCCCCTGGTGAAGCACAAAATCAAGCACCAGGGGTTAGTCAAAGTTAAATAGAAAATCAAAATGATATCAAAATAACTATTATTACAACTGATCATCTATCAAATGATCAAATCAAAGATGAACCAAAAAGTCAAAGTGTCTTAGATCTCTTAAATTCTTTTATCAATTGGTACCAATCAAATGAAGAATGTCTAACACCTCAAATGATGTATGCAATTATTAGTCCTAATCCTCCATAATCCATCACACCTTATCATAAACCCATAATCCCACCAAGTCTTATCATCCGTTCCAGTATTGTACATCCCCATCAAGACCTAATCGAATTCATACCTCCCATCACCTTCCCAGGAAACATCATCTCTCCTAGAGGTGATGAAGACACCTAGTCTAGATATCTATAAGGGTCACCATCGAGTATCAACAAAGGTCACACGAACCCCAATACATCCAACAATGACATCATGATCCCTATATCACACTTCTCTATAATAAGTGTTGGCTAAATAATCCAATAAGTATCCACACCTTGCATCTCACTTGTCAACTAATAAATCAAGATGCCATCAATAACTAAAAAAAAAATCATTTGTCTAATGGTGAAAACTAGTATTTTGGTGCCTTGGGAAAGTACCATGATGAAAACCAATTTTAGACATCATGGTAGAATAATCTTTTTTCCACATCACACCTCAACACTTGGGGGCAAAATCTATCCATCTCATGTTCCTTGTCAATTCATCTCCTCCATCTATTATATCATACATCGTATTTCATTCCTTCTCATCTTGACCTTTGTAAGGAAGTGAAAGGTGTCTTGAGACATTCCCTCCAATTATCCTAGCATATCCTCCAATAGATACCCAGGCAACTAAACATATGGTTCCTTCATGATGTGGTCATTAACAATCCCTAGTCCCTTCTTCCTTGGTCCTCATCTCATCACCCTCATCCTCTTGTTGACATCATCCATCATTCCATCCATCCTCATCCTGGTTGCTAGGCTTGATATTTCCTTTGCTAGTATCCTCATCTGTATAGTGTACATACATATATCCCAAAATGCCCTAAAATTTTAAAAATGTTAAAAACCTTAAAAATCATAAAATTGGAAAAAGCCAAAAATAGTCCATTGTGTCTTGTCTTATGTCCTTAGTCACATCCATCTCCATCCCATCATAAAAACTAATATCCATCCCTTTACCTGTTATCCACATCACCATCCCAAACAACCATCTAATATCCATCTCTAATTGTCCCCTTCCTCATCCATCTCCTATCCTATCTTGAACCTATGTCCTAAGTGGTTACCCATCTATGTCTCCATCATCATCTCTTTTGGATAAGGATTATCAACATACATAAGCCTTGTCAAATAATTTAGTCTAGCACCCATCACTTCCCTATCATTTCCTCTTCATATATAGCACCCATCCAATCACTATTTTACTAGTGTGAAAAGTATATGATCCCATCACTTCTTTATCAATGCCTCCCCATACCTAGCACCCATCCAATCTCTATTTTTATATATGGAAGGTATTTAATCCCATCATCTCCTAATCTTTTTGCTAGATTAGACTCTTACAGGGTTTTGTCTTTTGGTAATCCTTGGTCCTCTTTTCAAATCACCTTTTTGACCACTCCCCATCATGTCATCCATCCTCCTATTTTATAAACCAGGGGTAAATCTTGTCTATATACTAATCCTAATTATTATCCACATCCATGTCCTTATTTTCATTCTCATCCAAATCATTAGTCTATTCTAAGTCCATATTCACATCACATCATCCAATCACTCATCCTCCATCTCATCACTAGACAAGACATTATCACACTGCATGTAGATACTTGTGTGTGTGACTTATTTACTTTGTTTGTCTTGTCTACATCATGTATATATATAGTTTGTCTTATATTTTGCATCATGTCTTTTCAAATAAGAATGAGGATAATATAAGGTCACAATAATAGGTGCCCTCAAGGATGCATAGTTCACTAATTGCCCATGCATTTTGTCACAATGTCCTCTTAGTCATACCTATATCATGGGGCATACTGTCAAGTTCCATATTTATTAGATTGCTTGAACTATGATGAGCCTTATGACATTTGTGATGGCTTGATCACCCTCATCATTTATCTGGTCATCTCATCATCCTTATCCGCGTCGCTAATATAATCCTCTTGACCTATTCAACTAACATCTAATATTTTATCCTCATCTCATCATCTGAGTCATATCCTCTCATCACTAACATCACCCTCTAATCATCATCCTTCAGTCAGAACTACATCATCCTAAGGTTTTTTCAGACTATGTAGGTAGTACTTGGCCACTTTTCGGTACCCAAGGATAGCTCGACCACTATCACTATCATCATCCCCCATCCTACATTAGTTAAATTATTTGATCACTTGATCATATCATTATTTATTCTCTCTCATCCTTTACATCATATCATTCAATTACATCTTTGAGCTACACCCATCATCAATTTTATCAAATCATCATCTTATTTTGGCCTATAGCTCTCCCTTTCATACATCATTGCTTTAAATACGTCTAAAGCTTGCAGCCTTTTAATCTTATCATCATTATGTTATGATTGATTCCCCCTTAAGATGTGTCAACCACCATGACACCCATCATCTTTACTCCTTGTGCATGTGTCCTTGTTAGGGGCATCATCAATTTATAACACATCACTCAAGTTTAATTTATCCTCTTCATAATCTATCTCACATATGGCATCCCATCCCTTCATCTATCCATTGCATTCTACCCCTCATTTCTTCTTTCAAGTGGCCATCTGCCATATTATTCCTCACATATCCTCTCAAGGGGGAATTATATCCCCTAACATCATCTATTAACATTTATCTATGACATGTTTTTTCTTTGAAAGACCATTACTCCTTTTATTTCACTTCATTCACAATGCCCTTTCAAAGAGGGGCAAAATGTATGCACCTAAATTTGCTCACCTACATTAACATCACTAATATTACTATTAGTCGACATTAATTATGCTTATCTCATTTATTATAATTAATATTGTCCTAATATCCCCCCTTTTCCTAATCATTTATTTAATACCCCCCTTCATTATACTTCATCCACTAACCTTATTCTATCCCACCAATCAATTAATTTATCTTAAATCCCCATTATCCTAATCTGATCCTACTTATTTATTATTTGGGAATTTTAAATTCCTAATGGCCCACCTACTATCCTATCCCTAGGCTCTCTTACACCCCTAGTCCCTAATCATCCATTTAATCCCTATCTAATCCCCCATCTAATCATCATTAACCCTTAAGAAGGATTCTAGAACCATCTAAATTTAGAACCTTCCCTATTCTCATCCCTCCTCTCTAAAAGCCTTTAAATCTAGAGGCTTCCAAGGAAATTTAAATTCCTTGGATAATAATCATCCATGGATCTCCCCAAACCAAGTTTGAATATCCACCATTGATCTTTCCCTCCTTCCTCTATTTAAACAACTCCTTTCCTCCATGGAAGGCCATCTCCAAACTTCATAACAAATCCATGTCAAACTAATCAACAATCTTAGGAGTCCATAATAAAGCATCCATCATCCATAATCAAGCATCATAATGTCAATCTAAGTCTAAGGTAAATCCAATCCAACCTTCTTGCCTTTTATTCCATTTGATCATGGTGTAGAGCATTTAGCTTTAAGGTCATAGTGTTGGTTTTGAATTATGTTCATTCATTTGCATTTTGGCCTTAATGGCCCTATAACTTTAACTAGATGGTTGGTTAACATAGGGATAAAATTTCATGTACATAGAGTAAACCCCAAGGGATGATAAACAAATTACAACTGCATCAAAAGAAACAAGCAAAAACCTATAACAGAAGACCAAATAGAACGAACAAAAAAGTGTAATTACTTAGGGGGCATAGTGTCCTCTGTGAGTTCCTTTCTAGGATCCTTGTCCTCTACCTTATCCTTTAGATTTTACTTGATAATTCTTTCTTGAGTCCTTTTACTCAGGCCTTCAGTAGTGTCCTTTAGGAATATCATCCTTAGTTTCTTTTTGGCCTCCCTCTCTGGGTTCTTCTTAGGGGGGTTAGCCACAATAAGGGGTTTGGATGAGGTATTGGGAGTGAGTTGAACCACCACCTTTTCATATTTATACCTAGGGGGGGATCCTCTAATTCACTAATCTACATGAAATCTTGTATCATATTTCCAATTTCTCTGTTAATCAAGTTCCATTCCTTGTTCACGGTACCCAAACCTAAACCCGCTTTATGGATTTTGTCATTGAATTCCTCTAGTTGTCTTTTATTTTTCAAACTAAATTAGTCAAGATGCCTTTATGTTTCCTAAATATTCCATTGCATCCTCCTCTTCAAGGATGATTGGTTTAGGTTTATTAATAATGAGTTGAAGCGGGATGTCCTCTATGAGATTTTTAGTATTAGGGCTTGTAAGAGAGGGGTTAGGAGGAGGCTAGAGAGAATGTGACATTGGATCTTCATCAGGGGATTCCTCCTCCTTGGAAGACCCCCTTAATGGAGCTTCTTTCCCATGCATGGTCTTCTTGTGCTTGAATAACAAAAAGATGATCCCTTAATTAATGATGGCATTTATTTCATTGATTTGGAAGGCAAGAGTAGTGCTCTCAAGGGATTTTAGAAAAAAATATCGTAGGTTGATTCTAGATTTTTGGAAATGATTTAATAATAGTAAATGATACAAGAAAATAACTATGAATTTACCTTTCAAAGTTAAGTTCTTTATAATCTAAAGGCAAACATATAGCCAGTGCCTTAGTAAATCCATTCTCAGGGACCCTTTTTTATCCATTTTTAGGACCTCATTTGTCCAAAATATTTTTTATATTAACTCCATATTTTTGGATTGGTCCTTGAAAACTTTTGAGCCCTCACACAACATCCATGTAACCTCCCTAATGAGCTCCTCTGCAACAATGATTCTAATTCCTCTCATTTCCACCATTCTTTTATTCCAAGATGAGATAAAATCTTTGGCCAAGTCGGCATCATGTCCAATGATGCCCTGCATGTATTTAATAAGCCCCCCTTATGTGGCTTCCTCCATACCTTATTATTATCCTGAACCTCCATTCATGAGAGCGGCTCTAACCTATCCCTGTCACCTCCCATGTTGTACAAACCAATGTTTAAATTGTTTGAATGGTGATAAAAATCCTCCTCCTAGTTTTATCTATTGTTATCAAACATGTTTGGGGAGTAGTAAAAGTTCCCTCTCCCATCTCAAAGCATTAAGGTCCCATGTGTATCGATATGACTTGGCATGAGTATGAAGTCACTGTGAACGTGATGTAATTTTTGCACATGTGTCTAACTCTACCACATATTAGGACATGATTGCTTCATTTTTTATGGCCTTACTGACATGGGGTGGGATGTGGATGCTTTCATGCCAAATAGATATAAGTTTTAAGTTGTGTGAATTATCTAATGTGTTTTTGCAAGCTCCCAAAAATTCAAAAAAAAAAAGGGTTACGTAGCATAACCACTCATTTCAAACTATAAATATAAGTTTGGGACTCATTATAAGGGATTTTGATAGTTAATTTTTTTGACAAGATAGATAAAGAAGAGATTGTATTTATGGCTCATCAAGAATGAATATACTAAAAATTCTTGTAAATTTTGCATTCAAGATTTATTTATTGACAATGTATGTGTTTACATCCATGTATACTTGAATTTGTTCTTTTAATATATTGTTGAAACTGTGATAAATTAGTCAAAACACATACATTTCACTGTAGAGTTTCTTCTTTAAACCTACATTTATAATTTATACAATTGTGAAATCTTGGTGAGCTAAAAATAATAGTTTCATGTAGTTTTTACAAAGAAATACAAGATGATTATCTTATATATGCTATCATTAATAAATAATCATTTTAGTGTATGTTGTGTGTTCTTATGAATACATATTGTCTTTCATGCTTATTGAATAAGAAAGATTTCCTCTAGGTAAAATCATCCTTGCCCTTGATATTCCCAGTTCGTCTATGAATTTGGCCCAATGGATTTTTCATCATTCTACATTCCTATATATATTCCTTTCATTTATTTTCCTTTTTTTTTCTTCCTTTCTACTACCTATTTTATATTTTCTAGTTAAAAATACAACTCTTATGAAGAACACCAATTTTGTTGTGAATAATTTACTTTTTCACTTTTTTTTTGGTTTTCCATAAAAATAGTCCCACATTGTCCCTACATTATTGACTAAAATTTTATATTTTTCCTTTTGACAAATTTTCCAACCAATAACTTATAAAAAATCAACAAAATCCAATATTAACAATGCACAATAAAAACTTGGAAACCAAGTCAAATAACATTAAAAAATACCTAGAAAATAAATATATGCAATTTTTATATCCTAGTCATTATTTGTCACCACTTTTAAAACACTTCAATTTTTTATTTTTAAGAATATTCATAGAAAAGAATACTCAAAATTTTAAAATCTTTACACGATTTAAAATCGTTTTTGTACATATAAAAAAAATGTGTGTACATAGTTTTAAACTTAACGTCCACATAAGACATGAAATAAGTTTTGATGGATTTTGCATTGAACCAAAATAAAAAATAATGTAAAAATAAAACCTTATGCCTCTAATATTACACCTGTTCGCTCATTTTCATGCGCTTCACAAAGTACATGCAACTTAAAAAGCAATATTTCAAAAAAAAAAAAAATCTTTAAAAAAAAAAGCAAATTGACCAAAAGTAGATTTGAGAGTATGTGAACCTTATACTTCCTATTTGCCAACTAACTCACAAAATAATATTCACCCCTTGCTCAACAAGCAATCACAAGATTTAAAAGGTATATTTAATATTGAAAAGTATATTTTTATGTATGTGCAATTTTTTTTTATAATAAATTTTATATTTAAAATTTTATTTTTGTTTATGTGTAAATTTAAATAAAAATACTTTACATTTATTTATTCACTACCTTATGAATATGTTTGGAAAAATATTTTGAGAGGCCCTTTTTTGTCTTTTTATTGTTGTGTAAATAGAGTTTCTACCAAAAAATGAAATTGAAGTTTCAATTTTCAATGCTACTCCCTAATATCAAATGCCACTCATTTCATTCTAATTTTTTATTATTATGTAAATGGAGTTTTTACCAAAGAATGAAAATGAAGTTTCAATTTTTAATGTCGCTCCTCAATATCTAATGCCACTCCTTTCATTCTAATCTTATGTAAGAGAACAACCCATTCTCCAATGCCATGTTTGGTTGTTCTAACTCTTTGTTTAGTTGTTACAATGCCTTATGGATTAGATATTCATTCTTCTAAATATTTTTGTTTGATTATTATTGTTATGACTAATTAGTGACTGATTTCAACTCCTTTGTGCCTTCTTCCAACACTTTGTCTTTGCCATTATGAGTGACTCAATGCTACTTGATTATTTTTCAACTATATGGATTGTATTTTCCATAAACTATATCACAGAAGAAACATGCATACTTAAGGTTACATGACTTAGCAAATTCAGCCTTCCTATGTTGAACCAAACTCCTTGGCTATTCCTATGCTTCATTTCAACTCTCTTTTTTCTATTCCAACATCATTTTGTGATTTTCAATGTTAAAACAAAACCAAAACTAATTGCTACAATGCCATTTTATTGGATTTTCTCTTAGGCAAACATATATCATTCAAAGTCAAGTAAAAGGAATAAATATATTTTTAACACAAATAATTCAACATTCACATCCTTCTTTCAAATAATTACATAAAAAATGTTTCGAGTTTTCTTTAAAATTATGGTAAAATTCTACTTAATCAAATTATGGAAAATTTTCACTCCGACATATTTAACAACACTTATTTAAAAATTAGAAAGTAAATACACTGTTAAAATAAAAATTATTAATCTCATTAAATATAACTCTAATTTATTTTCATGAACTTATTATCTTTATAGACTTATTTTCTTCACAAAAATTTCTTCTCTTCACACAAGCCTTCTTTTCATCTCTTTCATGGGCCCATCACTATTATTTTTCACACACCTCATCTTCTTGAACCAAGAACCCACCATTTTCACTAGTTTCTTTCAAAATTATGCTCTGATATCACCAATACAACATAATCATAGACAAAATATTAAATAAATAAATGTATATGGTACAAGGCTTGAGCAATAATTTGCTATTCTTCAATGAATAATTAGATTACATTTGTTTGGTGCAACTCCCATAACAGGAATAACCACCACAATGTTAACAATAGTTAATATGTGATCAAATGGTAAATAGATTAGACTTAAGATTATAATATATTCCTAGTATTATTATTGTGATCACATTTACCATATATTATCCACATAAGGGGAGGGCTTATTCTAGAAAATCATAAAAAAGTACAAAAGCATGAAAAAAATATAAAAATCAAAAAAATTATTTACTTTTATCGTTATCAATTACATAGTGACACATTGATACATATCATATTTATCTACACACGTTAGATTTTTACATATAACTGTTATATGTATGACCTTAAAGGCTCTTGGAATATCCTAAACATTGTTTCAAGGCCTTTTCCTAAGTCTTAGTCGACCAAGCATGATGTCTTCTTGACTTATGGCTCCGTTATGCCTCGATTTTTTATTTTTGTTAACATCTAGGGTTGGCCCATGTGAAGATGTGCCTTTTTGAAATCTATATATAAAAAGGTAGTAGTACCCTTAGTTATTTGATTATCGATTCAAGATTATCCTCAAATATCATATAAGTCAAATATCTTATACACATTTTATCAATTCTTATCAAGAGGTATTCATGTATTATCAAGGAAGTTGTACGTTGATATAATTATGCCCTCATCCATCTTATGTTAAGACCTTTTATCAAAAAAAGCTTGCATTGAAGCATGTGATTGCATTTGATTGTCTAGGAAGAGAAGGTAAATCCTTTTATCTCACTTATATTGGAATTACACTCACATATCATTATAACTATATTGACTATGATTTCAAGAATTTGAGATATGTAGTTAGATTCTTCAAGAGGTTTTTTGAGCTAACTAACTTACACACACTTTTTGCATTGCGATATTATTAGAGATTAAGTCAAGTTTAAAGAAGAGACCAAACAAATAATTCTACTCATCAAATCATCAAAGTAAATTAAGAATCTAAATCACCATTTGAATGTGTATCAAACCCAAAAAATTCAACTCTTGACTATAACCTATCAATTTTATCCCTTTTTTCTATGTCCAATTTTTTCTGTTTTTGCCTTTGGCTAGTTCAATCCCAATAAACTTTTAGAAAGTGGCCAATTTTAACCCTTGTTTGAAATTTTTTAGATATAGAACTAGTTTTTTGGACTTGCTCGTCTTGCTCTTTGGATCACTTTTCATAATTATAACATCTTTTGAAATTGCACATGTAAGCCATAAATCAACTATTCCTCTTTATCGAGTTTGAAAAATTCATTTGTCAATTTTAACACAATTCAAATTTGTATGCATATTTGAATTTATTGTATTTAATTAGATTTAGATTGTGAAATAGTTCACCTTCGCTTATTTGTTATCATAATTTCCCCTAGTTATGCATTGCCATTCTTTTCTTATTAAAATGAGTTAATTCTACAAGTCTAAAGTGGAGAAAGGTTGGTTTTAGGGTTCTTCATAATATGGTTAGTTTTAGGCATTGATTAGTCCTTCTAATTTGTTAGACCCATCAACTTAAAGACATAATCACTAAAAACTAAAATCACAAAATATCTTGCATGTATTTAAGATATATTCTTACTATATAAATAAATACTACACGATCAAATAAGCTATCTTGCTTATTTATTTATAAATGATTAAATTCATTTTTTTTGAAATTAATGTGTATGCCAACCTAAAAAAAAACTAAGAGCTAAAAAGATTGAATGATCAAACAAAGGCACTCAAAGTTAGGTGGGACCTTAAAAAACGAGTTGAGAATGTACAAATGATCATAATAGATGTCAAGATTATACAAACGGTCCTAACACTAGCCCATATATACTCAAGGGAGGTAGAAAGTTACATAAATATGCACAAAATGGGGTTTAAGAGTCTTTGAAAGTCATAACAATTCAATAATGCTAAATTTGGACCCATACATAAATAAATATGCATAAAATATATAAAATAATATAAAAAATATTAAAAAGTAATTTTTAATTATCTACATGCCACCAAGTGAAACATTAATTTAGTAAATGAGACCCCCTTGTAGAAGCCCATAAATAAATTGTTTTATTCCATTTCCCTTGTATATTATTTGTACGAGCATAATTCAAGATTCAAACATGTGACATTCACTATAGAATATACATGCATTAACTATTAATCCACTTAAACTATATATATATATATAATTATTATTTTTTAAATCCATTAATATATTTATTACTCAAATTAAAATAATATTAAAAAATAGTTAATATTTTAATTTAAATTAATTAAATTATATATATTTTTTCCTTCAAATTAATAATATATAATTAATTTATATATATTAACACTATCTAATATTATAATTTTATTTGTAAATGACCATATAATAATAGATACAATTTACATTTCTTAACATTAACATATATATGAATAATCAATATAATTTCATATTTATTTTATATATATATATATATATAAAATTATATTGATTATTCATATATAATTCTTTATCAATTCTAGTGAAAGTCTCAATTATGGTTCATCTTAACTTATATTCACTTAATATTCCACCTTAATCAATCCCACTTTGTTTTCTTAAGAAAATAATAAACTTTTTAACAAAATTGTGTGTAAATATAATAGATATAAATTAATTAAATTTGTAAACATTTTTTTTAAAAGTCTAATTTCTTATAATATGAATTGTAATTAATTTTATTTTTATTAATTAATATAATAATAAGTTTTATAAAAATAATATAAATTATAAAAATATTAAATTTTTATTTGATTGAAAGTTTTTTTATATATTGTGTATGAGTTTTTAGATTTTAATTAAAAATAAATTTTTATTTTTCAATATAATTTTTAATTTTTTTAACTATTAAACTTCAAAGTTTATGATGAGTAATATGTAAACTTTGTATAAATATATTAAAAGTTTTAATTATATTAATAAAAATTATATACAAATTAAAAATATATTTGAAAAAACTACGTGAAATTGAAAACCTTTACCTATAGTTTTGAAAAAACATTAGACACAGGATAAGATTTAGTCCTCCATCAAAAATGAAATAATGAATGCATCCATTCACTTAATACCGAAAATTAGTTTTGGTAGAGGAGAAATGGGAGGCTCTCTTATTATTTCCATTTTAATGAAATTACTATTCGAACTACCTTCGTCACTTGGGCTCTTCGATTGGATAAGGGGTGTACCGGGAATTGGAGGTTCACTCCGCGGGTTCACCGGGTAATTAGGAATATCCATTTGCAGTGGACAGCTCGGATCGAGGCTGGCGTGTTGAATACGTGGCGGTTCATACCCCTCCATGAGTGGCAAACGGCCGAAGTTTTGCGGGGAAGGCTGGGCCTGCGTGTCCGTAATATTTTTATCTGAACGTCCACGTTGTTTCTTTGGAGGGGCCTGCTCGATTGTCTCGGCCGGAATATTTTTACGTGGACGTCCACGTGGTTTCTTTGGAGGGGGCTGCCCAATTGTCTCGCCCGGAATATTTTTACGTGGACGTCCACGCGGCCTCGGTGGTGCAGGTTGCCTTGCTGAGTCAGCGTTTAGTGTGTTTTTAATTGGGCGGCCACGTGTCGTCTTTGCTGGAGGCTGCTGGACATTTGGTTCGAAAAAGGCTCTGTTTTCTACACGCGATCTCTTCTTCTGTTGGGAATTTACGGGAAGAACAAAACGTGAAGTGACGGAATCTCCAGACGAGGGACTCATTGCGGTTTTATTTAATGAACGATTGGGGAGTGAATATAAATGTTGAAAAAATATTATATGGGCGGCTCCGGTTTTAAAGAGAGTCGCGTCTGTTTCATATAGTTTATAAAGTAAATTTAAAATTATAATTAAAAGTGCGTTAAAAATTATAACTAAATTAAATTATATGGTTTTAGTATTTATTATTTAAAAGAATATTTAGAGCTTCATATTATGATATTTTGTAAAGATTTTGTTGTTCGGAAAAATCAGGGATACTTTCTTGAACTTTAAATTATGTGGACTCTGTGATTTTATGGTCACTGTGGTTGTGACAAGCATCGCTAAGCCCAAAGTCATGTATTTTGTCTTTCTTTATAATGATCTCAAACAAATTTGTTTTTATGTATGGATGTGTTAGAAAATATAGTTCGTGTTGTTGTTGCTTAATGATTTTTGTGGTCTTGTGTTTTTATATGTTTTTTTTTTGTTTTTATGCACTTATGTCAATATGATTTGATGCGATCTTTTTATTTTATGGTCATTATTGACCCTCTGCCGAACTTGTTCATCTCCCAAGGCTTTTCTAGCTTGGTGTGATTTTGCCTCCGGCATGTGACTCTTTCCACCCATTTTTTTGTATGACTAGCATTATACTATATAATTTTTTATTAATATAAGTGCGCTTTTCAATTAAAAAAATGTAGTCTACATTTTATTGTTTGATGTTCACAAAGGTTGTGCAACTCAAATCACAGTGATGGCATCAACTATTAATTGTGTGAGGCCCACATAGATTTTATTCATATTTGGTCTTACCTTTTGGTTGAGACCGCAGGGAAAACAAACGAGTTGAATATTAAAGTGAATTGAAAGTTCCAACGCATCTCTACAGTTGGAAATGAGCACCTTAAAGCTCAAAGCCACTATGTTACTCCATTAGCTCATGCCCTATAAGAGGCTGCCACTTGTCTCATCTTTATATTTCAACTTTGTTAAAGTATTCTGCATGTTTATTAATGAGTTTTTTAAGTGTGGCCATTGTGTTCATATGCAAAACTTCCACATAACCACTGCGTAGACATAAAGTGAACATGAAGAGCAAAGGGAAAATTTTGGACCCATTATAAGTGTAAAGTGGATTTTGAATGGACCTAAACACAATCTAAAGTGAATTTTATTTCCTTACGAATCTATAGAGGCCTCTTTATTTCAAAGTCAAGATGTGAACCAAAAGTGATCTATGTTATTATGTCGCCGGTTAGATGTTGGTGTTGTCTTCCAAGTTGTGGTCAAAGGATTTAAGTTATTTTCAATATTTCACTACCCCTTTATCTATGTTTTGACTTCCACATATCTTCTAATTTAAATTCATTTTTTTATCACATATAGTAATTATGCTTTATTTTTTTTAAAATGTGATCGCGTATTTATTTGTTTTTGTGCACGTGAAGAGGTGAACCTATTCAATTAAATAATGGATTTGATATCCCAAACAAATTTGTGAAGTTCATAAAGTCACAACGAGAACTAAAAGCTACCTCCATCACATTATGACCCTATGGTCGTCGGATGTTTGTTACATGTCTTTTGATCATAGTTTTTTGCTAAAGTGATATGTGAATGTGTAGTTTTTAATATATGTAATATGTTTAATTGTGACCACTTTATTATATGTAAAATAAAGTGTGGATGCATGGATGGGTTTGTCTATTTGTCATTTTGTGGCCTATGTGCTCTATGAAAATGGATGCATGAAAAACACTAAAGCAATTTTTATAAATTGACAGATCCAAGAAGTTGGCTAAGTTCATAGTGAAACACAAAACAAAGGCATTGAATATTAAAGTGAATTAAAAATTCCAACACATTACACAGATGGATGGCTACCCTGTGACCTATAAGCAACCATCGCTTATCTCTTCTTCATAATTTTTTTTAAATTAGTATGTATGTTTATAAATGAGTTTCTCAATTGTGACCTCTTTGTTTATATGCATAGCTTCCCTGTGGCTAGTGTGAAAACATAAAGTGAAAATGAAGAGCAAAGGGAAAAGTGCAAATCCATCAAAAGTGTAAAATGGATTTTAAGTAAAGTTAGCCACAACCCAAAGCGAAGATTATATCCTAATGGATGCAAGGAGGCCTCTTTATTTCAAAGCTAAGACCTGAACAAAAAGTGATCTTTATTACTCTGTGGCTAATGAGATGTTTTTGCGTGTCTTCCTTGTAGCCAAAGGATTTAAGTTATATTGTGAACTTTATGTTACCCCTTTCACTATGTTTTGACTGTCATGTATCCTCTATTTTAAATACAATTTTTGATGGCATATAATAATTATGTTTTATCTAAAAAATGTGGTCACGTATTTATTTATTTATATGGAGGTGAAGAGGAAGACCTGTTCAATTATAGAATGGATTTTATTTCCCATGGATCCATGGATCCACAAAGTTCATAAAGCCACATTTAGAACTTAAAGTCACTTTTGTCACTTCATGACCCCATGGCCATTGGATGGTTGCCACATGTTGGCTTTTAATCTCATTATTTTGTTAAAGTGTTACCTTTTAGATTTAGTGTGATGTGGTGATCTGAGGCCCAAGGGGAGACCTAGTGGATAACCTACTTGAACGAATTTAAATCGGTTATATGCTAAAATGAATTCAAATAGAGTTGAAAAATTACAAAACATGTAATGGAATCTAAGAAATAGAATGGGAAGCAACGATTACACATTCAACATAGGGAATTGGCAAACTGGTGCCACTTCTTTTCAATAGAAACAATGGGTAAAAATACATATGCGTACAATGCACAATTAGACAAGGAATGAAATATCATGTGAACAAAAAAGGATAAACATATTAACTGATTCGCTTAGACTGCGATGTCATCAGTGAAATTAAGGAAAACAAGTTCCCATGATTAGAGATAGATAAACATCCTAGTCTATTTACATATTTTGGGAAAGGTTCATCTAATACAAGATGATTGAGACATGTAATTATTCAGGATGTTTTAGACAAGGCCACCTATTATACCACATGGTAGAAGAGTTCTGGTGCATGGATGTTTAGTCATGCATTGAACTAGAATAATGTGTGGTATGTTGGAAGGTGTTATGGAATCACATGAGTGTTGCATGTTTGTATATTTGGCACGAGATGTCACAAAGGTGCTAAGTCATGCACATGATTGTCGTGTTGTATGATGTTCATCTTGAGAATTTGGAAGTGCAAAAGTATACCATAAAGGTTACATGAGTGTTATAGATTACCATAATGATTCATCTTGGTGCTACATAATCACGCAAGAGTGTAGAGACTATCTATGAGTGTTGCAGAGATACATAGGCTATGTGACCTACACGATCATATAGGAATATGTGATATGAAAAACATTTCTTTAGTGCCCTGTGACAACTTAGGATGAGCCAAACAAATTAAATATGCACAAGGAGATACTACAAATTTTAGAGTAAGCCAGTTCACATGCTGCAAGCTAACTTTATTGGGTGTGCTTCGATTGTGGATCATAATACCTTATCCTATCATCTAAAATTTTACACAACTAAAGCTAGGTGAGGAGGCATGATAGGCCCTGTAAACACTCTGAGACCTCCAAAACTACCCTGTAAGGTTTGTAGTGTTGAACTGTAGTAGTTGTGAGGTGATGCAAAAGATCATAGGATCTTGCACTTTGTCACATGGGTGTTGAACTTGATGTAGAAGTTATTGATGTTAGTGCAAATCTAGATGAATAACCTCTAAAAAAAATTGTGAGATTTGGTGTGTGATATAGTCCTATATCAATCATCCCCCTTAGTGAGAGATGATCCCCATTGTTGTTAACTTCGGGTTCCATGATAAGGGTGTTGAAACAATGCCCCGATCAAAAAATATATTGGAGTGGTAATGTTGACTCCAATTCCTAGGAAGGAATGTAGAATCTCAACCCCCTAAAAAAATATGTACACCTATAATTTTGTTTCCTTATGTAGCACATTGCATGGGATGCCAATGATCCTACATGTGTTTAAAAATTAAATGTGCAGTGCTTGCAAGTACGCCATTTCTCTTAATATCTAAGTGTAGAAACTACTATGGATGCCTACAAATTCTAAAGGATGTATGTGATATTTGTACTCTAACCTTGAGATACATGAGTCTATGTATGAGCATGGTGCCTTGTCAAAGAAAGTGAAGAATACACATACATAAGAATAGAGTGTAGATGAAGCATATACTTGTCAAATGGATGTTGCATGCTCAGTAACATAAAAAAAACTTTGAAGTCTGATCCACTGACCTCGATGTTACAATGGTGTTGACACAATGATCTTCACACTGTATGAGTTTGATGTTCAATATCAAAACTCTTAGAAACAAGAGTGAATTTGATAATCTTTGTGTGTTCTAGCTCTATAAATAAATATGAAGATTCCTATGTGAGTAGAAAACATGTTTCTAAAAATATAATTGGCCTAATAATAGTGTGGAATCACATAGGTGTTGGTACATAATGCAAGGTGTGTTATGTCTATATTAGTGTATGTGTAGACATATAACATGAGGTGTTTTTATCTAACACATTACTAATTTGGAAAGATTTGCGCTTATAATATTGTTGTAGAGAGGAAGATACTTTCACCCATTTGTTAAGCTCCATCCACCCGCAATTTAGTTTCAATAAAATTATAGTTATTTACACAAGGATGCTTGAGAACCAATAGGTGGACTAAGAATGGTTACTTATTATGTAGATAACATAAGGATGAATATCCCAACATTTCTCAGTTGTATGATTGCTACGATGGTAATGTATACTGGTAACTAAAGAGTGTGGTACGTTTCTATGACACAAGCATCCTATTGACTGACACAGTTGATCTGTGTGATATTCTTTACACTATTAGTGTGGATATTTATGTTGAGGCATATGCCTTTATTGGCGTTGTTGTTGTCATTTTTATTGTTGTGTAGGATTATTCTACTTGGAAATTTATGCATGTGTCTGAGGCTAATTTTGTGTTGAGCATTTTGTATAATATTGTAATTTTGATTACGTGTGACATTGTTATCAAGATATACACTGTTTTTAGACCTATAATGGCATAGGTTTTCCCTAAATATCTTGTGTGCATTGAAATAATGGTTTTTGCATGGAGTGTGACCAATGTTATCACATGACTTCTTCAACTTTATCAGAGAGTTGTTGGGATGATAAACCCAATGCACAAGTGAAAACACTTAGGATATCTTTCACAAAGTGTGACGTGGAAGCGTCATTGGCTAATTTTGTGTTGAACATTTTTTTATAATCTTACAATTTTTTTTATGTGTGAAGTTGTCGTCGAGATGTACACTGTCTTTAGACCTATAGTGGCATAGGTTTACAATAAATATCTTGCATGCATTGAAACAATGACTTTTGCATGGAGCATGGCTAATGTTATCACATGACTTCTTCAGCTTTCTCGGAGAGCTTCTGAGATGAACAACCCAATGCACAAGTAAAAACACTTGGGCTATATTCTGCATAATGTGAAGTGGAAGAATCATTGGTGTGTGATTGTGCTGAGAACTGTATGAAACCTTCTTTTTATTGTGTTGTAACCAGTGTATTCAAGATCCACATTATGTGGTCTCATATATGTCTGGAGAGTATTGGTGATGTTTTGGCCCTTATTGACTATGCCTTAGCCTTAATATCCCAATTGCTTTGGTAACTTGGAACCAATTCCACTAATGCGTTTCTAAAAAATAACAAACAATATTGATAATGTATCACACTATGGTGAATGATAAAGACTTGCAAGTTCTCATCCATAATTGTCTCCACATCACATGTTAATATTGGGCATGTTGGTGTGTTGATGAATATATGGATGCCTACAAATGCCAAAGGATGTATGCGATCCTTGTACTCTAACACTGAGAATTAGGATTGTATTTACTCATGCTTCCTTCTTGATGAATTTTAAGAATCCCTATATGCAAGAGAAGATTATAAATGTAGCATTTACTATCAGATGGATGTTGCATGCTCAGGAACATGGAAAAACTCAAAAGTCTGACCCACTGACCTCGGTGTTGCATTAGTGTTAATATAATGATATTTGCATTATATGATTTTGATGTTTGATATCAAAACTCTGAGATACATGAGTGAATTTGAGAAACTCTATGTGATTTAGATCTACAAAGAACTATGAAGCTTCATGTGTTATTTCAAGACATGTTGTTGTGACAAAATTTGACATGCTAAGGGTGTATAACAGTTGAGGTATTGGTAGATAAGGCAAGGCATGAAATGCAAAGATCAATGTATACATAGACGTATAACATGAGATGTTGTTATCCAATGAAAATTTTATGTTAAAAGATTTACACTTATAATACCACTATAAAGAGGAAGATAATTTCCTCCATTTGACAAGGTCCATCCACCCTTAGTTTAGTTTTAGTGAATGCACAATTATGTGCACAGGAATGTCTAAAAGCCAACAAGTGGATTAGGAATGGTTGATTCTTCTATAGAGAACACAAGGATGAAGATCCCAACATTTCTCAATTGTATGGATTTTTACGATGGTAATGGATACAATAAATTGGAGAGTGTAGTGTGTGTCTCTGACATGAGTGTCTTCACAACTAGTGCAATTGAGCCATGTGATATTATTTACATTGGTAATGTATAGATTTACATTGAGGTATATGATTTTGTTGGTGCTATTGTTGTTACATAGGGTTTTTTTTCTTGGAAATATGTGTGTGCTTGAGGTTGCTTATATGTTTAGTGTTGCTAAGAAGCTTGTAATTTTTATTGTGTTTGGCATTGTTGTCAAAATGTATGTCATCTTTGGCACTATGGTGGCACAGGGTTTTTTGAATATCTTGCATTCATTGAAACAATGAATTTTACGTGGAGCGTGGTTGAGATGCTTACATGACTTATTTATCTTTCTTAGAGAGATGTTAGGATAAGGAACTCTATACATAGGTGAAAACACTTAGGCTATCTTCAAAAGAGTGTGATGTGGAAGCATAATTGACACATGACTACAATGAGAAGTGTATGAAGTGTTATCTAACTATGATGAAACCAATGTATCAAATATCCAAGTTATGGGGTACCATCCACATCTAGAGAGGATTGACAATGATTTTTCCCTTCTTGCCTAGGCCTTGGCCTTCATATCCCATTTTCTTGAACAACTTGGACACAATTACCTTGGTGTGATTCTCAAAATTGCCAAACAAGATTGTCGATGTATCAAAATGCGATAGATGACATGGAATTGAAAATTTTGAGTTTGTCTTTATCTATACATTTCATGTCGTGATTGGGCATGGTGGCACAATGATAACTATGGGATCAAGCACTTTACATTTTGTTTGGTCATTCTATCAATAAGACATGTTAAATTCAGTGTAGTTGTTGGTGAATCATTTAGAATGAGCAGTTATGACTTGAGAACTTCAATGGCAAGGTTGGCCCTCTTTTCTGTATTACTTCATCACTAAATGTCTTTCCTTCCTGCTTGAGGTGGCAAAGTATTTATATCTCACCATCCTGCATTTATGACCCACCACCTCCCATTCATTTTGTCGGTGTTTGGGTATTTCACCTCAACCTTAGAGCATGTTGGTCTCCATTTGCATTCATTGCATGAGCAAAGGAGAGGAGATTGAGGGTTTCAGAGACAACATCCCAGTGAGAGCAGTGGCAACAGCATGAGCGCTTACACTTGCTTACCATCATTGCTTACAAGTGAAGTTAGTCTGTTGATGGAAGTGATGACATATATCATACACTATCAGAAGCAATGAAAGTCACCCCATGGTAGTGGATTTTCTTTACAAACTCTTCTATCATGGGGTGGTTTTCAATGCTTCTTATAGTGGACAAAAAATTGTTCACCACTGCATTCACAATTTGACAATTACTAATCCCAAACGATTCACACATAGATAACACTGAAAAACCCTTCCTTTTCAACCAAACCTATCGTGTAAACAACGATGAACAAAAACAAAGACTAAAATGTTTTGAACGACATTGCAAGCCATATTCAAAAAATTTAAACCAAAAAATCTAATAGCCTTAGTGAGGTTTAAAATACCTCACCTGCAAACAATGATAGGTAAACAAAAACCTCTCCTAAAGTGTGTCTTTGCAAAGCTCAGTACCTGCACCCAATAAGCCATTTTGCATAAATCAAAATGAAAAAAAACCTTTAAAACTAAAAAAACCATATTCCTTGCAAGTCGTGAGGGGTTGATTGCTTTTTAAACAAACAGTCCAAGCCATGTGACCTTTGACTCATAGGGTCAGTGAGGGTTAAAAAAAATCACATGTAAGCAATGATAGCCAAACAAAATTCAAGGTTTAACCATGTTAAAAAATGCCAGCATGAATAGAGATGGCTATCATTAGTTCACTATCAAGAGCATTCGATGTCACCCATTGATAGTGAATATTCTTTATAGAATCCTTTATCAAAGGGTGACTTTGAGTGCTCTTTCTAGTCAACAATAAAATGTTCTCATTGGCGCATTCGGCAAGCCCACAAAAAAATTGCATGCATATAATCTTGACCCTCTTAACCCTCTTTTTTGTAGTGCTTAGTTGCTAAATGTTTGGCTAATTTTGATGAGCAGGAAGAAGAGATGAAGGTTTACATATGAGTTTTTTTACACCTCAGTAACGTTGTGAGCCATATGGTTCCTAAGTAAATCATCTGCTAATGGTGCTCACGCCTCACTAAATCTTCCACTCTAGTAGGTCTTGGGCTTCGTGCACACATAAATCTTCTTAATTACCCATGCGATTTATAGAACGATGCTGGACAATTCACATAACGACTAGTCTTAATTGACAAAATGAGCAAACAAAATTACTATTTATTTTTACAGACATTCGAAGCTATTAACATTTTAAAAATGAAATGGCTCATAGCCTTAGTGAGGTGTTAAAAACCTCATTTGTAAGCGACGATGGCAAGTGAGTATAAGCGCTCATGCTGATGCTGTTGTTCTTACTAGCGTGCCATCTCCAAAACCTTCCATCTCCTCTTCCCCGTTCATGCAATAGACGTGAATGGGAACAAACATGCTAGAAGGTTGGGGTGAAATACCCAAGTGTCGGTGAAATGAATGGGAGGTGGTGGGTTATAAATGTAGGATGGCGAGACATAAATGCTTTGCCACCTCGAGCTTGGTGTCTACACACTGCCCACTGCGCGCTATTAATAGGAGTTTAAACTCCCCACTTTTAACATGATCATTTTATTTTTTGGGGAGTGTATGCCTCACTATTGACTCTTAATTGATCTTTTTACGATAACATATCTAAAAGTCGATTAGACCTCTAAAACGATCCCATAAAAACCTCTTATATAAAAATCGAAATATTAAATTATCCATCGATAACAATTTTAAATATTAACATGAGATGATTTAAACTTCACACATACATAAAATTAAAATACACGACTATTGACTCCTCTCCCTTAAAAGCATCTTTTCCGCTATTCGACAACCTTACTTGTAAAGTAACCGGGGCTTATCTCCAACGAGCCACATGAAAATACCATCTTAAAATTGTGTTAGATTTTGTGAGTTGAAAACGACAAGTCGGTTGACATCTAAATTCCAAATGTCCTCCGAAGTCCCTATACTTTCAAATTGCGCTTTGCACGTGGACGCCTCTTCCTAATCCACTAGAAACTTCACCGCCACTGCTACTGCCTCTAGAATTCGCCAGAAACCACCACCACCACCACCACCCCCTGCCTCTGCCCCTTCGTTTCTACTCCTCCCTACAACTTCCATCTGGTTTTATATAAGAGAGAGGAAGCTTAACCGAACCCATCTGACAAATTCGATTACTTCAGTGAGATTTTCTGCTTCTTTAGTTGCTGTTTGTTTTTCAGTTGTAATTATTAGATTTTCGCAATGGCAGCGAAGACGGAGGGGAAGGCCGTGGGAATCGACCTGGGGACGACTTACAGTTGCGTGGGAGTTTGGCTGCATGATCGCGTTGAGATCATCCCCAACGACCAGGGGAATCGAACGACGCCGTCGTATGTGGCCTTCACTGACACGGAGAGGCTCATCGGAGACGCTGCGAAGAATCAGGTGGCTATGAATCCTGTTAACACTGTGTTCGACGCCAAAAGATTGATTGGACGGAGGTTTAGCGACCCGCCTGTGCAGGCCGACATGAAGCACTGGCCTTTCAAGGTGGTGCCAGGCCCCGGCGACAAGCCCATGATCGAGGTCACTTACAAGGGCGAAAAGAGGCTGTTCTCGCCCGAGGAGATTTCTTCCATGGTTCTCACCAAGATGAAGGAGATCGCAGAGGCGTTTCTGGGGCAGACTGTGAAGAACGCGGTTGTTACTGTGCCCGCGTATTTTAACGACTCGCAAAGGCAGGCGACTAAGGACGCTGGGCTTATCGCGGGGCTGAATGTTTTGAGGATCATTAACGAGCCCACTGCGGCGGCCATTGCCTACGGCCTGGACAAGAAGGGGACTTCTAGTGTGGAGAAAAATATACTGATTTTTGATCTGGGTGGAGGGACTTTCGATGTTTCTATTCTGGCAATTGAAGAGGGGATTTTTGAGGTGAAGGCTACGGCTGGAGATACGCATCTCGGAGGGGAGGATTTTGATAACAGGTTGGTCAATCATTTTGTGCAGGAATTTAAGAGGAAGTATAAGAAGGATATCAGCGGCAGTGCCAGAGCGTTGAGGAGGCTAAGGACTGCTTGTGAGAGAGCCAAAAGGGCGCTCTCCTCTACCACTCAGACGACCATCGAGATCGATTCCTTGTATGAGGGAATCGACTTCTATTCTACCATTACCAGGGCCAGGTTCTTTCCTTTCCTTTCCTTTCTTTTCTTTGCTCTTTATTCAATATTTACATCCCTCCGTGACAACTCGGATGGGTTGCACCAATAGACTAAATTTGACGGTCAAATTTGTTGGGGGTGTTTTATTTGATTAGGTTCGAGGAGTTGAACATGGACCTGTTCAGAAAATGCATGGAGCCCGTGGAGAAGTGCCTGAGAGACGCCAAGCTGGACAAAAGCCAAATAGGCGAAGTCGTTCTGGTTGGGGGGTCCACACGAATTCCTAAGGTGCAGCAGTTGCTGCAGGATTTCTTCAACGGGAAGGAGCTGTGCAAGAGCATTAATCCAGACGAGGCCGTCGCCTACGGTGCAGCGGTACAGGCGGCTATTTTGACCGGTGAAGGCGACCAGAAGGTGCAGGATCTGTTGCTGCTCGATGTCACTCCGCTCAGTCTCGGCCTCGAAACCGCCGGAGGTGTGATGACGGTTTTGATTCCTCGCAATACTACTATCCCCACCAAGAAAGAACAGATTTTTTCGACTTATTCCGATAACCAACCGGGCGTACTTATCCAGGTGAGTGCTTAGATTTGAACCAATGCTCCCCTTGTTTGTATAAGTTTCAGGCTGAATTTGATCGCCGTTAACAGGTGTACGAAGGAGAGCGAGCGAGAACAAAGGACAATAATCTGTTGGGCAAATTCGAGCTGAGCGGCATCCCGCCTGCTCCGCGAGGCGTCCCGCAGATTAACGTGACCTTCGACATCGACGCCAACGGAATACTGAATGTGTCGGCAGAGGATAAAACGGCGGGAGTGAAGAACAAAATCACCATTACCAACGACAAGGGGCGGCTCAGCAAAGAAGATATCGACAGGATGGTCCGCGACGCCGAGAAATACAAGTCGGAGGACGAGGAAGTGAAGAAAAAAGTAGAGGCCAAGAATGCCTTTGAGAACTATGCCTACAATATGAGGAATACTGTAAGGGATGACAAGATTGCTTCCAAGCTTGATCCTGCTGACAAGGAGAAAATCGAAAAGGCTGTTACTGATGCCCTCAATTGGCTCGATCAAAATCAGCTGGCAGAGATGGATGAGTTTGAAGATAAACAGAAAGAGCTTGAGACCATCTGTAATCCTATTATTTCTAAAATGTATAGTGGCGGCGGCGGCATGGGGACTGATAATGATATGCCCTCTTCTGGAGGAGGTAGTGCTGCAGCCGGTGGCCCTAAGATTGAGGAAGTCGACTAGACTATTATATCATGGTACTAGGCCAGTAAAAACGGTTTGTGTTATGTTTTTTTTTTTTTTTTTTTCCTGATGTAATAATGTGAGAGAGAAGTATATAATAATGTATATAAGTTTAAGGTTTTCATTTTTAATAAATGAGAATGTAAATACTAATCCTTGGTTTCCAAATAAAAATGGAATTATTAATGTTGTTTGGTATGTTTTTGTTGGTTTTATTCTCTCTTGTTTGTTTATTTAGAGGATAGCTGAATCTAATGAAGAATAGATTCTGTTAACTGATAATTTTGCACTTTAATATTCTAATCTTTTTTGAAATAAAGAATATAATAGTATATTTTCAATATAAAATATAATAGCGAACTTATCTAGAATAAATAAAGATATGTAGCACTCTAAATGGATCATCTTAATATAAAGATATGTAGCATCGTATTTATGTTAATGTTTAATACTTCGAGTACTTTTCATCAATCTTAAAGAAGTTGATTAAAGGTATTTACGACATCTTATTTATGGGGTCAAAGCTAGGAATAGTTGTAGTGGCATCGTATTTATGCACTTGAAGATGATGTTTAATACCTCAAGTGCATCCACAACATGATAAATGTTTAATACTTAGAGTGTTTTTCATCATATCTTATAGAAGTTGATTAAAGGTATCTATGAAACCTTGTTTATAGGGTCAAAGTTAGGAACACTCGTAGCGGCATAAAATTAAAAAATATATACTTATTTTTCTTAAAAAAAAAAAATTTTAAATAAAGAATATGGAATGCATTTAATCGATAAAAAATATTTTTACTACCTTATTTATGATGTCGAAGATGATCTATTTATTATCCCTACTTGAGTTCCTCTCTCTTCTAATCTAGCTTTCCAAAATTAGTCTTGATGTCAGTGTCTCTAATGTATGAATTGAAAATTGAAAATTCTGAATAAACAAAGCTTAAAATTTCAATTTGGTTCGAGTTTCCAAGGCTTCTTAGGCCTCTTTGAGTTTTTTTTTTTTTTTTTTGGGGGAGCAATTCATCAAACCTTTTGGTGATTCAATTGCCACCAAAAACCCAAATTTACGCGGTTCACTTGGATAAGCAAGTATGCATTGAAATTGAATTGGATAAGAATCTAAAGAAAACTATTAACAGAAAGATTGGTGAAACCTAATTTTTATAACGTGCACTTTTCATCAACCTTCTAAATACTTGTTTATGTTACTAATTTTCAAACCATATGATTTGAGAATGCCCTTTAACGGTTATTTATTGACATGATTTAGGGACTAGATAAACAATCCATGCCTTCCATCGTTAAAGCACACATGTCGCTCTCCTACAGGCCACAAGCGATGACCACCATTATTCCCTCACAACTTACACCTATCGTATCATAATTGTCACGACCCCACTCTAGGGTGATACATAGGTAAATGTCGTGTCAGTGGATTGTAAAACCATGCATAACAGGGCCGTAGTCCCTCCTTCGAAGATGGAGGATATGTTCAATAAAAATAACTTCCTTTCCAAATGAGAAACTTTTTACACGAAAATTGAATAAAGATTGCCTTCATTAACAAGTTTGTAGCTTTCATGATAATAATATAGTTTTTAAGGGCCATGATGCCAATTAATATTTTGGTTATGGTCTACAAGGCATGTCCAGTTTGTAGCCTTCATAATAATAATATAGTTTTCAAGGTCCAAGATGTCAATTAATGCTTTGGTTATGGTCTACAAGGCATGTCCAACATATGGGACCACCTCGTACTCCCATCGTGGGGAGGCACTTTACTGTGCTACGAATACGAGGCGTGCAATCCTTACCACTTGCAAGATTTGACCCTGTGACTTCCCATCCAGGAGCACATGTTCTTTATCATTAGGCCAACTCAGGTGCAGAATATGCGCCTTATGCGCTTTCAAGGATCTCGAAAAGAGAAAAAACATGCGCCTTGATGTTTTCTCATGATAGTGTACTCTTGGAACATTCGCGACCTTACTAAACCAACCTACAGGTACTTAGAGAAAATTGTCAAAGATTTCATGATATGAAAGTGGTGTGTTCACAAGAGGTTAGAATTTCTATTTTTTTCCCTCAATCTATTGCTTGCACAATTTGGCTAGGGCACCCCCTCAGTTATGCAATCACGAGGCTAATTATGGATGAGTCATCACATTGGTAGCACTAGAGCATTCATTTTTTTTTTTCTTGTGGGGTTTAACCCTACCCATATGGTGGTGTGGCACTTTTTGATTTTGATGACAATTTTTGGGTTGGCTAACTTGTATGTTTCCAATGACACCATCAAAATAGCTATACTTTGGGGTTGGTTTGCAGAGTCATTGTTTGAAGCTCATTGTATTATTTGTGGTGAATTCAACATGGTGAAATCCATTGAAAATAAACAAGGTTGCTTATCTATATGTGGGTGTGATGAGAAGTGAAGCATGGTTATACATACGTAAAAATCTCAGTCTCTATGATCCCAATCACTCTTGTAAAAGAGATTTCTTCATCTTGGTTTGGTTGTAAATTTTTTAGATAAGGTCAATAAACACTAGTTACAACGTGGGATTGAGCTTTACTTTCAGAGCAAGACTTGTTCTCCTCTAGTTCGACCACTTGCCCAATATTCATTATTAATGTTGTCATTATTTTAGACCATCAACCTATTTTTTTATATATTGAAGGGTGATCTCAAGTTAGATCAACATACCCATTTCTATTTCAAGACATGCTCATCTCAAGCATAATGAAAACTATAGGACACATCAAATAGATCTAGAACTTGGTTCATATACCCTAAGGGGAAACATGTTGGATTGATTGGTGGGATAATCCCATTACTCAAACTACCACTTTTATCTATGTGGTAAGTAAGTAGTTATTTTAAAGCAATATGCTAATGAAACATCATACCATGAATTCTAGAGGATTTCACAAGAACTTGACAACTTGCCATTTAATGTTCATTTTCAATCTCAAACTACTTAATGAAGACACAAGCTCAAAATTTATTAACCCTACAAACCCTGAGGAGCCTAGTCCAGAGTTAGAATACATTGTTTTAGAGTGGGGGATAGAGTTACCAAAGAATCTTTGACATTCTTTGCTTAAGATAAGATATAGACAAAATTAAATCCATTCAAGATGTTAATGCTATGATCACCAAGCCCTTGTACATCCTAAAAAAAATTGTACATCATTATTAAGGAGTGTTTGTTGCCTAACACTCTTCCCCAACATTTGAAGTAGCACTCTTGCAATGCATTCAAGTTGTCCCTTACGAGCTTTCTAAAACACACATAGTTGCCTATGTTATAACTCACTCTAAATGATTTCAAGGAAGCATTCATGTAGATGGCCTTTGACAAAGCTCCTAGCATTAGTGGTGTTCCTTGTGAACTTTATCAAGTCCTCTAGACACTGTTGGACCAAGTCTTCACTAAGTTTATTTTGAATTTGTTTTATCAAACTCCCTATGAGTCCTCATCAATCAAAGGAATATCAAATTCATCCCAAAGTCTAGAAATCATGAGCTTATTACCACTTGGAGGCTAATTACCATTCCAAATGTCTCCTATAAAATTATTGTTAGATCCCTTGCCCTCAGACTGAGACACCTTCCACCCTTTGTCAAAAGTGAACAAATAAGGTTTATCCACAACACATTTTCTGGGCAATGTTAGTTTAGCTTGGGTGGATATGGAATGGGCCAAAGTCTTTGGTCAAAAAACCATTTTTGTGAAGATTTATTTTGAGGAAGCTTCTAATAGGATAGAGTGGTCTTCATTATTGCAATGCTTCAAGCTTTACAATTTGGCCTTGGATTCGTCCACATTGTTAATACATTGTTTCAAAATGTTGGAGCTCTTGTTACCATTAATGGAGTGCAATCACACAAATTTAGGTTATTTATCACTATTTATCAAGGTTTTCTCTTGGTTCCCTCTCTCTATGTGCTTGTGGCAAAAGGGTTTAACTACCTTTTAACCAGCTAGACTTCATTAGGTTTGGCGAAAGGAATATCCCTCCCTCATTTTGATCAATAACTCATCAATGGGCATTTTGAACACGATCCTTTTTTCTTACCCTTTTGGAGGAAGAATTTTAGTCAAGAATGCATTGACATTTTTTACTGTGTCAGGGTCCTCTATTCATTGGAGAAAAATTAAATGCTACAAACAATCTCTCTCCCCAAAACCTACTTGGTTGGGAGGATATCAACGACAACGGATTCATCACGGCATGAAATATAAGATTGTGAGCATTCCATTTGCTTTTTGGGCCTCTGCATCTGAGTTTTGGTTATATGTAATTCAAAGGGTTGTTAAAAAAATTGCCTATTGGATCACCAAACCTATTTTTTACAATAAAGTTTCAAGTTTGCTCATAAGTGTTGATCAATACCCATGTATACTATTCTTGTTGAGCTTCTTTCAAAGCTATGTATGCTAAACTAGAGAAATTACCAAGAGATTTTCTAAGGGAAAATTCAAAAGGTTATAAGGTTTTCCACAAGATCTCTTGGGATATATTTTTTTAGACCTAAAGAAGCCAGGGGCCTTTGAATCATTGACATCAACCTCCAAGGCTATGACCTAAGTGTTAAGTGGACCACCAGAAGCTTATAAGGGGATGAGGCTTGGAAGATTCTATTAAGACATTGCATTACCCAAGGAACTCCTTGTGGTAGGAAGGCATGAGAGGGTCTTGATTTGTAAAGTCTTCTAATTTCACCTATCTTAGTTCAAATTGATGGCATTTTTGTGGTTAAAAGTATATGGAAAGCCCATGAATTACTCAAACCTAACCACATTTGAGTGGAAGATGGTCTTAGAAATGGAATTTCTCTTATTTTTGAATTTATCTGGTGGTCGTCCATTTTTAATTTTCATATTGTCCCCTTTGTTATTGTGCCATAGATTAAGTTTTTCAAGATTTTTAAAAATATAATCAAGTCTATCAGTGACATCTTTTGCAAGGTTTCTTGAGGGTGACCTTTTTGGAATATGCTTAGAATTAAATAACAATGTATGGTTGAGGATGAAATTCTATTTCTAAAGTTCATAACTCCATACTTGATGTTTGTATTTAAAATATTGGTGTTTATTATAGAGTCCCATGGTGGAAATATTGGTATTGGTTGACTGATACTTATTTTTGTCAAAAAAAAATCCCATATTGGGTATCATCTTCTTGCCCCTCAGCATATTTAGAGTGAAACCTTCAACCAGGAGTGGAAGTGAATATCTATAGATGATGTTTGGACTAGAAGGTTTGCCTCTTTGGAAAGCTCACATTGAGATCCAAAAAGCTTCATTTTCTCTAGGGCATGTTCTATCAAGGCTTACTAGTTGGAGACTGGATCAAGCACATGAGGGTTTAAAATCTCACTTGCCTTGCTTGTTGTCACGTTGATACCGTTAAACAACTTTTCTAGTTTTGCCCCCATATTCAATTATCATGGAAATGGATTTGTACCCTTTTTAAACCTTTTCTTTCGGAATTCTTTACTTGGAAAATGGTTCTTATTGAGGACCTGGGCATGTTACCTGCAATATACAAAAAAATTTGGTAGATCTTTTGTATCCATATTCTTTTTCATATATGGAAAACTATAAATTATGTTTTTTTTAACAATGAAGCTATGGAAAGAGATTTTTTGGTGACTAATAAAGTTATTTTCATCTCTAATGTTTTGATTCAAATCTAAGTCCAGGGGGAGAATGCCCAATTGGAGGTGGATCACCTCCAAACTCTCTTGGACCACTGGGGGAGTGCTTTGTATGTTTTTAGTCTGGTGCCTCTAGATCCTTTGCACTGTTATTATCCTTCTCAAGATAGGGACTAAGGTTTTCATCATTGGTATTTTAGGATCAAACATAACTCATTTTTCCGTTCTTGTTAGAATTTGCCTCAACATGGTGGTGGCGTGTTTGATTGTCTTGGAAGAAGTGGTGGAAATGATTAGGGTGCTCCTCCTAAAGTCAAGTTCATTTTCTTGGATCTTGCCATTAAACCTTCTCATTAGGCCAAGGAAACTTAGGAATTAAGAATACTGATGGGTGGGACTTCATTCTTGACACAACAAATCTTCTATGTACTAGTGGATGAGGGAAAAACTTGATAGTCCCCCTCTCTTGCCTCCTTTACCCACCATGTTCACCAATACTTCCTAATGGCCTTGTTATTTGTGTTTGTTGGTCCTTTTTTTATCACCTTTAGTTAGGATTAAAAAGATATATAACAAGGAAAATTAAGATCCCTAGATAAAGAAAATACTAGTAGAAAAAGGGGTTAAACCCTAAAAAGAAAAATCAATAAGGAAAGTATTTGTGAAACCCTTTAGAAGAATTGAGATGAGGGGTGAAAAAGAAGCACAACCAAACCCTAGAAGAAGAATGCAAAGTAATATGAATTCATCACAATGTTTAAATGAAATGTATATAAATTAGATTATAAAATAACTAAAATACATTAAACATAAAAAGATAATGCACATTACAAGTCTAACATAAAAAAAAGAATATGGCAATAAAATATTACCTTGAAATGTATAAAACATAAAATTACCATTCCTAAAACTTGATAAGAGGGGTTATTAGAGTCAATCGACCTCGGTTATGAATTTATTGTGCTTTTTTGTGGGTTAAACATGACTAAAATATAGTCTGAAATCAATTTTAAAGCACATCCAAGAGTTTGATGCAGATCAAATAAGTTCTAAAAAATTAACCAAAATTGAGTAGTTCAATTTCGGTAGTGACCAAAATTGGATTATTGATATTGGTAAGACAAGGAACAATTTCAGTAACATGCTTAATTCTTGGTTAGAGAGTGTTAGAATTTGATTAGTTAATTAGAGCTCCTTCATATGTTTATTCTCATCATATGTTAGATGTGGTCCCTAGAATTCATCACTAAGATATGTTAATTATTTTTAGTATTTTGGGTTACAAGACTCACAAAGATGTTAATTTATTCATATTTTTTCATTAGGTGATTGATTGAACTACAATAATTAAGATTCTTTAGATTGTCTACATAATTGATTACAGAGTTAAGTGTGCACATGTTACCATACTAAACTTAGTCATATAAAAATGAAAAATTTCATAACTCTTATTCAGAGAAAATTATAGCGAGTGCAATGGCAAGGGTACATTAGTTTTCAAAAGAGAAATACGTAAGACATAAGACAAAAAAATAGAATAAACAATAACCAAAGACTTGTATGAATCATAAAACTACTTGATAAATCTAACATATCCTTTTATAGTTGTTAAATATATATATTGTTGACATAACTCTTTGGATTTTTGACTCTTCATTTTCTCTTCTTTAGTTTAAGGTGGATGTTCAATCTTCCATTTGTCTCATTGAATTACATGAGTGTTTATAATAAATATGTGAAGGATATTTCATAATTTTTTTTGTATATTTTGTATGTGTAACATACGTATGTACGTACGTTACACATATAAAATAAATAAAAATATTTGCAAAATATGCTTCACATCTGAGCTTAAATACTTGTGTTGTCTTGAGACAAAAGTTGTTGGCGAAGTGTAGTTCCTGTATATACATAATATTTTTAACTTTTATTGATTACTGACATTTCGTATCTTGCAAGAACTTATCGAGTCTCAATCTCTCTGAGTGCATGCCTTAAAGGGTGCATCGAGAAATGGGTGGGCAAACCGTCGGTGCTTTGTAAGATTATCATTCTTTTCGTCACTTGCCATCCACACTCTAGCCTCCTGAAACCATTAAACCCAAGATTATTTTTCTTAGTTCTACCTATTCCTATCATTTTCTATGTTTTATCCTTCATTTCTTGCCTTAACATCCTTTTGACTTGTCAGTTGTACTAGGTCAACCAGGTCGACCTAATATAGTTTAGGGTCTTTTCTCTCTTTTGGTTTGTTGACCTCTTCGCTGACCTAACACACACCTAGAGAGTTAGCCTTGAAAATGTGCTAGGTTGACCCGGTCAACCTATCACAACTGACATTCCCAAAAGTTTTTAGGGTAAGATACTATTATATATACAAGGTCATTCCTTACCATTTCATAACAATGATGAATTAAGTGAATAAGTGTGAACATACATCTACCTATTGACCATTCTACTTGGAGAATAAAGCTTTAAGGTTTAATACTTTATTTGGAGCTCCAATCTCATCTTGTGGATAATTATTTTGGATGCTTGGATAGGTTGTGTAGTATAGAGTTGATTTATCTTAGTTATCCTTACATACCACGAAAATATCTTGTGAAGAACCTTGGCCAAGGGGGATATTGAGGCTCGGTAGGTTCATCTTCAAAGATAAGTTTTCCTAATTTTATTCTTCCTTTGTAAGAGTAGATAGAGCATTTGTATTCTTCTCTTTCATGTATTAGGATTTCGTATACATTGACGTGAGTAAATGTCTTCTATACATATTTAGTTTAGTTATTTATTTATTTTATTTTTAACCCCCACTTTGTGTCACAAGCTTTGGTGCGCACTAGATTAGATTTACTTTTCTTGTTATTAGATTAGTGAAATATTAAATCATAAGAATCTTTAAAGGTTGTTATGAGATTGAGTTAGACTATAGGATTTGGAACCCTATCTCACACGATGTGTTGTGACAAGTGATCTCCTAATCGGGTCTAGTGGATCCTCACATTGGTCATGTTCCTACTTAACAATTGTATACTCTCCAATCAAAAGCGTAGGTGTGATCTATCCCATCTAATCCAGGATTGATTTATGGACATGATGTATTTTCAATTGCATACATTTTTGTGAACCTAACATGAATCAAACCCTTACAAGATTTTTTTCACTTATTTCATTTCTATTCATTATTTTTATCATATCTTTACTATGCTAGATTGACCTTGTCGACCCAATTATTTATCTCTGTGCACAAGTTTGTAGGAACATATAACTAGCTTGACCAACTTGATCCAGTACAGATTTCAGAACTTACAGAATTTTGTTCAGACAATTGGATCGATCAACTCAACCTAGTGATTTTTTTTATATTTGTAGACTTCCTGTTCAACCTATTAGGTTGACCAAGGTGACCTAGTGCATTTTTAGCACTTTTTAAGTAAGTTCTTGTATTGCTTGATTGACCAACTTGACCCAGTTTGCAAGGTTTTGATAGTTTTCTCTAAGGTTCTTGATCAACAATCTTATCTTTTTCATCTCTAAACCATGTAGGTCAATTTCTATTCCTTTGTATCTTTCTATTTCTGTACTTTCCTTTTATAGTTTGCAGTCTTTAAAACTTCCCTTGCACAATCAACTAGGTTGACTCTATGGACCTATTTTTGTGTTTTGTATCTTATGAAACAACTAAGTTGACTTGATCGACCTAGTTCACTTTCAAACTTTGCTTTCACAGTACAGATTTGACCCTGTTGGCCCTATTCTGTATGATTGTCCATATAGTTTCTCAACTATACCTTGTTTCAAAGTTGGAAATAACCATATATGTTAATCACATATTTATTTTTAGTTGCTTGCATGCTTAGAATAACTCACATAGTCTAATTAGGGTATTCTCAATTAATATTTTAGTTACACTATTTATATTCTTTTGCACACATGACCAAACCACATAAACATCAACAAAATATTTAAACATTTAACTACCGAGACCAACCTACTTAGATTTCATCACCAAGGAGGAAGCTGACTTGATGCTCTAGTCAAGTATAAAACATGGTTAATAATATATTTTGGCTAAACACCCGTTACCCTTATTGCTATGGTGTATTAAGTGAGGGGGTAGGCCTCAATACCAAGCCTATATCATTGCCACTATAGTCCTTTTCATCCTAAACTTACCTGAAACTATCTATAGATTGCTATTTAGTACCTTGCTTATAGCCAATTTTTCTTTAGACTTAAAATCATTATTAATAATCAAATCAAATATTTCAAGTTGACCAAGTAGCTAACTTTACTTTCAAGTTGTTTGCTTACTCTTTGATCAATTGTGTGTACAAAAGCTTGCATTAGCCAACGTTAGTGCAAGATTTTGATTTTTGTGCATCAATTGGATTAGCCAACATCAATTCAATTGATTTTTTGTTTCCCTTTCAATACTTACTGTCTTCTTACATTACTCAAAATTATCTTGCTTCAATTCATAGCTTGTTATCAACTTTCTTTTCTTCTTTATTTGTTGTGCTAGGTCGACCTGTCGACCTAGTATCTGTTTCAGTCCTTGTACACTATGCTAAGTTGACCTAGTACTATTTACAACACTTTTACCTCTTTCTATCAGTGATTGTTCACCAAACTAGGTCAATCATGTGGATCCAGTATAGTGTTATAGTCTCTGTTTTGCACTGGGTCAACCAAGTTGACCTAGTAATGTTGTCAGTCACTTTCTAATTCTTTGATTTCTCATCTTATGTCTTTTCCTTTCATCATGGAATTTATATTTGGTGATAACACTTAATTTCAGTCAACAAACATGATGGAATTTATCAATCCTAATAAGGTCTTCCATAGACAAAGTTGGGATCCTTTTGTAAATGCTAGTAATGTTCATATTGCAACTTGCACGATGGACTATCAGATCCCTCCTCATACCTCTTTGAAATAAAAGCCTCCTCTTCTCTTAGAGGATCAACTTGAGTTAGAGTATACTCCTGAAATGCTTTTCTTAATCACAAAATTCCCTCAACATAGAGGGAAGGATCCTTCCACCATCTATAACCTCATGATTAACCATCAAGTTGAAGAACTTCATTCTCCTACTCCCACTTTCTCACCTATTTTTGGGTTTAGCAATTTCTTTGCTTCTCAACCTATTCCTTCAATCTTGACTCCTTATGTTATGACATCTTCTTCTTTAACTTATTCCACCTCTATGCCTAGTATCTCAACTAACATGGTAGGTTCTACATCTAGTGGGTCTCTCATAAGATCCGCTATCCTTAATCCTTCCAGTAGTTCATTGTTTGCTACCCAAGGTGCTCATGCTTCTAGTGATTCTTCCTTTAAACCATTTACTAGTCCATCTTTTTCTTGACAAACAAAATTTTCCACTAGTGCTTCAAGTTCGCATAGCTCTTCTCAAGTTCATATCAACACTAATAGTGGTACCCAAGACACTAATACCAACACAAACACCAATACCACTTATTCTAATAACACTAATTAAACTCATCAACTATTATTGCAAACTCTCAATCAAATGAACACATTTCAAGCTCATAATACAAATCAAATGATGAGAATGCAAAATCACCTTCTTAATCTTCAATCCGATCATCAACCAATGACTTGGGGCACACATAACCAAAGTGTTCCTCCTTCTCTTCAAGATTCTCAAGGTAATCTCATTCCTCAACCTCCATTAGTCAACAAAGTCATCAAGCGTTTATAAAATGAACCCCTTACCACCCAAATTGCTAACATTGATATTGGAGGCATAACACCTACAATTTCTTACAATGGATCAACCGATCCTACTCTTCACCTCAAGACATTTGGAAATATTTATAAGAATTGGGTCAAGTTAAATACCTTTATTGCTACCAAAAACTTAGCCAAAACCTTCATGGGTGATGCCTTGGATTGGTAAAATCAACTTAGAACACGCTCTATCACTAGTTTGGAGGACTTAGTAAATTCTTTAGTTCAAGAATTTCAAACTAGTGATATTCTAGAGAATACTTGGCCCATTTCATTAATTGCAAACAAAAAAAAAATGAAATTGTCCGAGCCTTCATTAAGCGATGGAAGACTTTTTCAAATAAATGTGAACATAACATGATAGATGACAATCTCTTTCATCTCTTTACAAATTTCTTATTTCCTAAATTACAATATCGAGTTTGTACCCTTTCTCCACGTACCTTGGAGGAAGCTACCAATCAAGCCAAAAGACAAGATTTTTTCATGCATCAATTTGAGCTTCCCCAACCTTCCGTGGGCCCTCACCTATTAGTAAAGAACAAAAACTATAATATTACCAATGATGGTGTTACTGATTCATATGACACCATTCACAATGTTCAAGCTGTTGTTCCTACCCCTTCTTCAAAACCAACACCCTCTCAACAATACACTAATCCTCATTTCTCCACAAATAACATTAATGTCCATAAGCCTTTATCCTTGGCCGAATTGCTTAAACATCTACCTAGTTCTTCTCCTCGAGAGCTTGACCCTACTTGACCTATGAAATCATGGTATGATCCTAACAAGTTTTGTTGGTTTCATGCTAGTTGGGGTCACTCTCATGAGACTTGTAGACAACTTCACAATTTAGTCATGAAATTTCTTCTTGGCCCAAATTTTGATCATGATTCCATTATTTGTAAGCATCAACAAGCCTATGGGATTGCTTTCAAAGACTATAAATCACATGATAAAACTCAATCCTTCAATCCATAAAACTCTCATTTAGCTATCTATAAAGACCCCTTACCTAATCATCAACCTATCCAAGAAAGTCAAGACAAGCCCACTTCTTCCACCAATAATGTAGAAAGTCTTGTTGAACTAAATTCCAAAGATAATATGGTTAACATGACTAATATGTGAAGAGTGGTGGCTTGCATTGATTCACAACCTATCTACACTCCTTCCCATAAGACATAACGTGTTATCCAAGATTCTTCTCCAACTCATTTAAATGAATTGGGACAAGAAGAACTTATTTATTTTGACCATCCGATTTATGATTCTCCTTTGGATGACACATCTCATACTATTTCTACTTCTCTCCCACCATCTTCCAATACTAATGACAATTCAATTTATACTAACACTTCTTCCAAAATTTAAGATCAATCTAAACCAACTAATTCTTCCTCACCAAACAATTTACAACCTTCTTGTCAACCTTCTCATTTTTATCAATATAAAATTCAATGCTCTTTGAATCCACCTTCTGAAGACCTTCTTAATCATTATGCACCTATTTATAACAATCTCCTTATGGGTTATGATGCATGGGATTCCATTGCAGAACTTACTAATCTTCCATCCCAGATCCCTTTTCTTGAACTCATGAGGACATCTCCACATCATAAAAACTGCCTCATGCAACTCTTATTCGAGATGAATATCCCTCACCTTCCTCTCGTAGGATGGGAGTCTAATTTATTTAGATTTGAGGATAGTATCTTACAACAATGTGAAGAGATGTCCATTAATGTTGATGAAACTATGGACACTTCTCTTTTTTTACGATTTCCTATTACATCGATGATTCCAGATGAAGTTTTGCTTCGTGTAGATGATCTTCCATTATTTATTAGCATCCCAATAAGTGATATCCAAGTTAAGTGATCCTTGATCGATGGGGGTTCTAGCACCTATGTCTCTTCCCTTGATTTCATTAAGACTCTTGGGTATTCTAAATGTAATCTCGAGTCTACATGCAACACATGCCAAGGATACAATAAAAGGAAAATGCCTCCCTTAGGATGTGTGTGGCTTCCCATTACTGTCCCACCTATCACCATTCATGTGAAGGTGATGATCTTCAACTTTCTCCTTTTAGATAACATTTTGCTTGGTAGGCCATAGAATCATCGTATACGAGCCGTCGCATCTTCCGCTTGCCAATGCATAAATTTTTCTCACAATAAAGCCATTTATAAGATTCAAAGAGACACTAACCCTTGGAATTTTTAACAATTCCAATATCGTGGCATCTTCAAGATTCCTACTCTTGAACCTTTGCCTAGTGTTCCATTTTGTGAGTCACAACATTTCAACTTTCCTATCAACTCAACCAGAGGTTACAATGGACATCCTGAGCTCATTAATAATATTCCTCCCAACCTTTTAGACTCTGATGATGATGAGCCTGACGAGATTAACCTAAAGATCAAAACTTATGATCTCTTGCCTCATCTCATCTCACAGCTCCTTGTTTCCTTGTATCCTCATTATTGCAAGCTTACTTGCGATGACATTTTTGTAGTCTTAACCAAGACTAGACACTCTATTCAACAAGCTTCCTCTGATGACAAGGTCATCTCGACCTATGTCATCGATCTTCATACTCCAGATTATAATGATGGATATTATTTAAATGATCCTCTTTTAGGTGGCCTTGTCCAAGCCCATGATGCCAAGATTATTCATTATCGCTCTTATTTACTCAAGTCTTTTTATGCGTCTCATCATTTTATTTCTTTTATAGTTCTTGATTCTTGCATTTTTCCTCTTTATCATAGGGTAGAGATGGCTCTAATACCTCCAATTTTTGAGGAACCACTTAGGACCATGCTCTTGGATCATTTTATGACCGGACCTTATCGCTTTGCCACACCTAGGGTAGTCCTCCTTAAACCTTCTACAACTCCCACCCCTCCTTCAGTAGGGCTAGCTATAGTTAACCATATTCCTTTTTCCATTCTAGTTAAGCTTGTTTCCTTTCCTACTATTACTGAGCCTCTTCCTTCTTTTCCTCCTAGTGCTCCTCTTGTTGCGCCTAGTTCCACTTATTCCCCATCATCACCCTCCATTGATGATGGTTTACTTCCATAACCTAAGATGGCTCCTTTGCCCACCAAATGGGTCGATGAGTCCTTTTCAACTGCTTTTGCTCCTATTTCACCTCCTTCTGTGAGTGCTCTTAAAACCACTCACACACGTATTTATTGCTTCCATGGGACATATAGTCATTCTTCCACCCATTGTCATAAGCTATGACAATATCTTGATGCCTTGCATCCTTCTTCCCCATCATCCAACAAAGCCATACCTCCCCCAAAGGTACTTCCTAAATATTTTCCAAAGTATGGTGAGGTATATTGTCTATGGCACTTATGTGGTATGCATCATACCGATCATTATCGCATTCTTCAACAACATCTTAGAGATCACCTTGTAGCCATCCCTGGACCTACTATTCCTCCCATAGGTCATTCTCACAAGAAGGTTCCTCTTTTTTCTTCTCCCATGGCTTCACCTCTAGTGGTTCCATTACCTCCTATGGTCCCTTCACCACCTTTTGTGCTTCCACTTGTGATTCCTTCACCTGTGGACCTTCCCTCACTTGTGGATCTTTCTCCACCCATGAGTCCTTCACCCATGGATCCTTCTCCACCTACGATTCCTTCTCCTATAGATCATATTTTCACGCATTCTCTTGACCAGTCTTTGCCTAACTTTCGTCCTCAGCATGATCCTTCAAACATTTCTACTTTTTCAGTTGAGGAGATCAGAAAATAAGTATTTGCCCAGTATTCACTAAATATTGATGAGACCTTAGTAGTAGTTTGATTATAATTTTATAAAGACTTATTTGATGTATTAGATAATGTGTGTAAAAAAAAAATATCAATATTTATGAGCACATGCATGGTACTTTCTTATTTATATTTGGATTGGACGTGTGCTCCACTCTTATTTCTATTTTGATTATATCATTTGACACTTTGTCAAATTCTTTCTTATCTTATATCATGTTTCTCCTTCTTGTTGTACTATATTTAGCTTATGTTATCATTTTACATTTCACATATATTTGTCTTTTCCTTATAATTGCTATCTTTTTGTTATCATTTCTTTCTTTTCTTTTAGAGTTTTTCTCAAAACTCTTCCCTTGTATCTTCATGATTTTTTGCTTTCTTATCTTTATTTTTCACAGATAGTCATCATGGTGACTTGGTTATATCTACCCTCTTCCATTTGATTACTATCTCCTATTACCATATGATTAGTTAACAATTAATCTTTCTCATTACTATTTCATTTCACTAGGTCCTAGTTTGGATCTCATTTTTTTGCAAACCAAGCATATACACGATTGAGACTTGAGATCACATGCTCAGTTCATTGTCAAGCCTAAGTGTTCTTGTCAGTCTTTTGTCTTGGGTCACTTAGCTTTCTTTAGCCTTAGCCTATAACTCATTCGTGTGTATCACTATCTCTCTCATGATTGGTCATTCCAAATCCGTATGGAGGAGGAATTTAAAAAAAAAAAAACCTTTCAAAATAAAGTTAAAAGCCAAATCATTTAAACAAAAGGCAATGATATCAAAAGTCAAAAATATTGAATACTCTAAAAAGTCTAAATCACATTAAAAGATGTGATTCAAAGCACATCTCCTTCTATTCAAAGCTCAAACTTCACAGTTGGCTTCATGGTATAGTCAAGGTCCTTTGGGGTACGCTAGGCTAGTAGATTATAAGAGGAGAATAAAAAAATATTTTAGTGCTACCTACTTTCTCACGCAAGTACTCAATCTTTGTAGTAGATTGACGACTCTGTAAAGGGTCTTGAGGAGCGAGGAATACATCATGGGAAGGTAAGTCCATTTTTATTTTCCTTATACCAATCTTCCATAATGAGTTGATCTTAGTAGCACACCTATTTTCCTATAAAGCTTTGTGTCTATAGCAAACAAGTTTTCCTTTGTACATAGACAACCACTAGTCCCTTAATGTCTTTTCATGTCCTTAGCATGCCTCTTGCCTCCTAAGTTCTTCTCATAAGATGCCTAAATCTTGCTTGTTACACTCCCTTTTTTATTCTTTTTCCTTCATATTTCATCTCAAAAAATATTGTTTTGCTTACTGATCACTCTCTCTGAGATATCATTTGTGAGTTGCTTTGTAAGACCGTGGATAGGACCCGACATACCTCACAAATTACCATCTTTTTCATCCTATTATCCACATCCTTGATTTATCATTACCTTATCCTTCTACTGACCAATCTTGATTTGGTACCCCTTGGGTTTTTTTTTTGTGAGTTGCAGTGTAAGATCGTGGATAGGACTTGACCCTCACAAAATTTTCCAATAAACAAGTCACCATTCAAATTACATGTGTCAAATAAGAGATAAAGAGTCTATTGATTATGAGGTTACACGTCATTGACATACTTCTCATCTTGATATTTAGTATGTTTTATGCTTCATTTTTATTTCACCTTTCATTTTCTTATTTTTTGAGTGCTTGTAAGATTAAAATCATTTCTTAAATTTATCATACTTCCCAAATTGAATTAGTGTGATAAATTTAATACCAAATTTTTGCAAATTTTATTTTATTTCTTTTATACTTTCCATCGTGATATAGTATAATTAATTGACTTAATTTTGACTTGTTTTTATTACCATTTGTGTCCTTTTACATACCTTTCATTTTATTACATTGTTTGTCATACTTCCCAACGTGATATTTAGTATGATTTTACTTGTTTTAATTTGGTGTAAAAATATTTTACATTGGTTTATAAACAAATCTCCTCTTACCATCTTGTTTGCCATTTTTCCTGGATTTTTATACTTAGTCATTTTTTGTTATTAGACATTTCTCAACTTGAACTAGTGTGTACCACATTTATTTGATTGATTATATTTTTTCAATTCTTTTTTCGCCTCTTTATTTCTTTACCATGCATGTGTACTCCATAATTTTAGAAAAAAACCACACCACATATATTTTCTATAACATATACAAAAAACTAAATACATGTGCCAGAAAAAAATATATCCAAATCATCCACAACCTCAACCATAATGAACAAACACAACCATCATAAAGACAACATAGAAAACCAACACCAATTAGCCAAAATGGTTTGATACAACATATACAACCATATACAAAGCCTCATCACTAGGGTCGAGCTTCACCCTTTATATCTCATGGCCTAGCCACACTGCGTGCTAAGGCCTCGATTTGACTCCTCTGAATGGTATGTTGTAACAAGATAGTCCAAGATCTCAATACCTCTATCTATCTTTTTAGGCATGCTATCTACATCTATGCCTGCACCAACTCAACATGGGTCGTTGTATGTGTATGTGTTAGCTAAGTCTACATCGTTATATATGATTGAATCATCTATGTCACTATCTTTAGACGTGCATCTCTCTCATCTGATAAGGCTTGATAAGCCTATATCTTGTCTACACCCATCTCTATTGGTGGATGTACCCTCTCCTTCTACACTTGTATCTACCTCGCCAACTAATTTGAACCAACTCATTTGAGCTGGGGTAGATGGTACACTCAGATCCTTCACTGTCATGGGGTCGTATGGATATAGAGTCTTGTCTAGGATGTCATGGAGTGCTCCCCTCACTAGGGGCCCCCATCTCTCCTCCTCATCCTCAAGTAAACCTAAAAAATCACATCAGATGGATATTAGATCACTATCATATCTCATAATATCTATATATATCTCTCTACTATCAAATAAAAACTTAAAAAATAATTCAACCATCTTTATACCTATCTGTGTGTCGATGCTTATGATATAATCCTCTACATGATCGCCTAGCATAGTCTCCCCATTTGTACAACCTCCTAGTACCTCCTCGATAGGTCACCTCCTCAGCTCGAACTTGGCTATCATGGCTCATGTTTGTCTCAACCTCCATCTGAGTGGTCTCTCTATCATCTCTTTTGGCTCATCTATGGGATCATTTGGGATGTCTATAGTCTCCACTCTCTCTTGTCTCCTTCACCATCGTGTCCTTGGTGGCCACTGCTCGTCTCATTATGGCATTGGTAGTGGTACATCTGGTATCTATGCCTCCTTTACCTCCTCTTCTACCACTCATCATGCCCGACTAGTCCATGGTCATTCCTGACATGGCCTTAATGTCGACCTCACTATCAGTGGTTTGAGTCCCCTCTTCCCTCATAGCTCCCTCACATACTGAGACCACTGGTCAATCATCGGTATCGATGTCATCAAATGAGATAGGCCCATCTATCTTGGCACTCATGCCACTGGAAGTGGCTTTCTCCACCATGTATAGTGTCCAATCACCTCTCTCCTCTTTAGAGTTAGTGCAACTATGTGCCAACTCACCCATATAGCTACTATGTGCCCCTACGACTATCACACGATATCTGCATATCTCATCGACTATAGCTCTAACACGTGGGGCATGACCCATTCTACTTGGTCCTCCCACCATCTTTGCATTTGAGGTAACCTATCATCAATTGCATAGGGCAACCCAGTCGATCGATACATGGAGAATATCTCATATCGTCTATACTGACTCTTCATCCTCTCAATATCATCTCTGAGCTTGTAGCCCACATAAGTAAGGCTCTCCTCTTCTTTAAATGATTAAGTATCCTTGTGGTCACTGATGCCCTTGCTATGGGTATCCTGAGGATGGCATGGACATCCTCTAATGTGATACCCATCTCTATCACATCCCCATCCACCTCCTATTTGAAGGTGTTAGTCAATCATTCTTAGCATCCCAAGAACATGACTAAAAGGTCAGCACTATGGGGGACTTGCACATATCAGATATACTTCCTAGACTTATGGCTACCAGTCTAGCTTGATATCCATCTATCAATCTCTCTAACAAATCTGACAACTAAGACACATCCACCAACCTCTAGAATCTCGACTATCTCTAAAACCAAGAAATAACAAAGGATGCATTAGTTTCTCCATGTAATGTATAATCACAATACATTCTTTACACATTATTTTTATGATTCTAATTAAAATCAAGCCCAATTAATTTTACCTTATTTATTTTATCCTATTTTTATCTTGCTTGGTCCCTCTTGCCCTGCTTTGATTATTTTGGGCCATTCTATCCCTCTTTCGGCTTTTTGCATGATTTTTCATGCTTATTTTGGTTTTTTGGTCAACTTAGTTTGACCAAAAGTTCCCTATTTTTGTCATAGTTGACTTCAAATTCCAAGTCAACCCTCTTATTTTCTCCTCCCTGGTTTTGAGTTTTCATTCTCACCTTTACGGACTAGTTTCTCTCTCCATTTTAGCTTTTTAGTTTGTAGATTACACTAGGTCGACCGATATCTACTGTGTCAACCATATAGATTTTTCTCTGTTTCAACCTACTAGGTCGACCTAGTATGGTTTGTGTGCTGACCCAGTACATTTTACCCAAAATGTGCATTTTTCTGATTTTCTTCCTAAACCCTTCTAATCCATTTCTCACCTTCTTATTTTCTACCCTTAGAATCTAAGTCTATTCAATTTTGACTTATATAAATGTTTAAAAACAAATTTGATCAAAAATTCACTTAATTCAATACAAATTTTAAAAATTGGTTTGAGATCCGTAGTTGCATATCTGTAGTGCACCTGCTGTCGCCTTTGGGTGTCCTCCTTGTCTAGCCTGTCGTTCCCTCGGCATCCTAGCCTTGTCTGGTCTCAGATATCTCTTTCACAATTCAAAATGCCAAACAAATTCTCTTTTTCCTTATTTAAAACCACCTTTTTAGCAATTCAAATTCTTTTATTTATTTTCAGGCAGATTCCTTGTTTTGCCTATATCTTTGTTTCTGCTCATCTATTTTACGAATCGTAAAATGCATTAGAATCGTAATGGTGTAGAGATTATTTTACCCTATCATATGTATATATTTTTAAATTTTTTATTTTTGGATATTTTTTGCACTAACTTCTACAGGTTCACCTAGTGTCCTCTACATTAGACACCTTCATTTTTTACAGTCTATTTCTTTATCTATGACACTAAGATAAGTTAAAGGTATGCGTTTCTAAAATTTTGTTTTTGATTTATCTTATTTTTCACTTACTTCACCATACTTAGCATCATCATTATGTGTTATCATGTTTTCTTTCGAAGCATCATCTCGTGTTACACTTACGTGAGATGTGATGTGCTTCGACTGGAGTATATATATATACACACACACATAATATTTTTAATTTTTATTGATTACTAACACTTTGTATCCTATAGGAAGCTATCGAGTCTCAACTCTCTAAGTGCATGACTTAAAAGGTGCACCAAAAAAGGGCGGGCAGACCATCGATGCTTTATAAGATTTTCATTCCTTTTGACACTTGCCATCCCATCTGGCCTCCTAAAACCATTGAACCCAAATTTATTATTCTTAGTTCTACCTATTCCTATAATTTTCTATATTTTATCCTTCATTAATTATCTTAACACCCTTTTGACTTGTCGATTGTGCTAGGTTGACCAGGTTGACCTAGTATAGTTTAGGGACTTTTTCTCTCTTTTGGCTTGTTTGTCTCTTGGCTGACCTAGCGTAGACATAGAGAGTTAGCCCCAAAAACATGCTAGGTTGACTGGGTCGACCTAGCATCGCTGACGTTACCAATTTGTTTTAATGTAAGATACTACTATATATACAAGGTCATTCCTTATCATTTCATACGAGAGAAGAATTAAGCATATAAGTGCAAACAAACATTTGCCTATTGACCATTCTACTTGGGGAATAAAGCTTTATAGTTCAATACTTTCTTTATAACTCTGATATCATCTTGTGGATAAGTATTTTGGATGCTTGGATAGGTTGTGTAGCTTAGAGCTGATTTATCTTAGTTATCATTACATACCAAGATAATCTCTTACGAAGCACCTTGGCCAAGGAGGAGATTGAGGCTCAACGAGTTCATCTTCAAAGGTAAGTATTCATAACTTTATTTCTCCTTTGTAAGAGTAGATAGATAGAGCATTTGTATTCTTCTCTTATATGTATTAGGATTTTGTATACATTGACGTGAGTATATATCTTCTATACATGTTTAGTTTAGTTTTTTATTTGTTTTGTTTCTAACCCCCATTTTGTGCCACAAGCTTTGGTTCACACTAGATTAGATTTACATTTTTTGTTATTAGATTAGTGAAATATTAAATCATAAGACTCTTTTAGGGTTATTATGCGATTATGTTAGACTATAGGCTTTGGAACACTATCTCACACGGTGTGTTGTGACAAGTGATCCCCTAATCAGGTATAGTGGATCCTCACATTGGTCATGCTCTTGCTTAACAATTGTATGCTCCCCAATTGAAAGTGTAGGTGTGCTTTATCTCATCTGATCCAGGATTGATTTATGGGCATGATGCATTTTCAATTGCATATAGTTCCCTAAACATTGGTTTATTGTTAGGACTTTACATCTTAATCATTTTTTGAGAATTGTTATCTTAAATAAATGGCTAGGGATACATATTATTTGTAAGACATCATTCAATCCCATTGTAATAATCTCACATTCATGGGAAGAAGTATCGAGTTAGTGAAGAATTAGTATATATAGGAGTCCAAACTAGTGAGAAAACATCCATGAATTATATTTTATTGAGCTTTCTCAAATGAGGTTTCCTACTTCAAGAGGCCAATGATATTTTTAATTCAATTATGCACTCTTTTATTACAAATAATCATTTTATATTTACTTTTTCATTTTATTTATGCATATTTACAATATAGTTATTAATATATTGTTTTAAAGGATATTAACATATAGTATTAGAGCTCTTTCAAAAGTCATTTTGAAATATAATAAAGCTAAAGGATTACTAGAATGTAAAGATATTCTTAGCATGTATACTAATAAAGAGCATGAGATGCAATTACTACTAGGTTGTGATCTTCCCGACATGGGTCTTAATCTCAAGTATTGAAGGAAGGAAATGAGCCACATAAATGGCATGAAAAGGTGGACTTAAAAGTTCACAAGTATGATAATTTCATTTAACATATACACCATTAAGTATAGGAGAGGTTCAACAAGTGGGGAAAGAAAATTCCTCATTGTATGAGTTCTTAAGATTTTGGGGACCAAAAGCCTCCAAATAGGGAGGCATGATTCAAATTTCATATCAATAATGTTAACCATATGAGCTAACTAATAAATTATTAGCATTGTATAATAATGTATCTTGAAAATACTTGAAACACTTTCTATTTATATTTTAAAGTTGGTTAAGATAGGGTTCAATAAGAAGTTGTGATACCCTAAGATCTCAAAGAGTTAGGTTTTGGTACAAAGGCTAAAACAGTGAAAAGTAAAATTTTATTTTATATTTGCATTCCTCTCAAAATATTATGTAATTTCAAAAAACACAGGCATGTTAATCCGAGTTCATATGCAAAATTTAGAGCCTCTAGAAATTAGTGCTTTTGGCTTGGTTTAAAACTAGCGGTTTAAGCAGGTGGAGGTTTTGAAACCTACGTCAGTGGTTTCACAAGAAAGTGTTAGTTATTAAAACTATCTTGAGGGTTTTGAAACCTATGCCATGGTTTTCACGTGCATAAAGGGGTGGTTTCACAATGAAATAAAGAGTAGTTTGAGTAACAGTTGTAGATAGTTCCTCTTCATCTTCTGAGTATTCATGGATTTTGATTTGAGATTTCTTTAGTGTTACATACATGAATACATACATAACTACATATTTGGAGAGGGTCTTTGTAAGGAGGAAGGGAATATTTCTAACAGATCTTCTTGATTGTATGTGGTTTTCTGAGTTAGAATGTGAAAACAAAAGAGTGAGAAAGTTGAAGAGAATGTATGTGTTGAGAAATATTGTATTATGTTCATGAAGGTCTTGAGAAGGTAGTATAATTTTAATTGCAGAACAAGACAATAGAAAGAGGAGGAAATCCCTGTCTTCTATATTTTTATCGATTTGGGTTTCTCCAAGGTAACCTTATGTCTCTTCAATTTTGTTTCTTATGTTCCTGCAAAATGTTCTTACTCTAGTTTCATTTTTCATTCTTATGTTCTTGTTATATGAAGCACTTAAATTTAATTTCTAAGTACATTTAATGATTTTTTTAGTAAATTTACAAGCAAATATTGATATAATCAATCAAGGAATCATGATGAGTTTATAAGATTCATGTTGGTGAAATTTAGTAATGAATATCCACTTATTTTGCAGATCTATAACCATGCATTAATAGCAGGTAAACCCAATTATATTTATAATATATAAAACAAACCCCAAAGATTGAAGGTATATATAAAATATAAGTTCATTCTATTTTATGTATGCTTATAATGTAGTTATTGAAGCAATCATGTTTGGTCTTAACAAGGGCCATATAGTGGCTAGTCCATGCCTATAATGAACTAATTGTATTAGAAATTATAATGTAACTTGTGTTGGTTAGGGCATTTACAAGGTAAAATTGTATGTCAGTAAGAGAAAGGTTGCATATTAGGAAGGGGTAGTCATTAGTGTTGGATATAGAGAGGGAGTGTTGTAGCTATACCACTCTATATAATAATAGAACATAGTAAATTCAAAAGAGAATAAGACGTAAATAAGATTAATATAAGAGTTAGAACATGGAGATGCAATTTTCGATAACGAAGTGTAGTAGCATGTAGGGAAATGAATAAAAAGAAAAACAACTATGGACAATGTAGCACATTGTTCATGCATTTATAAATGACCGACAAGATAAAAGAAAATATAAAAATTAGTTTAGTGTTATTTTTTTAAAATATCAATTAAACAAATAATATTATGGAAGGGAGAAATCAAAACATATTTGTTTTTATTTTTTCACTATTAATTTTTCTTATTATTAGTATATTTCTCTTTCATTCTCAGTGATTTTTTGCACAAATATGCCACTACCCACAAGTGCTCCACTACTATGTGGTTCTTATTTTATATAATATTTTAATTAATATTTATTTAAAATTATAGTAATATATAATGTGATATGACATACTAATTTTATATTTGTTTAAAGAGATTTTAATAATAAAATTCATATATATTTATTAATTATAAAATTAAAATATTTTATAATATATGTATATTTATTGATTATTGGTCCAAATTAAAAGTAATTTAGATTTATTGAAAGTAGTTTATTAAAATTTATTGTTCATCTCCTAATAATAAATATTTGTATGCTAAGTGGGTCTCCTCTTATAATTATTACCAAAATTATATAAAAAAATAATTTACATACACATAAGGAAAAATAAATAAATATCCTAAAAAAATGAAACCATATAATAAATAATAATCAAATGAAAAGCTTATTAACAACAATGCAAAATGATGTTTAGTGTGTTAGTTAATGGTACATATATATGTATATATATGTGTGTTATAGTTAATTATATATATATATATATATATATATATATATATATATATATATATATATATATATATATATATATATATATATATATATATATATATATATATATAACTTTATAATCTATAAATATTGTCATAAACATTGATTTTGTTAGAAAAAAATAGTGACATTAATTAATTAGTGGGAGCCACCTTATTTATAATTCTTCAATAATCTTTTTTAATTGATTATTATTTTATTCATTGAAAAAAAAAATTAATTGTGTTGCATTTTTATATTTAATTACTCAATGAAATGGAAGAGAATAAATAGAAAGTTGAGTTGTAAGTAATGTTGTAAATAAGTGGTGGTAACAGTGTAATTTAAAAAGTATATATATATATATTTTAGTTATATATAAAAATTTCATCTAATTTTTAAAAAATTGAATAGAATATTATGTAATATCATTTTAGAGAACATTCTAATTATTATATAAAAAATTATAATATTATCAAAATAATATATTAAATTATACAATTTGATTAATTAAAAAAAATAATTATTGTTTAGAACAAAACTTATAATTCTTCACCTTAACAAGAGGTAATTATTTTTACAATGCATTTTTTTAAGGGTAACACTAGAATTCATGATTTTATTTTAATAAATATAAAAGAAAATTTATTAATTCAATTTAAATGTTTTGACATTTAAATACTTAAAATTAAAATGTAAAAGTAAATTTTAATTTGATATGAATAGTGATGGATCATCCTTGGTTCTACCTAGTTAATTTGTGATGTGTATTTAATACACATTAACTTATTTTTTATTGGGTGAATAATGGATATATTGATCAGTTGCAATAAAAATATTAAATTAAATTATTTATTAAAAATAGTAATATCATGTTAAATTTTTAATATATTATTATTAATATATATATTTTCTTTTATTGAGTATCATTGTATTAATTTTTTTCTTGAAAGATAAATTAAATATGTTGTATTCTAATAATTAGAGTTTTATTTCTCATTTTCATCTCTTTCAAAGTTTTTAACATTACACTAAATAGTATTTTTTTAAAATATCATCTTCCTTTCTTACCCTTTTAGTATTTAAAGACCTTTTTTTGGTGTCCAAGGGTTTCAACAACATTTCCTCCATGCTTAATGGACCTTGACCACTACTAATTCCTGTGGGAGGTGATTAGACCCCTACAAACCGACACTCCAAGATAATCTGTGTAACAAAAATTAACCTTGAGACTTCTCTAAGAAGAACCTAAAATACTTAATTTTTGAAGATTTTTTTTTAACTTTTTATAATTTGTTTACATTTATTACTAATGTTGTTAAAAGGAGTATCATTTAAATCATAACTAATGAATTATTATTATTTTTTACTTGAAAAACTTTAATTATATTAATACGTTATTTGGTGAAAATATTAAATTATAGTTGTATGATATTTGCCTGATCTATTAATAATCCTAACTTCTTTAATTTCAAGAGTAGATAAAATATCAAATAGATTCCAATTTCATTATTTTTCTAGATCTTTATCATACCTTTAAATTTTGTGCTACTTGAACTTGACCCCAAACCCATCATTATCTATCATTTAAATGATAAATAATCATAGTTGATTTTAATGTACATATTTCTTATAAATATAATAAGAAATGAACAATTAGGAAGCAAATGACCATACTAAAAAGGTCGCATAATGACTATTCAATGTGGAAGAAGTGAATCAAGAGTGGGCACTAAGTAAATTGTTAAATATAAACTAATTATATAAAAAATGTTTACATACATATTAAAAGATAAAGTTGCTTAGGTTAAGAAAATAACTTTTGAATGTGTTATTAGATATTGAATATTATATTTATAAAATATAAACATTATATTGAATATATTGATAAATATTTCATTATAAATTTTTTTCTCATAAAAAATAAAAAATACAATAAAAAATAAGGTCATACATGACAACTTGTTTTTATAGGAGGAGAAATATAAAATTGTAAATTCATGAGTTAGATGTTACAAAGAATAAAAAAATAAAATTGGTTGAAGTGGTTAAGCTCTTAACGAAATTTGATTTACAAGGGTTTATATGTCTGTATTGCATTTGATTGTCTTGTTTCACCCTTCCAGTTTCAAACCACCTCTATATAATTTTCAAGAATATTTCACATTTATTTCAATGTTTACTTTGCCCTTTTGGTAGATTATTTTTCTCTAAATGACCTTCAACCAATTTGTTGCAACCCTCGTTGCCAATGTTTGGAAAGATGGTGCTGAAATGAGCTTATATCTACGATGATGTACAATCTTTGATAATCTTTCTTAGCTTGATGTTTTTACAAGTAGATGATGGTGAAAATGTTTTTAGATAATATTACACTAATTTTACTATTTATTATTATGTTGGTCACATTCCCTCTGAGGATTTCATAAATGTATGGATTCAAAAGGATTTGGAGCCTTTGGGTTTTCATATTACTAGTGTCCATAACTTCACCAAGGGTTTTCCCTTGATTTCCTTCAAATAACCCTCACAGGTGCAAGTTATTATTTTTAATTCTAGTTAGTGGTTCCATAAGTATACACTTATGATTTTGTCTCTATGGTCTTGTAATTTTAATATTTTTAAATAAATCTCCCTTAAAGAACTTCCTGTATAGGTCAAGTTCTATTGGCAATATTTTGTCATTTTGATTTCTTTAGTTATTTCACAGACTCACCAAACAAGCAGTGGCATAAATCTTGTAAAATTGGAGGAATAATCACGTGACAAATAATTTTTCTCTACTTTTGAGAGGGGAAACTCCCTTGTATAATATGTGTATTTTGGATTTTTGAGTCATTTTAACCTAAAACACAAAGGAATCAAAAATATAAATGATAAATATAGAAATGGAAAAATAAAGAGAGGATATGGAAGGGAGAATGGGAAACCCATAGCATAAGATCACCTAAATAACCCATATTTGAAAATTATGAGTTAGAATCTCTTCCCCAACATGTGAAATGAAAGATAGAGCAATAGGTATGGTGAGAGTAAAAAAAGTTTCTTAAGAGAAAAAAATCCCTTCCTAAATCAAACCATGATTTTTGAGGTACAAATTCCACCTACAGAGGTTTCAACACAATTTTTTTAGACATTTAGGGTTCACACATAATCCATAAATTATAGGGTTTTGATGGTTTATCAATATATTAAAAAAATGCATGATTTTATAAAATAAAAAACATTTAAACCCATAAATTAAAAATTGATCTCTCGCATTTTCTTGAATTGTATTCAAAAATTGTTCAAAAAATCCTAGATGTACACAACGTTGCAACATCCCTCTCATTCACCTGGGAGAAAATAAGAACCCTAACCTATGTCCCATGAAAACCCCACCTTTAATATAATTGTAATTTCAAAGTAATCGAGAAAACTACCTTTTTCATAAATGTTTAACGATTTTTATAAATAAGGATTAAATAAGAGAGTAGCCTAATACAAAAAGGAATAAGCTACTCTAAAAAGCAATCCAATTACATAATTTAGATGCATAATATATTATGATACAATGTTAAATTATGCAATTTGAAAAATATATGAAGTACAATACCAAATAGTAATTTGCATGCTTAAACACAAAGAAGAGGTAATAGTAAGATTTTCTATTGATGCACAAATATATCTGAGAAGTATATGTGTGGAAATAGTTAGGGTGATTATCAGTTGTGATTTGTCAAATTTTAGAAATTACCACTCAGTAAGTTTAAACACTACCATCAAAATAAGGACACTAATATCAATGCTTCTATCCCAAAACTGACACTCCTATCCATAATAAAGTAGATGTCATTTTCTATAAATTTTACCTATGCTTGTTAGAGTTCTCTATTTCCTTGTAAATTATCTATTCGGATCATGCACATAGATTTTAGATGTCAACTTTTTGATTAAAATTCTTGGTCCTCCAACTAAGGCATGCCACCTTTCAAAATGGGAGTTAGTAGGCTCAAGTGAAGTTGAGCTGATCTCAAAGACCCCTATATCAATGAATGTTGCCTACATATATCCATATACTTTTAAGAGGACCTTTAACTGATGTAGTTCTCCCCCTTTTATGGGATTTTATGTGAATAATAGTGTAATATGATATATGCATGTGCATGTAGTGATCTACATTGAAACTTTAAAAATAATGCTCATAGGTTATTCTTTGAATGTTTCAGTCTTATAAAAATACTACTCTTATGACTAATTTGAAAATAGGGAATAATAGGGTAATATAAATAAGTTGTGCAGATGATTTAATGAGTTTGATAGGTGTTTTCTTGATAAATTTCTAGAGAAAAAATGAGTGGAATTTGTTTTGTATTTATATTATATATTTTGAAAATAATCTCATGAAAGGTTAATAAAGACAAATATGTTGACCCATATATATCAAAATATTTTCAAATTTAAGTATTTTTAGAGTACAAACACTAGCATTGGATTTGGGACACTAGCATCGACATTAGTATCTAGGTTTGAACAATAGCATCATAAAGAATATAAAAATATTGAAGCCCTATAATTGATAGTGAAAGATAGATATTAGGGTTTAAAAATAATATTCAATAAAAATAATCTGGGTAATCATACTATTAAGGTTAGACCATAGGATAAGTATTTAGGCATAATGAGATGGATACTATGAGCCTTACGATAGTGAGAAAGTAAATAACTAGATGATAGAGCCTTGACTAATAATTATTAAGTATAAAATATTAGTTTATCATGTAAAATATAGATTTGAGTATCTACACTAACCCAACTTAAGACCTGTGATTTAAGAATTTGACTCAAGAGAAGATGGTTAGTATGGTGTTAGTTTCAATATAAAAATAAAATGAAAGAAACACATGAAATAACATAACATCTCTAGGCCTAGACACTAAGGAGAGCTTAGTTAACAAACATGAATAAAACACACAACTAAAATGCAAAAAAATCCTCTTTTACCTTCTTTGGATGCTCTAAAATACTTGTTGTAGTGGCTTGCTTGGCTTGTGCTCATGAAGTTCTTGGCAATGGAAGCTTGGATACCTTCATCTCTCCTTGGCACCTTTGGATTGTGACTCGGCTTGGCTTATAATTGATTTCACATGATAAAACTAGTTGAAATGGCTTTTGGAATCATTTGTGTATTATAACTTTGTATTATCAAGACTTCGAAATGATGTTCATGGCCTCTCTATTTATATATTTTTGAGAATGTCTAGAATCAACCTGAACCATCTATCTTGAGATTGAGATGTGTGGTTGAAGATTAATTCAATTTTTAGAATTAAGCTTATAATTACTCTCATCATGACATTGGAATAAGGGGAAATTAAGAGGCATGGAGGGCATCATGGAAGGCATTGATGAGGCATGAAGGGCATGAATCCTGATATTTGTAGCATTTATGGCCTAAGGATGTCTTCCCAAAAAATGTTGTCACTTGATGATACAAATATTCAATATTCATTTCCAAAACAAAGTTTTCAACAAGTTTCCATAGAATTATTAATTAGGTCTTGATTTGGGTTAATGAGCTCTTAAACATGTTTAAGCACTTTGTGCACAAATTACTCAAATTGATTAGAATGTCTTGTTATTGGTTCAAAATTTGACTGAATTGAAATTGGAAGGTAATGTCAGATGTGTTAGATGAATTATTCCATTTAAGATGTTGTCCACAACAAATAACAAAATCACATGTCTTGTGCAAAAGATTTGATAGGAAAGATCAATTCAGAGCACCTAGGTGCAAAATTGGCATTTTGACTTGGAATGATTTGATCAAAGTTAGTTAGCCCATAAATTTTATTACCCCATTTAGGGATACCCTGGTCAAAATTTACATTTTAATATGTTAGTCTTAAATCTTTTAGTGTGTTTTTTAGGCCAAATTATGCATTTTAAGTAGAAATTAGTCAAAACCCTGGTTGAAAGTTATTGGTGCCCAGATTTAGGTGTCTACAGTTTGCCCCTATTTGGGAAGGCATTGAAAGCTATAAGCATAGTAATGTCTTTTCAAAGAATGAAAAGGTCTTGTATGCCTACAACTACAATGATGATAAACTAACTGTATGATGCTCCCTCGAGAGAATGGTTGGCATAAGTAGGTCAGAAAATGGTCCCTCAAAAAAAAAGAAGTGAAATGAGGAGACCAAATGAAGGAATATGATGGGGTGAAAACACAATGATATTGAAAAAGTAGTCAAAGTCATTGAGAATATAATTAGGACGGTGTACAATGGTTTGCCCAAAGGCGGTTATAAACATTGTACCCTGATAGTGGCAACGTGGTATGATAACACAATGATTAGCCCAAAGATGGTTATAATCATTGAGAAGATGGAACTACCCCTGTTAAGATAGATAAATAAGATAATAACATGCCCCTATATAGACAGAAAATGTAAATTGGTGATAACACAATGATTTGCCCAAAAGTGGCCATAATCATTAAAAAATGCAGATAGGATGGTGTATAATGATTTTTTCATAGTCGGTTATAATCATTGGACCTATATTATGGAAAACATGATGAAATTGGTCAAGGATGATGATAACTAAACATAGAGGGTAATGATGAATTTGAACAAACAACTAGTAGGGAGATGCTCTTTCGAACTAATAAATGTTGAAATTCTTTCATGGTTAATTACTCTGTTTGGGATATGATTGAGATGGAATTGAGATGTTGGTGCTGAAGAGATGCCACCATTGCTAAATAGACTTCTTGAAGCTTAGGGTTCTTATAACACGTGTTGATAAGCATCATGTTATAACATCATGAGGACTTGGCCAAAATATGCATAAGGACTGAATCTCAAAATCCAATACTCAATAGAAAACAATGCACCAATGATAAAAACCATGATGACAATGTAAACATATGAATATGGATGCATTCAAACATAAGTGTGGGCAAGGAATCACCTAATGAACACACATAAATTTAATCAAGACAACAGTGCTAAAATCAAACAAATAGATAAATAAATAAAATAAGCAAAAATAAATAAATAACGTAATAGAAACCATATGAACATTGCCCCTAGAAAATTGGTGAAAATTGAACAAAATAGGGAAATAAATGAAAAGGAAGGGGGAAGCTTAGTTATCTTCATATGCATTAGGCAAGTACACACTGCCTATGTAGTTCCATAGATGTAATATCCAATAAAAAATTTTAGGCCAAATGTAGTTCTCCCAACGAATGAGAAGAATATGATAACTGATGAAAACAAACAGAATGGATGTGATAAAAGAATATGAATGGTCTTGTAAAATAGCAAGTGTGTGAGAGAAAAGGTCAAAAAAGATGATGAAACTAAGTGACAAATGATTTACTTACAACTTAGTAAGGGTTCCCAGAATCCTTAAGGCAAAGAATTGGTCAATATTTTTATTTTTTCTAATGATTTTTTAAATGTTTTTAGAAATTTTTGAAGTATCTCAACTCGATCAGGAATGATGAGACACTTAAATGGTTCAAGCTTATAAAAAATGAGATCATTTAACTAAGATTACTCATAAAATGGTGAGAGCATGGCAATATTGCTTGTAAAATGATGAGATCATGGAAAAAATGGTGACTGAGCTAACCTCAACAAGTATCGAGTGGTGCCTATATAGTCTTAGAGTAGGACCTCAAGTCATTGTAGTTCCACCCTACAACGGAATAATTTGACTAGTGTAGTAGTCAATTCAAACAAAACAAGCACAATTAGTAAAAAGACATAGTATGACATAGGAAGTGACAAGTTGGTACGTCAAGACTGAATAAATAAATGTTACCCCTAGTTTGTCCATAGACGGTTATAATTAAGACACAATGACATTGATCAATAATACTAAGTTTCCCAAAGGTGATTATAATTAGTACCAAAATCAAAGATATAAAAAAAATAACAAATGAAGGATGTAACTACCAAAACTATTGTCACACTACTCCAAAATATGATCTCTATCTAAAGTAAGTGAACTAACTGATGAAATTGATCAAATACTTTGATGCTGAAAATATGTAATGAATCAAAAAACCAAGGTCAAATGAGCTAGGCTGTAGAACACATTGGGTCGATAGAACATAAGTGGAAAGTGGATACATCTAAGAGGATGGATAAGGATGATATCCGTACAAAGAATAATAGTGATAAAATGTCATAACTGAAATGGTCCTTATAGAAAATATGCCTTAGCCCTCAAGCACAGTACTACTTGAGATGAATAATATTCATCAGCTCATGAAGTTCATCTTTGTCTAGTGTGGCAAGCCTGTATGCTCTTGATCCATAATTTATAGTAATAATGAAAGGCCCTATCTAGTTTGGTTTGAATTTTTCTTTATGATTCTTCTCAGCCATGGTATTCTTTAAGAACAAGATCACCAAGTTTAAATGTTCTATACTTAACATGTCATTTATAGTAGCTTTTGAGTCAGTTTTGATATGCTTGAAGATTTTTGAGTGCAGCTATGCATTTCTCATCAAGTAGGTCTAGCTCTTATAGATGAGCTACTCGATAGTCATAATCATCCAAGACATGCTTAAAAGAGATGCACAGTGAAGGCAATTCAACCTCAATGGGAAGGATGCCCTCAATACCATAAACAAGTGAGTATGAAGTGGCTCCTATGGGGGTATGATGTTTGGTACGATATGCCCAAAGGGCAGAGAATATCTGTAAGTGCCAATCATGATCGACATCATTGATAATATTTTTAAAAATATTGATAATAGTTTTGTTCAATGCTTCAGCTTAGCCATTACCTTGAAGGTAATATGCTATAGAAAAATAGTGCGTGATGTTATATTTGATACATAGCTAGTCTACATCCTTGTTCTTGAATGATATTCCATTATCAGATATAATTTTAGAGGGGATACTGTAGCGGCAAATGAAATGGTTGAAGATGAATTTAGAAATTTGCTTTTTAGTCACATGAGGGGTATAGCTTCAACCCACTTAGTGAAATATTCACTAGTGGTAAGGATATGTTTATGGCCATCAGATGAAGTAGGGTTGATCTTCCCAATGAGGTTAAGTCCCTATGTCAAAAATGGCCATGGTGTCAACATTGGATTTAGAGTTTTTGCTGGGGCATGAATCAAATTAGCATGCCATTGACATTTATCACATTTTTTACATATGTAGTGGCATATGTATCCATTGTGGGTCAATAATAACTAGTATGCAAGAGATTTTTGGATAAATTGCCCTGTTATAATGAGCTCCACATACTCCTTCGTGAACTTCTCTTAACACTAGTTTAGACTCTATCAAAGTTAATAATGAAGCAAAGTTTCAATAAAACTATGATGGTAAATGGTGGATCTAGGTAGAGTATAATGAGTGGAATGATGAATGAAGGCTTTGGTTTATTTTTGAGATAGGTTAGGTGGTAGAACTTGGTCATGAAGGTAGTTGTAAAGGTCTGAGTATCATAGAGAATTAGGACCAACAATATTACAAATTATTGTAATAGTTGAAGGTTTATGAGTTGGTGATGACAAATTCTTGATGAAAAATTGATGCTCTCTAACTTTTTCTATTTGTCAAATCAGAGAGCCAATAGTAGCCATGGTATCTATAGTTCTATTACTAGTCCTTGGTATGTGCTCAAACTGAATGTTGGTAATTTATTGTTTAAGAGTGTCGACCATGGCTTTATATGAAACCAACTTGTCATATTTGGTCTAAAAATGATCTATGACTTAATTGATGATTAACTAAAAATCACCATAAACTTAGAAATAATATATGTTCCAATGCAATACCTATCAAAGTCTTGAAATAAGTTCTTCATACTTAGCCATGCTGTTTGTACAAGGAAAGCTGATTCTAAATGATTTAGGGATTAGATCCTCTTGTCGTGTAATATATAATAGGCCTACCTTTGATCCATGTGTAGTGAATGAACTATTAAAATACAACTTCCAAGGTTACTCTTCAAGGAGTGGGTCAATGATGACCATTATGGATTCATCAAGAAATTGAAACCTGAGTGGCTATGTCTGTGAGAGGTGCTTCTACAAGTTAATTTGTAAGAACTTGTTCTTTTATTACTTTCTAATTGATATAATCTATATCAAACTCACTGAGAATCATGATCCATTTAGCCATTCTACCTTGCAAAGCTATTTTAGATAGTAGACACTTGAGCGGATCTACTTTTGAAATGACCATGGTCATATTATTCAACATGTAATGGAACAATTTTTTAGCTGCAAAGACCATGGCTAGATAAGCTTTTTCAATAAGTGCATAGTTATATTCATATGTAACCAAGATACAAGTTAGGTAGTATATGAAATGATCTTTTCCATTATCATCATGTTGATCCAAGAGTGCCCCCAGAGCATGGTCAGTAGTTGATAGGTATAACAAGAATGGCTTTCCCAATAATGAGGTAATAAAATAGAAAGATTAACAAGATAGTCTTTGAGTTGTTGAAAATCTATTTGACAATGATCATCCTAGTAAAATGTAACTCCCTTCTTCAAAAGGTGTGTAATATATGACACTTGTCTACTAAATGAGAGATGAAGCATCAGATTGATTGGGTCTTACCCTAAAAACTAAGGAGTTACTTTAAATTGGTTGGTGGTGGCATCTTAGTTATAGCATATACTTTAGTCAAATCAACTTCAATACCTTTGTGAGACATGAAAAAGTCAAGTAATTTGATTGAAGTTATGCCAAACACACATTTATTTGGATTACGCTTAACTTTGTACTCTTGTAATCTTTCAAATATCTTACACAACATTGCTGGATAACTGGCCCTAGTTTTGGATTTTTCTAATATGTCATCGATATAGTCTTCAATAATATCATGCATCATATCATGAAATATGATAGTCATGGCCCTTTGATATGTAGCCCCAATATTTTTAAGGCCAAATGACATACATGATAGCAAAATGTTCTCCATGGAGTGGTGAACCCTGTTTTATATTAGTCTGGTGGTGCTATTCTAATTTGTTTATATCCTAAAAAACCATCCATGAGTGAAAATATTTCACAAATTACTATAAATTCAATGATCATGTCAATATTAGGTAATGAAAAATCATATTTAGGATAAGCTTTGTTGATGTCTTGAAAATCAGTACAGATTCTGATCCTTTCAGGGTTTTTACTAATAGGTACCACATTAGAGATCCATTCTGAGTAGTCAATAGATCAGATACATCTTGCTTCCAAGAGTTTTTTCAACTCTTTTTTTACTAATAAAAAAATACAAAGATGCATCTTACATAGATTTTGTTTGACCAATTTAACGTTAGGATTAACCATAAGGTGGTGCAAAACCAAGACAGGGTCCAAACCTGGCATGTTAAAATAGACCCATGCAAAGATATCTACAAATTCTTTCAATAGAGCTGTAAAGACTTTATGTTCCTCTTTAGTGAGGAACATGCCTAATTTTATCCATTTTGGGTTTTATGGAGTCCTGATAATTACCGCTATTGTATTTTTGACTAGAAGGGTTGAACCGTCTTTTAGGATAGTAGGTAATAACTTGAAATATTGGACTATGTCAAGGTCCTCTGTTAGGACTTGCTCTTCAAATTCTCCTAGGCCTGATGAATCTGAGTCCCCTAATGGGATATCTAGCCATGTGACAAAAATAGTTAAAAATTCTTGAAGAATTTAAAAAAATACTTGTTGTTGCTCAAAACTGAACTCAGATCCACATGCAAGTTCATCATTGGTTGTCTCTTGGACTAAATGTGAAGAAGAATGAACACCCCCATCTAATGGCACTTGAAATAGGTTTTCACCACTAGATTGGACTTTATCTTTACTTTTTCTCTGATCAAAAAGTGTTTCAAAGAGGTTTTCACTTAGGGACCTCAATGTTTTACTTATTTGTTTTGGCTAAGGGTGTTCACCTACTCTCCAAAATAGGTTACAGGATCTAATATGATTGAGAATCTTAATTTGTGATCTCTTAATGAAACATTGTCTCTAAGGCACAAGAATTCACATAATGCCTCATCATTTTAGAACTCATCAATTGGTAGATTGGATTCTTGTTATTCTCAATCTATTAGTTGGGATAATATAATGGAAATGGGTTGCGATGAATGACTAGGATAAGGGTATAAATGACATTGTTATCAAATAAGTTGGTTTTAGCTAGGTCATTAAAGGTGAGGCTAGGATCAGACTCTACTTCACTATTGACATCATCCTCACTAGTTGTTAATGATAGAGTTTGAATAAAATATGTGGGGTCATTCCCAGACGGTTTAAATCCAAGTCTATAAGGTCTTTCATACTTAGTCATAGAAATTGGCTCAATGGTTCCTTGTTGCTTTGGTCTGAGGCCTCTTCCTTGTTGCTTGGTTGTCATTGTATAACCATGATTTATTCCCTTTAAGAGGGTCAAGTTCTAGGCTAGATGCTGGTACAAATGTGACATGTCTCTTATCTTTGTTCTTTTATTGCCAATGCATATGTAGAGTGACTTTAGGTCGCCCAAAGATTTTCAGATTCTGAGGAAGATTGACAATATAAAATGTATCATGGGTCACATACTATCCCAATCCATTATCTAAAATGGTAAAATAGTTAGAATCTTCAAGAAGAGGCATGTGGGAAAGATAATCCAAGGTATTAGGATCTATGCAATTATCTGGTGAAGGATCAATAAGTATAACCTTTCCTTTATCCTGCTTGGAACTTAGATTCATGTCATACTGATAATTATAGATTTGAAATTCAACCTCAAGATGTTTATAGTGTTCATATGGATGTAAATATCTTGAAAATTCACTTCCATCTCTGAGTGGGAAAACTTAATACATTGATGTAGCGTTGAGAGGACTGCATGAAATTCATGCAACTAAGGCTTGACTAGAAGCATATTGTATGATAACTCAAGATCAAGCACATGCAAAGTGTATAATGGGTCAAAGGCCCAATGATAACTAAAAAACTAATGGTGCTTTGTGATTCTCTTTTCTGATTATTATAGGCTTTGGTGGTTATCATTTTTGGTTGGAGATTTACCATTGTGTACCCAAGAAGCTTGATGAGCTTTAGAGACACTATGTTGAGCCCTAATCCATTGTTTATAAGGACATGTTTTACTTTATGTCATTTTATATAAACTTCTATGTATAATAGGTTATTATGGAGTGGGCCAAGGGAGGACATATTGCTTTGGTTGAATGTGACTTGATGGGTTGGAGATAGGTGTCCAACCAAAGCTTAAAATTTATCAGTGGATATGTCACTAGCAATAGTGGATTGGGTCAAAAAACCATTCAAGATGTTCTTATGGATTATTGACGTTTACAGTAAATCTAAAATAAAAATTTATACTAGTGTCTTTTGTAATTGTTTCACAATATCAAACTTTTTGTCTTGGTCAGTAGTGAATAGTTTATTCTGAACCTGAACGATTGGTTGGATGACAAGGAAAGTGGTAGATGGTTGTGGTCCTGAGATAGTAATCTTCAACCTCTGAGTTGTGATTGCATAATCAGAATTAAATACTGGACAATTATTGCTAATAAATATTAGTAATAGTGTAGGACCATATAAGACAAATCTTGATTATTAGTACACTCATATGTGGTCACGCGGCAAGGATAAGTTGTCGATATAAGGTCCAAAGGGGGAAGTCCTAGTTTGCTAGTTTCCCTATATGCAATCCCAGGTCAAAGAAGGATTATCTATATAATTTAGTTGAAAGTTGTTATTTAGAAATGGTCTAGGCTGATTAGTGCTTGGTTTAGGATTAATGGAGATGGTATTAATGCTACCCCTAAAATATGACCTCCAACCCTATTGTAGTCATATGAAACTGCATGGTAAGTTTGTTGGTTATTATCATTTTGACCTTGGTTTTGTTCATTATTCTATCATTATGGGTTTTGATATTGATTTTGTTGATTCTACTGGTTTGGCCTTTGATTTTGCTACTGCACTAGCCATTGTTGTTGTTGTTGATTATTTTATTATTTTTGATTGTTATGTCAGAGAAAGGAGTTTTGATAAATCCCAAGAGTTTAATTAGAAGTTAAATCACCATTATCCAATGTTATCTCTCTATTCTCCAACATATTCTCAATTAAATGCTTGATTTGGACACATCTTCATAGATTATGTCCATTGAGTCGATGATAGTCACATAATTCATTTTCATGGTACCAATTAGGATAAGGAATGCTTTAAAGATAATGCTTTAGTATAGGAAACCAATTAGATTAGAAGCAAAAAGCTTACAAAATATAGACTCAATATGTTATCTTAGGTCACTAAAGACATGCCATGTAGGCATGATTCTCCTAAGAGGAGGGGTTTGTAATGGTAAAGGATGTTGTATTTTTTGTGATTGCGACATTGGTTAGGAGTAAGATGAAAAGATGGTGTAGATGACGTTTTCACCATTTAGACATGATGAGATTTGGTTACTCCATTTCCCACAACATTCTTATTATGGTTGAATTGCTTCAGTGTTTTTTGGTTATTGGCTTGTGTCGATTACGATGCTTGTTCTTGAATGAGATGTTGATATTGGCCATTTCTTTGATTAGTACATTGATTTTGATTATTTGAATTAATCTTGATGACTCTTTTATTGATGAGCACCTGCTCAATCAATAAACCTTTATCAATGATCTCTTTGAAAGTATGTGCACATTGTAGTTCCATATGATAAGCTATCTCATTATATAAATTTTTAGTAACCATAATGGTTAATTATTTATCTCGTAAGATATGGGTGAAATGGATTATAAGGTATTTCCATCACTGTAGATAACTTGCAAAACTCTCACTAGTTTTTTTCTTTGCTTGCGTTAAGTCCACTAATGAAATCTCATGCTTGAGATTATAGGAAAAGTGTTGCACGAACCTATCAAAAAGATCATTAAAATTCGTTACTAAATTTTTGGGAAACTTTAAAAACCACTTCAAGGCTTATCTAGCCAACATCCTTGGAAACAACAACAAAAGGTATATGTCACTATATGCCACTGGTTGACATGTGACAAAGAATTTAGTTAAATGGCCCTTAGGGTCACTTTTCCCTTTGTATTTATCAAATTTTTATGGTTCGTATCTTAGAAGAAATAGTATCTACAAATACTCCATGTTGAATGGATAGGAATACATGCCATCTAATTTGAACTTTTTAGTCTATTTCCTAGTCTAAATGGTAGCAATTGCATCCTTCATCTGTTGCAATTATTATTATAAAAAATTGGAAGAAGCATTGGTTTGAGGGAGATTATTATTTTGGGTAGATGGTTGGGAGGTCACAAGTGGGACACTTTGACTAGGGTATGATGGAGATACCTATTGGGGTATATTGGTTTGGTTGGAGAATGGATCAGGAATATGCATACATGGATTAAGATTTACTTGAAATTGCACATTTGGTTATGTGATATTCTAGTTTGGGTTGATGACAAAGGTTTGACTTGGAGGATTTTGTGGTTGGGATGGAGGGATATAACTATACTATGTTTGCTGTGGTTGAAAAGGGACATGTTACTGACTAATTAAACCTTACTATTGAGTGAAAATTTATGGACCAAGAACCTGTCTCTGAATTTATGGCACATTTTGAACCAATAGTTGTCAAGTAGGTATTGAGAAACATGGGAGCTTCCTTGTTGCATGAATCCCTGTGGGGAAGTGAAAATAGGTTGTAGATTCAACATCTGTTGCTGACCAATATTTGCATATTGTTGACTAGTCATTACTTGGTTTTGGATTATCATATTAGTCTGTGACTAAAAAGGTATGTTTGTTGTTATTTGGTAAGGTGGAATTTTAGTTTCCCTTGATTGAGGTGGCAATGTATTTGTATTTTATTGTGTTGGTACACTATATTGTGACTGCTATTATGGAATACTACTCATTACTTATTGAGGAGGAGTAGGATTCATCACATTCTATCGTTACGGCATGACAATGGCTATTGTTTGACTACCTAATCGTATATGTTGTACACTTAAAGAAGTAACTAGTTTGGATTAGGATGTAGAAACTTCTATTCCCTGTTATGATGATACATTCATGGGATTAACTACAGGCACATGTTGTTGGCTAGTTGTTTATGCATTAGTACCACTTTGATCGGGATTGGATGTTGTTTGCCCATTGTCCACTATATTTTTTTCATTATTCTATGTAGAGGTTGAAGACACTTCTTCAATAATGGGTATATGCATCAAGTTATCTACTGAATCAATTTACAAGAATGGGTCGAAACTTAGATTCTTTTGTCTAGTTAGCTCTATCAAAACTCTTGTTAAAATACTTAGGTCAATAAGATGCTTTTTCATCATGTTCATTTGATTTAAATTACGTGCTAGATGTAGGTAGGTTTGATATGCTATCTGCATTTGGTTAAATTTGTCTTTCATGATGTTTTTGCCTTGATTAGATATATTAAGGTCTTGATACATTGTTTGGACTAGAGCTATAGGATTGCTAGAAGAAGCATGTTGATCATAAATGATATTGTGGGGCACTCTTACTAGGCTTGGTAAATTTTCATGGGGGAAGTATGCTAAAAAATTAGGCCCTACCTTTATGGCTCTAACCAAAATCTCATATTTATTATCTAATAAATGTCACTCAAACAAAAATGGATCATACGTGGAAGTTGTATTAGTAGAATATGACTGTTGAAGAATTGGCTCATCCACTGTGGGTATTATAGCTAGGTATTATGCAATTTATTCTTGGTCTTGTTCTGAATAGGTTGGTGTGTTAACCAAATAGTTGGCCAATAGATCTTGGATTTGTGCCCCTAATTGAGTATTATAAGAGGAATAAGAATCCATCTCATAATATATATTATCCATGTAGGGCTCTTGCACCATTTCTTCCTGCACAATTACATTACTAATATTTGAATTGTACATGAGTCCACTACAAGTGTAGGAATACATGTTAGGATCCATAGTCAATGCTTTGTGATAAAAGGTCAAAGAGTTCTACAAACTCTAAAAAGGATAATATCTAAAATAGATGATGTTCCAACTTGATCTAGATTCGTCAAAAGGATCAAAAGAGTTTTTCAAAGATTTATGAGAAAACAAGCTAGCATGAAGTATCTAACATTTCATTGTTCATACAAAGATAAGTAAATGGATCAAAAATCAAAATGTCAAACTCTAAGGTCGAAGTGTTTCAAATCAGTCTAATCTAGAAATTTAAAAGTTTCTAGGTCTTTTGGCCAAACATAGCGTCAAAAGCTAGGCTCAAATAAGGCATGTGCTAAGACTCTTGGCCAAAATGACATCAAAATCTAGACTTTGAAAATAGATGCAAGTTTTAATATAATGGATTTGAAACACTTCTAACAAACACTAGGCATTTGACTTTTGGATATGAACTTGATCAACTAGGTATAAGGTATGAAACAAAAGGCACTTCAGATATAGTTTATTTTCTCATAAATAATGATATACAACTTGGTCTTTTTATAAATAAGCTAGACAAAAGTGAATGATATAATTATGCTAGATAAAAAATCATAAAAGTATGCTTGGATTGGTCTAAAAATGTAGGAAAAAATTTAAACTCTATGCAAGAGGGTCTATGAAATAATATTTAAAATGTTTTGGGCAGCATAACGACACTACACTAAACAAAAGTTGTGACAAAAAAGTTTGTTTTAAAAAATATCTAAGGCAAAGATAGTTTCCCATAAATTTTAAAGCATAACACTACTTTTCTTGACTCAAAATGTTGTGGTGCATATACTTAAAGTGCAAGTGTTTAACACAAAATGGCTTAAGTCTATCAAGTGGTGATAACGATCTTGAGTCTAAAATGACCTTCAACCCAAATTAGAAATTGAACCTAAGTTCCCTCAAGTTTAATGCAAATGGTGAACCCACTTAACACATTAACCGTATCAAATTATAAAGGTACAATTTTAAAATTAGATTATAAGTGAAGGACTTAATCAAATTTGGTAAAGGTCTAGACTCAATTGGGTAGCATAACTTTGCTAAAATAGATGATATGACTCCCAAGATTTTGATGAACTTTGAACAAGGGAAATTGATGATCTCATGTGGGTAGCATAATATTTTTTTGTTCAAATAAAAATGAGGACCATGTGTTTTGGTTTGAATTGTTTGTTTACACCAAGTTTTGACTTCAAACAATACTTTAATCTAAGATAAAACTCAATTGATTAATCGCTCTTAGAATCTAAACTGATAAGGTTGCTTGGTATTTTTGGAATCCATATATATACATCATTTGAGAGGATTTTAAATTTTCATCTAAAAGGAAATGCACATTATATAGTAGGGTTTTTACACCCCCCTTCTCTCAAATGACAGTACTGTGACATGGACCTTGAGGTGCACCTTGCACCAACAATACTTCCACAACAAGTGGGGTTTTATCTAAGATCTAATAAGTTTCTGAATTTTCTAGGGGAATCAATTGCACAATGACTTTCATGCTAAACAATGTAAAAGAAAAACACAGATTTTGGGTTTGTATCACTTGGCTTGTTGCAAAAATGTCTAGTCTTTTTTGCAACCACTACATCCTACTGTTCGCTTAGTGTAGTGCAATGAAAAAAGTGACACTAAATCCCATGTGCAACTCCAATTAGGATCGAAATGAATTCAATACTGAGAGGTGAAACACTGGGTCAAATTTTTCGTAAAGAACTCGTGAGAGGTGATGAAGTCTCCCTCGTAAGCCAAGTTTGCATAAAAATAAAGAAACATGAAAGTAGAAAGACTTTAAGATCATTTTCAAGGTCACCCAAACTTTGATAAGTTTTTGGGAAGTGCTTTAGACTAATTTCTTTTTAAGGCTTGGACTAGGCTACTTTCAATAAGAATGATTCTTTTGAGTCCAAGGGTTCCCTAAAGGGGACAAATGAAAGAGCATACATGCAACATCACTCTTTTTGCCAAACAAAAATTTAATTTAAAAACCTAAGTGAATACAAAAATATTGAAAAAATGAGTTTATTTTTAAGCCCAAATGGAAAATGAGGTGGTGTTCATTTGACCCATTGGTCTTAGTTGCAAACTTTGAAAACATTCACCATAAACATCTAAATTTTTTGTTAAACACCAAAACAAGGTTCCTAATTGATTTTAAAGTATGAAAAAGGTGATCTAAACATGTTTTTAGCAAATTTAAAGCTTGGTATTACAAAAAAAATGTTATCATGTCTTTTAGCCTTCAAGCTATTTTGGGTTTGAAATAATGAATTTCAAAAAAAGAGCTCTCAGGTTTGTGTTTGAAGAAAAATATAGTGATCGATGTTGGTTATATAACTGATGATGATTACACTGGATTACTAATTATGGTTATCTAACTGACATTGGTTATACCAATAGTGACTGATGACAGCTATCCAACTGATGTCAATTTTACTAACTAACATCAGTTACTGTGTAAACTCATGACAGAGAAAAATAACAAAACAAAGTTAGAAAATCAATTTACAAGAGTTTTAATGATACAAATGAAGATTTTAAAGCTATAAAATGATATTATTCATGTGTGGGATGCATCTAGTCCCACCGAACGTGCCATATGTGATCTAAGAATTTGACTCAAGAGAGGATGGTTAGTATGGTGTTAGTTTCAAAATAAAAATAAAATGAAAGAAACACACTAAGTAGCATAACATATCTAGGCCTAGACACTAGGGAGAGCTTAGTTAAAAAACATGAATAAAGCACAATTAAAATATAAAAAAAACCCTCTTTTACCTTCCTTGGATGCTTCAAAATGCTTGTTGTATTGGCTTGCTTGACTTGTGCTCATGAAGTCCTTGGCAATGGAAGCTTGGCTACCTCCATCTCTCTTTGACACCTTTGTCTTGTGGCTTGGCTTGGATTAAAATAAATTTTACATGATAACACTAGTTGAAATGGATTTTAGAATCATTTGTGCATTATAGCCTTGCATTATCAAGACTCTGAAATGATGTTCATGGCCTCTCTATTTATAGATTTTTGAGAATGTCTAGAATCAACTTGAACCATCCATCTTGAGATTGAGATGTGTGGTTGAATATAAATTTAATTTTTGGAATTAATTTTATAATTATCCTCATCATGACATTTAAAGAAGGGGAAATTAAGAGGCATAGAGGGCATCATGGAAGATAGTGATGAGACATGGAGGGCATGAATCCTGATATTTATGGTTTAGGGATGTCTTTCCAAGAAATGAGGTCACCTGATGATACATATATTTAATATTCATTTCCAAAAAAAAGTTTTCAACAAGTTTCCATGTAATTATTAATTAGTCATTGATTTGGTTAATGAGCTCTTAAGTATGTTTAAGCACTTTGTGCACAAATTACTCAAATTGATCATAATTCCTTGTTATTGGTCCAAAATTTGACTGAATTAGAACTGGAAGGTAATGTCAGATGCATTCGATGCATTATTACATTTAGGATGTTTTCAACAACAAATAATGAAGACACATGTATTGTGCAAGAGATTTAATAGGAAAGATCAATCCGAAGTACCTAGGTGTAAAATTGACATTTTGACTCAGAATGATCTGATCAAAGTTAGCTGAACCATAAATTACATTACCCTATTTAGGGATACCCTAGCCAAAATTGGCATTTGAATATGTTATTTTTAAATCTTTTAGTGTGTTTTGATGTTTTTAAGCCAAATTATGTATTTTAGGTGGAAATTGATCAAAAGTCTGATTGGAGGTTATCAGTGGCTAGATTTAGGTCTCTACAAGACCCAACTTGTCTTAACTTGATTTTTCCCACTTTTTTGTCGTGGTCTTTCTTTTTGAATCCAACCACTCTTTTCAAATAACCTTACATGACAAAAATATTAATTTTTTTTCCACTTTACATGACCATATGACTTTGTATTTAAAAAATAATGATTAACTCATAATGAAATAATGAAAAAATTAAATTTATTTTAAAAATCACTTTAGATCCACATTATTATCCACTTTGAAAAATTTGATTTTTTATTTTTTGAGAGTTTTACACATGCATATATTACAAGTGAAAAATATAAAAATTGAATTTAGTACAAAATTAAATTAATTAAGAAAGGACAAATATGATTTAATACCAAGAAGTCATTTGATGTTCAATTTATATCAATAAAATTCTGCCCCTGACTTATTTAAAATGTTGATATGTCTTTTCATAAACATTGCATTCCAAGTTGCTTATGAGAAAAATAGATCAAATTATGATAATTATCATTCCTAAAATAACTTAGCATGCCAACTAGAGTCAAATTTTATATCAAATTATCTTGGCATTGACTACTTGATATTGACATTAATTTTATGATTTTTTATTTTTTTGACTTCATCTTAGACTCTCAAATTCTAGCTCATCGATTCTTGATTTTGCCTTTAATTTAAATTTGTCATTGAATAAAACTAGTGCCAAGTATCATCCTATTCTTTAAATTTATTTTTCCATTAAATCATTTTAATACCAAATTAAAAAAGTGGTGGATTGGATCAAATGAGCACCAAATAAAATTGAACAAGTGTCGCATGAAACAAGCATAAAATTTCAATTAAAATTCAAAATGATGAGTGATAAGTAATATGAATTCCAAGTATAGTGAATGATAAATTCCATGAGTGTCAAATCCAATAAACACCAAATCCAATAAATGATAAATTTAATAAGAGCCAAATTGAGTAAGCGGCAAATACATTAAGTGCCAAATGGAAATAAGCATTGGATCAAATTAGTGATGGATCATATAAGCATTAGATAAAATAAGTATCAAATGTAACTATTATAGAATATAATTAATGCCAAGTGTTTGGCACTAGCATTGATTTTTATTTTGTCAAATTCATGGGCACTTGTATTTGGTAACATTAATAAATGCTTATTGTTTGACCCTTTTTGAAATTAAGGGTAAAGAGAATATATTAATCAGTTAATAAGAAGTCTATTCCAATATTAGGTCAATTAAATAATTTAGATTCACAATATTTAATTATAGTGTTGAATTATGAAAATATTTTAAATGGAGAAAGTAAAATTCCAAATAGTAATTTGATTACTTAATCACAAATAAGGAAGAATACCTTACTTATCAAATGATACACAAGAAGATATGATAAATTTAAGTATAGAAATAGTCAAGATGATGCTCAGTTATGATTCATCATATTATATAAATTAGCTCTCTATCAACCTAGACACTACCATTAAAATAAGGGCACTAGCATTGATGTGTCTATCATGAAACTGATGCTTTTATGACATTTTATGTAAATTGCACCTACACCTATTAGGTTTATTTGTCACTTTATAATTGTATGTTTGGATCATCACATGGGTTTATAGATATCAATATGTAGTTCAAAACACTAGGTCCTCCAATCAGGGCATGCCACTTTGTAAAATAGGGGTTAGTGGGATCAAGTGAAGTCAAGCTAACTTCAAACATTTCTGTATCAATGAGCACTACCTACATATCCATATACTCTGAAGAGAGCCTCAGAATAATGTATTAATCCCTTTTATGTGGAGTTATGTGTGAATAATTATGCAATATGCCATATACGAGTGCATGTAGTGATCTAGCTTATAACTTTGAAAATAATTCTCATGGGTTGCTCATTGGATTTTTTAAACTTGTAAAAAAATTGATCCTATGATTGATATGTAAATAGGAAAGAATATGTTATTTTTTAAATCTTGAGAGGTGCTTTAAGATAGATGTGTGCTTGAAATGTACTTGATATTAATTGATGATAGTGAACGGTATTTTACTTATATTTGTACAGCACCTTTTGAAATGATGTCATAGGAGGATTAAAATAATATTATAGTCTAAACCATACATGTCCAAATATTTAAAATTTGAGGGTTTTTGATATATGTACAATAGTGTTAGACCTAGGAAACTAATGACAACATTAGTGTTCTGATCTAGATGATAGTGTCTAGGAGAATAAAAATTTGTTGAAGATCCATAACTGACAGTGAATGATATATATCAAGTTTTAAAAATAATTTGGGATATAGATGATTTGGGTAATTATAATATTAGGGTTAAACTATAAGATAAATATTTATGCATAGTAAGATGGTGAATGCAAGATTTGTAGAAATGAAAGGTCCTGAACTGAAGGTTTGAGCCATGACTGCTATTTTCAAAGTGTACAAGATTGATTTATCATATAAAATTTAGATTTAGCATCTACACTTATTGATTATTTTTAAAAATATGACTATTAATTATCATGAATTTGGATAAAAAATAATTAATCTAGGATAATTAATATGATTTAATATCACAAAATCATTCAAACTTGGTTCTTATTCCACACACATTAGTTCTTGAATTTTCACTATGTAGATTTTTCTTCTATCGATTTACTTAGGTACGATACTCTAAATTAGTTTATCAAGCCTTGTTTATTAGGAGATAGAGTTACCACCCTCATCCTATAGATTTTTTATCATCCTTGTCCTCAATTTAATTCCAAATTTCCTATTAGGAATGTAATTTGGGGCATTATCATGAAGTTTAAAAGCTCATGATAATAGTTAGCTTTGACTATGGGACAACATTTATTGAAAAAATATAAGATAACTCTACATTTTTGGTTACTAGTGCCTTGACCATGATGTGGATCCTTATATATAATTTTTAGGACTCACTCTCATGTATCGATCTAGCCAACCAACAACTAGTTCGTATATCTTAATCATATGAGAAACAAACAATGTTATCAAGCTAGATTATTTGCTTTGATAATTCTGCATATTTTCTTGCTCACTTGTCCATTTGGGAAAGTGAAATGGAATATTTTCCCATTCATATTAAGATTTATGGGGAAAACATTTCATACTACATGGTGGTTCATTAAAATAGATTTTTAATTGTGATGTGATAAATTAGGAATATAATTTGAGTGATAAGAACAATAGAGGATAAATCCAAAATATCTAATATATCTTAACCTACCCAACATTTTAGAATGGGAAAAGGAAGTAGTTTAAATGCAAATACACAATGAAATGAAATAAATATGCCTCACTTTACAATCAAATTTACCTTTATTGATAAGTAGTAAATGACTCCAAATGACACTGAATGAACTTGATAGTTGCTTGATATGTTGGATTGCCTTTGACAAGAACTCAAGGTAGTTGCAACAATGGTGATGGAAATAGGCAAGGTGGAAGCAATATTGTATTAATATCCAAGTTACTAGTTGAATTTATATGGGAGTGAAGGTGATTATATAAAAGGTAGTGAAAGATATCAATAGCTGAAATTTAGCCATGGTGGAAGAAGATATAAGGGTACAAGAATTTTTTAGGAATTTTAATTGCCTAGAGAATTCTAGATAATGATTAGTGAGGGGATCTCAGAAACTTAGAGAGTTATATATTCCATTATAAGTAATTAATGAAGATTAGATGGTGATTAGAAGGAGGATTTGCATGAATCATAGTAGAGGTAGTTGGTAATAGGTGAGGGGATAATTTAAAATTCTAAATATTGTATAAGTGGTGATTATGATTAAATTAAGTGTTAATAAGAAAATTAATTGAGAGGAGTGGTGTTGTAAGGTTAGTGTGATGTATGAAATGTAGAGGAAATTTTATGATAGTGTAGATAATATTAGTAATGACATTAACTAGTGGTAAATAGTAGAAATTAGTGATGATTAGTGGCAAGGTTGCTAATGACATGAATAAGTTAATTTTAATTGTATACATTTTGAACCTCTTTGAAAGGGCATTATGACTGAAAGAAGTAATGGTGTTTTAAAGAAGAAGATAAATTAAAAAATTAGTAGGTTAAGATAAGTGATTCCACCTCAAGGGGTCATGCAGAAGGAGCAGATGGATGGACACTTGAAATAAAATGAGGAGTGGGATGCATGGAGAGAAGGGAAAGGGGTTGGTCTATACATGATAGATGAGATAAGTATTTGGAAATGATTAAAAGTGGGGAGGGTGACATAATTTATGTAGGTGATGAGAAATAATGTCACTTAAGGACTTGGTTTGAGGATGTCACTAACAAAAACATATGCATTGAAGTGAAAATATGAGATAATTATGATGCTCAATGTGCCCCAATAAATGACATAGGAGATGGGGAAGATGTAATGTTGGATGGATTGATAATTATGTAAGTTGTGGATTATCTCTATCAAGGATGCATGTTTGGGAGTGTTGCAGGATTGGATTAGAGTGATTGGAATGGTGTCAAAAGTCTAATGCATGCCAAATAGAGCCATGGGTAGTGACTACATTAATTAGATGAGCATCACAAGCTTTGGACATATCCTTGGAAAGGATGCATTCCAAAGAGAGATACGAGTTTGGATTGGATGAATTGATTAATTTATGGGGATGTATAAATTTATAAATGATCGATTGATGATTGAGTAAGTAGCCACATGCTTGATTTGCCTTGAGTGATAATGTATGCATGGGAGTGAAAATAATAGGCCTAGATGAAATTGACCAATTGTAGCTCAAGAATTGGGCTTGGAATCAAATGATGATGACATAAGTGGAAGGAAAAAATTATGTTGACATAAAATATAATAAAGTGACATGATGTGATAAGAATGCAAGTGACTAAGGGATGAAATAAGAGAATGGGTTAGTGACAAGTAGTGATAAGATGATAAGGGAATGCCCTAAAGTGGACCTGGGGAGATCAACTAACATATTTATGGGGAATGTGTTAATGAAAAAATATAGATGTGTAATTAGATGTTGATTAGTAATCAAGTGTGATGAGTGATAAAAGGAAAACATAGATGAGAAATAGGACATGTTAGAAAATAGTGGGAAGAAAATGAAGAAATATGATGAAAGGATGGTTAAAATAATGAGAATGGTAGGCTAAAAAGGAAGGAAGAGGGGTAAAAACTATTTATTTTCACCCTACCCTCTTACAAAATTTAGCTTTGGATTGATGTGTGAGAGAGAGATGCAGATGGATTGTATTCCTCACCACTACCACAAGGGAGAGCGTGTTCATTAGTTATAGAGAGATGAGGACTAAAAAGACTTGATAAGTGCCATAAAATTAAGTGTTTTTTACATTTAATATCATTTATTAGGCTTAAAATAGAATAAAAGTGAAGCTACTATGAGTAGTTTCCCTTGTAGTGATTTTAATACTGTGAAATGTGGTTTTGTAGCTGCAAAACATGTTTTCATGAAATAATTTATGATTTTGAAAATTTTAGGGATTGCAGTGGATTTGATAGGAAATATAGATTCGTGGTTAATATAGTGGATTTGATTTTGTTAGATGTAGATTTTCTATTTTTGAAGTGGATTTAATAATAAGAAAAATGTGAATCCACGTTTGTCAAAAAATGGATATGCATGGTGAATAGAAAATTTGCCATCGATAAATGTGAGTTATTAGTTAGTCAAAAAGTGATGTCGTGAATGGAAAAAAAGTGAATTTGAATACTTAAGAGGTAAATTCACATCAAGAAGAGCACTTTTACTTAAAATAAGTGTTAGGGAAAAAGCTAGAGCACAAAGGAAATAGAAGTGATGGATAAGTGTTAAACGGTTTGTTAGAAAAGTTAATAAAGTATATAGATTAATAAACTAAATTGTGATGTTTGTAGGAGAGGTTACCCATTATTATGTTGTGGGGATAATGATCAATGGTTTTACTACATGTGCATCCTTTGAAAATGGAGGACTATGGGGTATTAGAGTTAGTAGGACTATACCATGTAGCATGAATGCCCTTAATTAAGATAAATAGGGCTTTGATTATGACACTAGTAGAGAGGTAGCATAATGAGATGAGAACATTTCACTTTGTGATCAACGAGATGAAAATGATGTTAGAGGATGTCTAGTACATATAAAATATCTTTATCAGAGGAGATTGGGTTTATTGATAATGAAGGATAGACAGTGATAGTGTGATGATTAGCAGGGCATCTGAGTGTGGGTATATATAGGGGTCAACTAGACATAGATCAATGCTTACATAGGGGGACTATAGATCTGCTTACATTGATGCTCATGGCTATTTTTAGTAACATTCTACTGCCTCACAAGAGTGGGTGGTTATTCCCTATCGGTATAGGATATGTGGTTGTATATATGGTAGAGTTGGGGTGAGTGTTTACATGGGGTCCAAAATACTAGAACATCTATTTTGGGAATTGCATTTATCCACCTATAGGGTAGGTGTTAGTATTATTATGGTTACTCTCCTATTGATTTGGTTATGGGATCATGTAGCCATTAAAAAGTTGATGGGGACATGTCACCAAAAAGAGGTAGATGAACCAATGATTTATGGTTGAGAGATTGTGATGGGCACACATAGAGGACATGTCAAGGACTTGTTATTTTATAGATAGGCATTATATGAGATGATTGTGGATCAAATCACTTGGATGCCCTATAGGTAGATATAGTGGGGGTGGATAGAGGATGTAACATGTATGGAATTTATGATTACTGAGTGTTATATTATTGATAGACAAAACACTATCATAGTGAGGTACTGATTAGATAGAGTTTTGTGACAATTCAGGATATGGCAGGAGGTGACACATGATCCTCATATTTTTCCCTAAGTGACTAGAAAGAGGTAGTTATGGGGTTCTACAATAGTTGGTTCTATGTCAATATCCAATTTTGATGCACTGGTAGTTGTACCTTAAGTTTAATAGACAATGATTCTAGACCTTGGGGTGACATGATATTTTGATGTTTGGTGGACACATAGAGTCCAATTATATTGACACAACCTATAGGGTGGGCATAAATATTACAATATATGATCAATGATATGAGGTAGAGTTTTGGACATAAATGATGACTTTGAGACCTTTTAAATATCCAGTATAGGATGAGGAGATATAGAGATGGGATGAGAGATGGAGATGGATAGGGAGGATATACATAAGTTCATATAAAACAAATTTCATAGGTGGCATAGCTTGGAGATGGTAACAAAGGAGGTGACTAATTACCTATAGCTTACATTGTACAACCAAGGAGAGATGGAGGTAGATATGGGAGCCCTATACAAATATATCGATGTGGATTTTATGCACACCACATAAAATTTGACAATGTAGTATCTAATGTTTTAGGATTGGTGAAAAGGTATTCACTCTAAGACATGAGTTACAGGGTATTGGGTTTTATAAAAAACCTATTAGTGGAAAATTGATGAACAAGGCAAATTTTTTACCATGGATGGTTTGGGTATGAATGAATCTAAATCTACTTGAGATGGGTGGACTGATTATGGTTCTAACCTAAGTATGGTATGACTTCAAAATAATCTCAAAAATGATGGAAAGGTAGGGTAGGAAAGTAGACTTGTGGACCACAATAGATGAAACCTTTTAAGACCAGAACTTGAACTAAAGGTTTGATAAGAGATCACAAACCAATGATTAATACAAGATATTGTAGCATAACAATAATCAAACATGGTTAGAATTCAAATGAAACTAAAATACAACATACTTGAACACATGAAATTAAAGGTTATTGCATTTGTCAAACTATAATAACACATCTACAAGAGGGATTATGATTTATATGTAAAAGGTATTCAGATCAGTTATAGATTAATATGAATAAATTTAAATAAAAGAGATAAATCATACATAACCAAAGACAGAAACAAAATGATAAAACTTCTTACATAATCCACAAGTTGGAGAAGAATCAATATTTTGTACATCAAGACTAAATTAACATAACTTCTCAAAATTTCTTATTAATATTAACAGCAAAAATTCTCCTCTATTTGGAATAGGAGGATACATGTATAAATAAGGTTGGGATGGGGAAGGCCTCATATATCAAAAAAAGTTTAAAAATACAAGTCCAAATAATAACATTGTATGCTAAACTCATGTAAAACATGTATAGACAACATTGATTGCTCATAATAGAGTTATTCATCTAAAAATACAATATATACATGTTATATAGTTTTAGAATTAAAAATTTCAACACAATTAGACCATGCAGGTACATATGTATAATTAGATGGTGTTGATGTGGCACCATTGGAAGAATTTATACTATGATAAAGCCGATGTAGAAGTTGACATGGATGGAATTGGATTTATAATTGAGATAGGCAATAGAATTAGAAGTGATTTTGAAGAAAATGTAGGAGACAGTGTAACTGAATTTAAACCTTGTGTAACTAGATAGGCATTTGAGTTATAGATGAACTTGATGTAGCTATTGCTAGTGAGACATGAGCTAGCCTAGTCTGAAAATGCACCAATGTATACTTGGAAAGATAAGTACTTAGAGATGGGGTTGGTATGACCCCTTCTACCATATTTTATTGCTTAGATTATTCTATCTAAAGGTAAAGTGCATGACTTGCTTGGAAGTCCATGTCAATGGTCTCAAAATCAAATAGAGCTCTTTTTAATAACTAAGAAACTTGTCCATTGGTTTCTTGTGTATAACCAATGTAGATCTAACTTTAGAGTGTAGTGACTCAGTCCCTATAATTTTATATCTTATAAAATCTACCAATTGCATTACCTCATCACTAGTTTTGTAAATAGTCCCTTTGATCTCTGATCTAAAACCATCTAATGTTACTTGTAGAGGATTCTAAAAAATTGGCTTGGACATCAATTACCCCTGTGGAGTACTTATTTGAGTGATTTTTAAGTCAATCATGATAGATCTAGATTCCCTCTCTTGGTTTGTAAATTATGGTACTAGAGCATGCATCTCTTAATGCCATTCAAATACACTATCCCTTTTTGTAGAAATATAATTTTGTGTCCAAGCAACTTCAGATGATTTCATTAAATTGAGGTGGGCATAAGCCTTATTTTTTATTTCTTGACTTATAAAACACAATTTTCCATCAATATATTTTATTTTTTTAAATAATTGAAGATTGTCTCTCCATTTATGTTGAGAGGTGGCCTTTACAGACCCTATTGAACTAATGGTATCAAATAACTTCCTAGCTATCCCCTGTAAATTATCTACTATCTCTTTGGAGGCCTAGATGGTATTCACCTCTGACTGCCTTTGCATGGCTTGATTGAAACTTCTAAACATTTACTTGATTACCCCTCCTATTACATCCAAAAAACTATAAGGGTTTTCTCTAATCCTATTTGGGTCTGAAGGATTCACCTTCCTTCTCTTAGTTAGAGAGAATATATCTTCTCTTTACTCTAACTCTATCTATTGGCCTTTAACCATCATAATTTTCCTCTTTAATTTTCTTAAAGTACTTGTCTATCTATAAAAATGGAATTTAACTATAGGTTGTTCAATTATTACCAAGTCATGTCTCCTAGTTTATTTTTCATTTTGTAGTTTCCTGATCCATGAAGGAATATTCAGTGTAACTTGTTGCTTTGTTTGTTTTGTTTACCTTACAGATGGTGTTTTCTTAGCTAGCTATGTTTTTTAGGCTTGTTAAACTATATTATCTCCTTGAGTATTTAAAGGGGATGGCCTTGGAGGTAGAATAGCCTTTGGGGAGGATGTCCCTATTATAAGAAAAGGAGGAATAACCTTGCTCTAACCAGTAACATACTTTTGGACTGGTGTATCTATGTTGTATTTGGCCTTCCCCTCTACTTTATACATCGAAACTATAAGTGTCTCTATCTTTATGGCTAGGCCAATAGGAATTTGTATTTATGTAGATGTCTTGGGAGGGGTGATTTATGTAGCAAAAATAGAGGTAAACACCAAGTTTTCAAAATGTACCCCTTTGTTTGGCTCAGGGGACTAAGGAATGGTCCTAATAAAAAATTAATAGGTCACTAGGGTGATTAATAAATTTTATAAATATTCAGTAACAAAAGTATGTGCACCAACATTCATAACAATGGTGGTTATAGGATCTACAACAGTAAGCTGGGTTGTGGGTGACAAAGTTGGTAATGTAACAAAAGCCAGGGGTTGGGTTATTTGGCTTAATGAATACAAAGAATGTGTTATGACAATTATTATTATAGAAATTGAGGAAGTTGCCAAAATTTTAAACTTAGAGAACTTACAACCATAAAATGAATAGCTAGAGTACTAGCTACTATAGTTAACATTGATGTGGTCTGAGGTGGAGAGCTTGGAGATGTAGTTGGGAATGACCCCCTATACTATAGATTGTAGTTTTGAATCTACCTCTCCTATTACATATCCCTCTCTATTTAAAAATAGTTTAGTAGCTATCAAGATACCATCCCTTTGGTTGATCTCTTTAGATATTTGTATCAACTTTGTTCTTTCAGACTAGGCACTTTACTCAAAAATCCATTCATCCTCTATGTCTAATTTTGTTGTCTCATTGATGGACCATGACTCTTCAGTTTATATCTTAGATACCTAGTATTCTTCATTGGCCATTCTTCTCTCATCCTCCTCACTATCATAAACCATGACAACATTTGGTCTTCACGTGCCCCTTCTTCTATTCTCTCTCTCTTTAAGGGATTCTATTGTTCATTTCTTCATTTCCACCTTTTGAGGAGAAATAGGTGGGGTCTTGGGATTCCTTGTATATGTAATTATTATATTGGTAGTAATAGAGGCTAGCCCAGTAAGAGGTAGAGTGTAAAATGAATGAATAGAAATTTCAGGTGGTGAGAGTAGTCACTATTGGAAGAATGATGAGTAATGAAGTTATCTATCCATTAGGTTGGGATAATGTTACTAGTGGTGATAAATAATATGTACTTGAGAAAAGAATTAAGAGTTACTTATTGTGCAATGGTTAGTGGAGGCAAAGACAACATAGAAAATATACTAGTTTCTCCACTTAGACTTTAGGCCTTTCTTATTTAACTATGTGCTATGGAGAGGTACCATTAACTATGTGTGTAGGGGAAGTTGGGGGACCCTCCAATCTCATTTTATCATGAGCTACCCCATATGGACCAACTTATTCTTATGTTCTTGGTTCAGCTTAAGGAGGGGGTTCATGAATAGGTTATGAAACCCATTATTGCTTCTCAATCCTTTTAACATCTTCCTAAGTGATAGTATGATCATATTGACTCCTATGCACCAAAATCATAGACATGTTAGACCTACACATCCTTATGGCCACTTCAAAATCATCAACATTCATAAATATGTTTTCATGGTCATAAGCTTGGTACCCATAGTTGATCTTGATTTTTATTTTTTAAATTCTCAGGTGCTCCCTAACATTTTCCTTAGATCCCAATGTCTATAGGGTGCCTATTTGAACCCATAATGTGTCCTAATATTCCCAACCAATTGGATATGCTCCCATATTATGTACTGAATCCTACCTATACTAAGAGGGTTGGATGGAGGGATATTTGATTTGCCTTCCTTAACTAGGTGTCAACACTATCATCCAATTGAGCAATAATTTTATACTCAACAACCTTATCAGGCACAATCCTTGGTAGGTATAAAGGGTGTACTCTAGTACCTTATATTCTTATCATTGTGTACTTAGGATACATCACCCATTTTTTAAATAGAATTATTTATCTAATCAGACAATCTGGGCATATTATTTTCATAAATTACCTGATAAACCATGAGGTGAAAGGTTTCAGTCAACTTCATGTTATTCTTGAACCTATAAAATGGAAAATATTGAATTCATCGCATATCCTATTCTAAGAGTAATCTTCTGATGGTTTTCATTGTTTATGAAATGATGAGTGGACCATCATAGTTACAACATCTACTGTGTCTAACATTATAAATAATTTTTCATTTAGAAAGATTCCAGGATTATTAATTTTTTGAATTAAGTTGAATATGATGATCTCTCTAATTGCTATGACTTTGTTAGATGTCAAAATCATGTCCAAAAAAGAAACCCATATCTCATAAATGTAGGCAATGGTCAAAAAATTGTATATTCTATTTAGAAGTGCTATCAAAATTATCATCTGTGGCCTTAAGATAGTGATAGGAATGGCAGAGGTGGATCCCTAGACTACGAAGTTGCTTGAGTTACTAGCCCATTATTGTAACTTGTTGCAAATGTTGTTGTTAAAAAACTATGTGTTCATCATATCTTACTTGTATGTCATCTCAGACACCAAAAGTCTATAATACTTCTCAAAGGCATTACCACTGACATATGTAGCTAACATTTTGATTAGCTTAAAGTGAAGTATTTTTCTATAAAAATTTCCATTTATAAATAAAACAAGAACTAGGTCTATGAATGTCATTACCTTGGGCTTGGCTACTAAATTGTGGAGACCAACTAATTTAATTGTTGGTAGGTCATCTATGTATCTTTATGGGAAGATGGATAAATGATCCTAAACTCTATAGGGTTAGGCTACCTTGACCACATCTCAAATGGCAGAATAATGCGTAAATTTATGGTTTATGGATGCTCAATCAAATGTTATACCAATATATTCATTCATAATTATAATAGAGTATGTAGAGGGAAATAGAATACAAGCTATTACTACCATTGAATATCTGGCTTGAAATTCCTTTGCTTTGTGAAAAGTCAAAAAATTATTTGTCATAAAGGAGCTATGGATTCATAGTATGCACTCAGATGTTTGAAATCAATGTGATTAAAGTGGATTTGGAAATTCAAAATATATTTATTTAGTTTCCTTGTCTCTAAGAATTGAATATACCAATTCATTGCTTTGTGTGAATTAATGGTTACAATGACTTTCACTACTTTTCCCTACCTAGTCTTTTCATTTAAAATTTATAAAACTGACTTCTGTGGCTTTTTAATACCATATGGCTTCTTCTATATGTTCCTAGTTGCTTAGTCATCCTAATATGATAAATTTCTCTTTTCCTCTCTTTTGGACTTAGTAGTGATGTCTTTGTTGTTTTCTTACATGTCTTTGGAGGATATATCTCTGCATGTCATTATTTTACTAATGGTTGAGGTGTGATCTATTGTATTTTGCTCTTAGGGCCACAATTCAGTGGGATGGTGATAAGTGGATGGTTATTAATAGTTCACTTGCCCAGAAGTATTCATACAAAGGTCCATGATGATGTCACCTCCAGGTTAGTAGGATGATGAGACATAGATGCCTCTAAATGATCCACTTGTTTGGGATCATCTATACATAATGTTTTGATGACATCACCTCTAGGATGTTGAGATGGTGACACGTGGATGTATCTCAATGATCCACTTATCTAGGATCTTTCATATAAAAGGATTTTTTGACGTCACCTTTGAGTGGTTCAGATGAATTATACCTTTTAGATTAGTGCTCCAAATGAATTAAATGATAATTCATGGTAAGAATGAACTATGAGATGGTCTGGTAAATACTTAAGTGTGACATACTCTATTCAAAACACAACATAGACAACAAACCCAACTACAAGCAAAACATGTCAGCTTGGTTAGCTGTATAAATCATAAATTAGACCATGCACATAAACACTTTAAATAAAACTAAAGATGAAGAGTAAAGCATATAGTATGGATTATACATAGCTTCGATTCCTTTTAGATTTGAAAACACCCTACAAATAATGAGATGAACCTTATGAATTACGTTAAATAAACAACTATAAACTAATATAGTCAAGTGAATTTCTCAAGCATCAAAATTTCTATTTTGGAAGAGGTCACAAACTTATGTATCATATACTTATATTTTATAAGACCGTAATACTATGTTTAATTAATATGGACCAATATTTTAAAATTTCAAAATGTGGTGTGTGTGTTAGGGCACAACAAGATGGATGTGGACAACTTAGTAGGTGGAGGAGGACAGGTTAATAGGGGATGGATGAGGCAAGCTGAGATACAAACTAATTATGGATAAAGGGGAACATTGGTGTGTCTAAACCCAAACATTCCAGAGTATCCATGATTGGTCCCCAAATATATGACAATGATGGTAGATCATACCACCACTATATATGATTTAGTGTCGATGATGACCACAATAGATAGGGGAGTAGGGACATATGATATGGTCAGGCCATCTCATAATTGATGACACTAGTCCTTCTCATATTAGGTCAACATAGGATGAGGTTATGATGACTCATCTAGAGGAAGAGATTACTATCAAGGTTGTAAAGATAGATAGACTTGCATGTCGGGTGTATATCATGGATAGAGATGTTATAGAGAAAGACCAATGAATATCCTCATTATAGGCTGAGAGTACCTATTTGATAATCACATTGAATGTTAAGGTGTGGAGCCTAAAAGCTTCACCAAGGAGTGCATTTTAACAGTTGCAGGTTTACACAGTCACCGGCGTCGGTCAGGATCGACTGACGTCAGTCAGGAGTAGTTTAGAAGACGTCGGTGTCGACAGGGATCGGCTGACATCGGTCACAGGCAAGCAGGTAGGAACCGGTGTCGATTACTTATGCATCTAGAGAGCTATTTTCGAGGACAAAACTGAGTGTTTGCATGATGAGATTAAGTCATAGTCTTAAGTCCACGTCTCTATTATTAGTAAGACTATTTTTAGAGCCCTTGTTCAAAAGGCTTAACTGTTAGTTGTAAATGCATGCTCAAGTTTCCTAATTCTATATGTAGGAAAGATCTTCTTAGCTCATTGTAATGTATTAGATGTTGCAAGAATAGTACATAATTGTATAGGTGAATCAATCCAGGTTGTTGGAGTTGATTGTACTTGAGAGAGAGAGAGAGCTCTTGAGGGAAAGAGATCTAGAGAGAGATTTGTACATCTGAGAGAGGTGTGGAAGAAAGAAGTTTCTTCAATTGTATTCCTTCTGTAAAGAGTTTAATACAAGTTTTTAGGGTGGTTTCTTGTATCTCTTGTTATTTGCTATTTATCATTCTAGTTACTTATCTATCTGATTTAATTTCGTGGTTTATTGCTTTCATAAGTGTAATCAAATTGTTGGTTGATCCCCAACAAGTGGTATTAGAGCTTGGTTGCAGGTTTTAGAGATTGATATCCATCATCAGAGCTCAGGTTCACTAACAGGTGGTTTAGATCTGTGTGGTGTGTATTGATTACAGGTTACTCATAGGGGTTTTTGCAGGGATTTCTGTTTGAGTGGGAGAAGCAATGGCAGAAGAAAGTAAACTGAGAATGGAGAAGTTCAATGGCAAAAATTATCAACATTGGAGAATGTAGATAGAGGATTATCTGTATTAGAAAGATCTATACTTACCGTTAGGTGGGATTGCAAAGAAGCCCACAGACATGGATGATGAAGAATGGGAAGTTCTTGATAGAAAGGCTCTGGGGTCTATAAGACTGAGTTTGGCATCTACTGTGATATCCAATTTATCACAGGCAAAAACAATGGTAGAGTTGATGACTACTTTAGAAAATTTGTATGAAAAACCCTCAACTTCTAATAAGGTATATCTTATGAAGCAGTTATTTAATTTGCGTATGCAGAAAGGTGGATCTGTATCTAATCACCTGAATGATTTCCATGGAATTGTAAATCAATTAAGTTCAGTCAAAATAGTGTTTGATGATGAAATTAAAGCTCTTTTAATATTATGTTCTTTGCCTGAAAGCTGGCATAGCTTAGTAATGGAAGTTAGTAATACTGCATCTGCTTCAAATATTTTAAAAGTAGAGGATGTTGTTAGTGTTATCTTGAATGAAGAAATTCACAGGAAAAGCACAGAGGAAACATCAGGGAATGCTTTAAGTTTTGAAAGCAGGGGAAGGCAAAAAGAGAAGAGCAAGAAAGGGAGATCAAGGTCTAAGTCTAAGGTGAGAGGAAGATCCAAATCAAAAAATGGCAGGAAGCCACAATGCTGGAATTGTGGAAAGATGGGGCACATAAGCAGAGATTGCTAGTCAAAGCCTAAGGAGGACAATCAAGACGAAGGAAAGGAAGAAGCAAAGGTTGCAGGTATTGCACAAGATGCTTTAATATTCTCTTTGCATAATAATATAGAATCTTGGGTGTTAGATTTTGGTGCATCTTTTCATGCTACCCCTAATAAAGAATATTTTAGTGACTATATCCATGGAGATTTTGGAATAGTGTATTTAGGGGATGATGAGCCTTGTAAAATTATTGGCAAAGGTAAAGTGCAGCTGAAAATGTAGAATGGAAACACATGGGTGTTGAGAGATGTTATGCATGTTTCTAGCTTGAAGAGGAATTTGATTTCTGCAAGAAAGTTAGGGGATGAGGGTTGTACAATAACTCTCACAGCTGAATCTTGGAAGGTGACCAAGGGTGCACTTGTAATGGCCAGAGGTAAGAGAGTAGGTAATCTATATTTATGTAATTGTGTTACTAATAATTCTCCTTCTGTATTATCTACTTCAGATGTGGATGCAAAATTGTGGCACTCAAGGCTTAGCCACATGAGTGAGAAGGGAATGTCAATTCTTAAGTCTAAAGGTAAGCTTTCAGATTTGAAAAGCATAGATCTGGATTTTTGTGAGCACTGTGTTTTTAAAAAATAGAAGAGAGTGAGTTTTCTCAAGACTGGGTCAACAAAGAAGAGGCATAAGTTGTAGCTTGTTCACACAGACGTGTGGGGACCAGCTCAGGTTGCTTCTATTAGAGGATCACAGTACTATGTTTTATTTATAGATGATGCTACAATAAAGGTATGGATCTATTGTATTAAGAAGAAATCTGATGTATTTGAGACTTTTAAGATTTGGAAAGTTATAGTTGAGAATGAAATAGGCAAAAGATTGAAGTGCCTGAGATCTGACAATGGTGGTGAGTTCTACAGCTATAAGTTCAACCGATATTGTTATATGCATGGAATCTGCAGGCAAAGGACGGTTCCAAGGACACCTCAACAGAATGGAATTATTGAAAGGATGAACATAACAATCATGGAGCGTGCAAGGTGTATGAGATTGCATGCTGGCTTGCCCTTAGAGTTTTAGGCAGAAGCTGTTGACACTGTAGTGTACCTGATTAACAGAGGACCCTCTACAGCTCTGGATGGTGGAATTCCAGAAGAGGCATGGATAGGTAAAAAGGTAGATCTCTCATTTCTCAAAGTTTTTGGTTGTGAAGCCTTTGTGCACGTTGATAAGGAAAATAGAAAGAAGCTGGATGCTAAGTCTATGAGGTGCACATTTATTGGCTATGGCTCAGATGATTTTGGTTTCAGATTTTGGAATCTAGGAACTAACAAGATAATTAGGAGACGTGATGTTGTTTTCAATGAAAAAGTGATGTATAGTGATCAGCTGAAGAAGCTGAATCAATCTGGGTAGAGCAATGGAGAATTGGATGAGGTGACGGTCCAAAATGAGCTCACAGAAAAAAGAAATAATCACTTGCAAGAAAACACAAAGACTGACGTCAGCAGGTCAGGAACCGACGTCGGTAAGACAGAAACTAATATCGGCCATACAAAGACCGACGTCGGTAGATTAGGCACCAACGTTGGTCAGGCAGAACCGGTGTCGGCCAGTTATAGGCCTGGAAGTGACCGAGGTCGGTCACTGTCAGAGAACTTGGGTGGACAGCATGTTGTGAACGAGTCTCAAATGCCCATCAAGAGGTCAGAAAGGGTAAGTAAGCCTCCAATTAGATATTCTCCTTCATTATTCTATTTATTGCTAACTGATGGTGGAAAACCAGAGAGTTTTGAAGAAGCAATACAGGTGGAGTCCAAGAGTCAGTGGGAGCGTGGCATGGTTGAGGAGATGGAGTCCTTGAAAGAGAACCAAACATGGGATTTGGTTGAGTTGCCAGCTGGTAAGAGGACACTGAAGAACAGATGGACCTATAGATTGAAAGAAGGTGAGAATGGATAGATGAGATATAAGGCCAAATTGGTAGTGAAAGGATTTGCACAAAAGCCAGGGATTGATTTTGGTGAGATTTTTTCTCCTGTTGTTAAAATGACTTCTATACGGGTTGTATTGTCTTTGGTTACTATTGAGGATTTGCATCTTGAGCAACTTGATGTTAAGACATCGTTTCTTCATGGAGATTTGGATGAGGAAATATATATGGAATAGCTGGAAGGATTTGAGGTCAAAGGTAAGGAGAAGTTAGTGTGCAGATTGAAGAAAAGCTTGTATGGCCTCAAGCAAGCTCCTAGATAGTGGTATTTGAAATTTGACAAGTTTATGACTTAGCATGGCTACAATAGGTGTCAATCTGACCATTGTGTGTATTTTAAGAGATTGGATAATGGTAGATATATTATTCTATTGTTGTATGTAGATGATATGCTAGTTGCAGGATCACACATGCAAGATATCTCTGAGCTTAAGGTGAAACTAGCTCAAACATTTGCCATGAAGGATTTGGGAGTAGCAAAGAAAATCCTTGGCATGAGCATTAAGAGAGACAAAAAAAATCATAGGTTGGTTTTGTCTCAAGAGGATTATGTGAACAAGGTGTTGAAATGGTTCAATATGCAAGATGCTAAACCGGTAAGCACACCTTTGGCTGGACATTTTAAATTTAGTAAAGAACAATGTCCTAATTCACATGATGAGGTAGAGTACATGAGTAAAGTTCCATATTCTTCCGCAGTAGAGAATTTAATGTATGCAATGGTGTGTACTAGACTGGATATTGCCCAAGCAGTGGGAGTTGTAAGTAAGTATATGGCCAATCCAGGGAAGGAAACTGGAAAGCAGTTCAGTGGATCCTTAGATATCTGAGAGGAACCAGCAGTAGGCATTTGTGCTATAGAGGTTCAGATACTTCTCTACATGGTTATGTAGATTCAGATATGGTAGGTGATTTGGATGGCAGGAGGAGCACCACAGGATATGTTTTCACTGTTGGTGGAATGACAGTTAGTTGGATATCAAAGTTGCAGAAGGTTGTTGCCTTGTCAACTACAGAAGAAAAGTATATTGCAGTCACAGAGGCTAGCAAAGAGATGATATGGATGACACGGTTCATGGAAGAGCTTGGAAAGGAGCAAGAGAGTTGTAGATTGTATAGTGACAGTCAGAGTGCAATTCATTTGGCTAAGAATTCAGCCTTTCATTCAAGAACAAAGCACATACAACTAAGGTACCACTTCATATGACAGGTATTGGAGGATGGTGAGTTGAAGCTAGAGAAGATCCATACAGATAAGAATCCTGCTGATATGTTAACCAAGCCGGTTACAAAGGAGAAGTTGAATCTTCATTCAACTTCTGTTGGTCTTCATGATTGAGTTGAAGATGGAAGAGCTAGAAGATGTTACTGTACAGGTACTAGTGCAGCTATTTATCTCCAAGTGGGAGATTAATAAGGTGTGGAGTCTAAAAGCTTCACCAAGGAGCGCATTTTAACAATTGTAGGTTTACATAGTCATCGGTGTCAGTCAAGATCAACTGACATCGATCAGGAGCAGTTTAGAAGATGCCAGCGTTGGCAGGGATCGGCCGACGTTGGTCACAGGCAAGCAGGCAGGAACCGGCATCGGTCTCTTGTGCATCCAGAGAGCTATTTCCGAGGACAGAACTAAGTGTTTGCATGATGAGATTAAGTCATAGTCTTAAGTTCACGTCTCTATTATTAGTAAGACTATTTTTAGAGCCCTTGTTCAAAAGGCTTAACTGTTGGTTGTAAATGCATGCTCAAGTTTCCTAATTCTATATGTAGGAAAGATCTTCTTAGCTCATTGTAATGTATTGGATGTTGAAAGAACAATACATAATTGTATAGGTAAATCAATCCAGGTTGTTGGAGTTGATTGTACTTGAGAGAGAGAGCTATTGAGGGAAAGAGATCTAGAGAGAGATCTGTACATCTAAGAGAGGTGTGGAAGAAAGAAGTTTCTTCAATTGTATTCCTTCTGTAAAGATTATAATACAAGTTTTCAGGGTGGTTTCTTGTATCTCTTGTTCTTTGCTATTTATCATTCTAGTTACTTATCTATCTGATTTAATTCTGCAGTTTATTGCTTTCATAAGTGTAATCAAATTGTTGGTTGATCCCCAACATTGAATATAGTTTAGGTAGAGAGGGATTATACCTAATAGGGTTTGTATTCATAGGGACTTGGACATGTTGGGCAGGTATCTAACTAGGGATGGTGTAGATACATAATATTGGATATAATTATATGAGAGGACTTCAAGTGATTGAGGGTGGTGAGATGCTTATCATCAAGGAGTTATAGTTATTAAAGTCATGCAACCCTATATGCTTCTTAATTGATGAGGTCATATAGGGTTATACACAAAGAAAGTAATCTGACCTTGTTTGGAAAGATGGATTCAACACCAAACACCAATTAATATGGAGTTTCATTGGTTAGGGTCCATATAATTATTTAGTAAGCCCATAAAGTAGGATATAGTTGAAAAATACAATCATGAATAACATCACTGATGAGTTTATTGATGATTTTGATAATGATTTTAACATCAACCTCTACTTGGCTATTACCCTGAGGGTAATATGGTGTAAACCACTTACACTGTATTTGGAACTATTTGCACAAAGTTTTGACATCTTTATTCTTAAACAATATGTTGTTATCATAAATGATGATAAAGAGGATACCATAGTGGAAAATTATATGATTACAAATGAATTTATATATTTGCTTATCGGTGACATAGGTGACTGGTATAGCTTTTACCCATTTGGTAAAGTACTCAATGGATGTAATGATATGCATATGACCGTATGAGGAGGAGGGGTTAATCTTGCCAAAAAGATTGAATCTCTTAGTGGAAAAGGCCACAAATTAGTAATAAGATGTAATAGATAGGATGGAGCATGAATGATATCTCCATGTTTCTAACACACCACACATTTCTTGAAATATTGACAAGAATTGTGATCCATATTCATCCAGTAATAACCAATTCAAAGGAACTCCTTGGCTAGGACCATCCCACTAGTATGTACCCCACATATTCCATCATGAACCTTCTTGACTACAAAGTGGGCCTGATCTAAGTTAAGACATCTCAATAGGGTGATGCCATATCCTTTTCAATATAGTATGCTACCGAGAATGTTGAAACGAGAGGATTTTTGAATAAAGTCTTTGTTATGGTGTTAGTTAAGGTTGGGGGAAGGATATTATCATGACCACTATTGTAAATTCAAAGAGTTATATATAAATAATTAACTCATGCACTGTGAAATTGAGCCGAACACATAGATAATTATTTCAATCATAAATAATATTCTACTATCTTTTATTCTAATTACTTCATTCAAAAATAATATAAATATATAGGATAATATTTCCTATAATAAATGATTCCCAAATCCATAAAAAATATCAACCACTTACCCTTACAATAATAATATATTACAAACTCTCTTGATAATATATATCTAACAAATAATATCTTATCATATTATCCATACAGTTACACACTAACCAATTACTATTTACCTCTCAATAAATATCAAAACCACACAATGTAAAAGTTAATTAGTAACATTCCCCCCATAGTTTACATGGTACAATATATATCTTTTTTTTATTGTAGCATGCCACCTCCATGTATCCATGATATTCTCTGCATACATGTGTCATCGCACATATCTTCCTTCACATTCATCTATAATTAGTTTTCCAAGTTCACTAATAACCTTCTAAAATGGTTTTCATAGGTTTACTAATAAACTTACAAAATATTTTTATCAAGTTCACCACTAACCTTACAAAATAGTTTTCACAGGTTCACCAATGACCTTACAAAATAGTTTTCTCAGGTTCACCACTAACCTTATAAAATGGTTTTCACAGGTTTACCACTAACATTTCTTCATGATTATTACAATGATTTTTAGATCAAAATTATTACAATGATTGAATTTGGCTATTGTTGGGTTGAATTCAATTCCTCACGTAGAAACCATGAATCTCAAGAGTTTACCTAATGTAAAACCAAAACACATTACTTGGGATTTAATCTGACTTTATACTCTATTAGTCTTTAAAATATCATCCTAAGTACTACAAGATTCTCTGTTTGTGTTCTAGATTTAACTAAAATTTCATTGACATAATCTTCAATAATATCATGAATCATATCATGGAATATTACTATCATAGATATTTGATAAGTTTAACTAGTGTTTTTTAATCTAAAGGGCATGACTTGATAATAAAAGGTTCCCCACATAGTAGTGACAATTATTTTATGTTGATCTTATGGTGCAATTCAAATTTAATTTTATCCTAAGAATCCATCCATGAGTTACAAAATTTCATAACCAACAGTTGAATCAATGATCATGCTGAAATTCAAAATAGGGAAGTCATCTTTTGGGAAATCCTTATTGATGTATCTAAAATCAATGCAGATATAAATTCTACCACATGGCTTGCTAACATGCATAATATTTGATATCCAATTTAAGAAATCGATAAGACATATAAATCATATCTCCATAAATTTTTATAACTCTTATTTTACTAGAAGTACCACTTTGGGATGCATCTTATGAAGTTTTTTATTGATAGGCTTGGCATCTAGATGAACCACAAGATGATGGAATACCAAGAAAGGAACCAATCCTAACATATATGCATAAGACCAAGCTAATATGTCAATGAATTATTTAAGTAGTGTTATTATAATCTCTTGCTCTTTAAGAATGAGGGTGGCCCCATGTTTGATTATCCTAAGGTTATGTTCCATTATAATATTGACATCAATATTTTTTTACCAATGATGGGGATTGATCCTACATATAAGTTGAGATAGGAGGAAGATTCCATTCTTATGGTGTTTGCACGATATTTGTAAATTTTGTAAATAAAACATTATAGGCTTGTCATTCCTTAGAACTGAGAGAGTCATATAGTTGTATGTATGGGGGTCATTATATGTTTTAGTGTCATGCCTAGGGGAAAAGTATAATTTCTTGTCCATTGGTGCCTTAGAGAGGTTTTCACCAATAAACACATCTTTATTTTTATTTTTATTGTACACTAGCATCTCAGAGAGGTTTTCACCATGGACTCTAATTTTTTGTTATTTTGAATTTTTTGATTATCTTTTGGTTTTTTAATTTTTTTTGACTAGGGAATTTTATTTGTTCCCCAAAGTAGGCACACACATCTAGATTTATTTTAAACCCATTTTTGTGATATCTAGATGGAAAATGATCATGTATGCCCATGAAATTTGTTATAGCTTCATCTTTCTAAAATAGATCAAAAGATGGTTCTTGTCATTGGTCTAAGTCAATAAGGTTAGGGTAACAAAGGTCAAGGATGATGGTCCAAACAAATGCATCAAGGAATAATTTCATGGTAACAAATCCTAGTAGAAACTATAGATAAACCCTATTTCAATATATTTATAAGATAAGGATTCCTCAAATATTAAGGAGGTATCATAAATGACATCATATGGGTTACCACCTAGTGGTTTTAACCCTAGAATAGGATATCATTGAGAATATTTATCCAAAATAGGTTCCAGGACACCTTGCTCATTGAGTCCAAGTCATTTTCCTTTGTAATTCATATTTGATTAACCTTTGGATATTCTAGATTTTCAAAAAAAGATGCAAGGTGATGTAGGGGAATCTTCAATGGTCTCCAATTTTGAGTTGTTTTGGTTATTATAAGCCATTTAGAAGGTGTTTTTCCTAATTAAGTGTCTTAAAGGTCTTTAAGATTTCAATTATGGCTTAAAAGGGATTTTCTTGCCAACACTAGAATTTAAATATTTGAATTCTAAGAATTGGTTTGAGTGGGATTTTGAGATTAGAAAAGAAGGTAGTTAGGGGTTAGTGTTGTATTAGATTTTATAAGGAGTCAAAATAAAGGATTAGGTAATTGAGTCATTATTATGTTATGTATTGTCAATGATTCTTGAGTGAGAACAAGAATCCATTGGGAAAGTAGTTATAGTTTTCTAGGTACTTGTAAATGTATATCTATGTTTGGTATGATTATTTGGTAGTGTGATGGGGTTTGGATTTTAAGGATACAATGTAGTTAAACTCTAAGAAGTGAATAACAATATTCTGGTTCTTGAATAAAAAACTTGCAGACTTTGTCTCTTTATAACTTGTATTCTTGGTAATTGAGTTATATTATGGAATGAAAACTTGTGAAAGTAAAGATATAGTATGTGCAAATGATAGTAACTTGTCAGAGAATGATATTACATTAAGATAAAATGTGTGTTATTTATAAGAATATACATAAATATTTCTTTATTGGGTAAATAAACTTACAAACCCTATATTATGTAGTTTGTGCTTTATAAGACTGTGTAAATGCCATATAGGAAGAAGGATCTTACGAAGGATTATTTGGAATGAAATGCTAGTTGGTAAGTTTGTATTTATATGCTTTTGAAATAATTTATTTGGATTCAATTCATTTTGAAAATTAGTTCATGAATAATATATTCAACTCTGTATAGACTTTGTAATTATATACAGTTATGTCCAAACTCATGCTAAAAAGGTGAACAGAGACCTATCAATGAGGTTAATGAGTTAATAAAAGTGTGGGAAGATCATGAAAACCTATTCCAATCATTGAGAAAGTTTTAAAACTTTAATATAGCTTGGAACTAGCAGATAAAGACCCTCGAGTGAACACAGTTTGAGAGATCACATAGTCTAATTGGAAAACTTGGAGTAACTCAGTTGATAGAGTCTTCTTAAGAGGTTTTAACCATTTAATAAGGTGCATGGTGGGTGGATAGACCTAAAACAAAGCTAAAAATAAATTTAAAGAGTGTAATCATTGAGAAATGAATTTTGACCCCTCTCGGGTGGTCTATAGACATGCTAAACCTTGATTTAGGGTTTCAAATGCTAAAGCAAGATTCCAAGCATTTACACCAGTGAAATTTCATGAAAATTTGTCATTTAATAGTTTTGGATATATGAAAATTTATTTTGAAATATTTGTGTTTATCTAGTATGAATTTATATAGATAAATTTAATTATGAGTGGAACAGGGTATGCGAGACCTAAATGACCTAAATAATGAGCAAAAAGTGTCTTGAAAAGTGGTTTAAAAAATAAGTTAGGACATCAAACTTGGTGAATAACTAGAAAAGGATAGAGGGTATTATGAAAGGTGGTTATTTTCATAATAAAACACTATACTTGTCCATACCAAGAGAAAATAAAGAAAAAAGGGTAGTATGAAGCCCGAGAAAAAGGAAAGAGACAATCTAATAGTCTACATTGAAGGTAGGGTTATCTGAGTGGTGTTGAGGATTCAATAAGAGAATAATAAGGATTTTTTGAGTATATTATTGATGAAAGGAAATTGTAAATAATCATTATAATCTAAGTGTTTTGTGTGAAGCCAAATTTCCCATTAGTACAAGCCTAAAAGAGTAAGATTAAGAGAAACCAACAAGAATTTTAAAAATAGAGACAATGAGAAGCTAAAAGAAGGTTGAAAAGAGATGAGTAGGTTTGAGAGGTGAGTTAAAAGCACCTGAAAGGATAATATAACTTAAAATAGATATTTTGAAACTTTGCAAAAGTTGACAAACAACTAAGGAATAGGTAAGAGAGAGAACAAAGAGAAATAGAGACTTCAAGTCAAAAAGATCAAAGTTGATCAGAGCTAGGTGGAAATGGCAAAGATAAGTGGGTAAGATTATGTTTTTTTCCATATTTTTCATAGATCAATGAATACCTCTACGTCACAAGGCCTTCTTTAGATAGCCATGAATCATTTGATCACTCAATTTTTTCATATAAGAGGTTGGATTGAAAGAATGTTTTTTTTTCTAAATTGATAAGTAGTTGGCCTAACTTTCTTCATGGTGGGACCCATGTAACTTTGTAGTGATATAAAGAAGATACAATTGGATTAGAGGAAGTGTATGAAATATCATTTGGATGGATGTATGATTTGGACTTGTTATTGTCAAGGCATATGCTCTCAGTACTCAAACAATAAATGGAATCCCAATAGAGTCCCTCCAAATCTTGACCATATTGGAAAGGTGTCATATCATTGAGAATTATTAATTTCATTCCAGAATGATGGAATTTAAGACACTAGTTTAGGGTGGATGGTATAACCTACATCTCATGTATCTAAGGGTAGATTAAAAGGATATTATAGGGAAATTAAACATTTACCACATGAATTAATGTTTGATTTGTAATAGGTCCCACCATGATATGAAGATATATAGTATTGGATGAATGCATTTCATTATAATATTAAGTCTTTATTGTGACTATTTGGGGTCAAAGTGAGGGTTCCAAATATCCCATGCTCTTTATCAAATTAATGTTCTAGAGATTAACTCCACAACCACCATCTACAAACACTCTTTTAATTTTTTGATTTTCAATGATGACCTCATTATACAAGGGGTTGTTATGATTATGACCAAGGGGAGACATGTCATGAGGATCAAAATTAATATGTTGGATAGATGAGAGGTGTCCCATAAGGGATTGAAACTAATTAGGGTCCATATTTTTTGGAAGTTTTGACTCCTGAAGGTTCTTGTTAAGAATGCCACAATGTGAAGAAATGATTTAAGAAGATCCATAATGGATCTTTGGATGGGAGTATTCTCAAATTGTTAGATGATGTTATATTCACCTTCAAGAGTAGTTAGATGAGGTATTGTGACATTAAATTTTAGATCCACCTTTTGAGGAGATGTTTTAGGAGGTGAACCCTATACAATGATTTTACCATGGTGAGTGGAAACATTACAATCTGAAGAGAGCCCTTTGATCTTAATTACTAGATGCTTTTGAAGATGAGTATGTTTAAGTTATTTAGACCTTATTTTGATAGTTTAAACTTGGTGTTTACAATGACCAATGAGTGAGTCATAATAGTGGAGAGTCTTCTTATAGTCTACACCGTTGAGAGTGGAAGCTTGACCTTGGCTCCAGTGTACACTCTTATATTTTTTTATCATGCTTTGGAAATGGATCCTAATATATATCAAGCTGATAATTTTTGGAAGTGATTCTTCTCCTTAAACCTATATATCCCCTTGGTTAATCAAGTCCTATATTTAGTTTTAGAGTTGCATGGATCCACAAGTGTCATGGAATTTAACTCTATGATAGTATCATTATTCATCTTCTTTATATTATATTGGCTTGTGTTGAATTTCATCAAGTGGTTTAGTTGTTGGAAGCAAGATCATATTGGTGGATATAAATGTTTTTAAGACATTACCTACAAGCTTGATTGAATTAGTATATCATCATTTTATGGATTCCATATTTGGCTTACCTCTAGGTATAATGATATTTGATGCACTTTGAGGTGTAGGAGGATTATAACCTTGGATGGTTTGGATGTGTTTGACATTAGTCACTTCATCACCCATGAAATTCTTATTATTGTTGAATAACTTTGGATTTTATGATGAGGGGTGAGTTTGACTTTGATTAGTCTTTGAAAATATTTTTATTATCCATTTGGAAAGGATAACTTTGTCAATTTGAATGCATCTCTCCATAATCACATCAAAAGTACTAACATAATGCAATTGTAATTGAATAATAAATTATTAATTTATATTGGCAATGAAGATAGTATCTAATTATTTTTCAGGGACCAAGTAGGGGAATCAACTTGCTCGACTTTGCCATCATTTTAAGAATGATGAAAAAATTTCTCCATTCATTTGTTTAGCATTGTATATATCTAATAAGGTGGTTTCTTACTCCATATTGTAGGAGAAATTTTTGAAAAAAATATCAGTTAGATCTATAAATGATGTGATTGATCCCTTAGGTAGGTTCATAAACCATTCCAAGGTAGTTCCTCCCAAATTTTAAGGGAAAAATCTAAAGATATAAGAGTAAATGAATGCCACTTCTTAACAGTACATGAAAAAATATTTGACATGTTCTTAAGGATTTCCCTTTCCTTTATATTTGTCAAATTTAGGAGGGTCAAAGTGAGGTGGGTAGGGAGCATACAATATGTATGTATCAAGTGTATAAGGGCATAGACCTTAAACTTTATAATTATTATTGTATGAACCTACATCTATTCCTTGGAGAACATCTTTCATTACTTTCCATTCTTGGGAAAATGTGGGATCATATAAAGGCACTAATGATGAGATAGGTTATTCAGGCTTGCTTTAAGTTTAGTTTATGAAGGTCAGATTGGTTTTAGATGTATTTTTAAGAGATTGAGGTTTATTGGCCTCAGATATATTTGAGACACAAGGGAGGCCACTTTCTGCGTGATTTATTTAAGGAGATTAAGGCATGTTTCTAGTCATGTTCTACTTGGTCTTCCAAGGTGTATTTCCCTTTCCCATGCTTTACACAATTAATAGTTACAAATTTAGATGGGGGTTATTTTTATTCATCTTCAAATGGGGTATAAGTAGGTGTATCACTCTCTTGTTCAAGGCTTCAAATGATGTACTTTAGATTATCTGGGTAAAAATAGGGAGGGATCCTATCTCCTACCTCAAGAAGTTGAAGTAATAATTCATCCTTATTCTCATAGATATATTATTGTAGCTAGGATCTACCCTTATCATAATTTATCAAGTCATATTACACATATTGGTTGTGTTTATCCATATTAATGAGGTTGTATTCATCATTATCATGAGGTTACCCACCCTATAGAATAGTGTCAATGTCATTATTGTGGCTAGATTATCTAATCCTAAGGTGTTGTCGAGTTTGGACAAGCATGTTATTAAAGTGTGAATGGACTAGGACTGGTTCTTGGATGATATGATATAAGAAATTAAGATTTATTTAATCAGATTTTGATTTTGTGATATGTGATTAGGGAATGTGATATGGGATTATGATATGTGATTAAATTATTGACAAGGTGTTTTTATTTATCAAACTTGGATTTTAGTCATGAGATATTTTTATTGGGATGGGGTTAGGGTATAATATCCCTATATTTGACTTGGATGATGAGCTAAAAAAGATCATTATTTGACTTGATTTTGTCAAGTACTAGGTTTTAACTAGTTGAAGGTGTGACGGGTTGACTAGGTCATGGTTACCCTTGGCCAAAGTTGACTTGATTTGATTGGGATAAGCTCTATAAAGTGTTTAAATGAGTTTTGATCAAAGGAGTTGATGATAAGGTTTGAATATGTAAATGTGTTGACTATAAGGTTTTGTAAATAAATTAACTATGATTTTGATTTCAAGCAAGCTTAAGGAGGTTTTATAATGGATAAGTGATAAGGGTGATGTATTTAGGAGATGGGATAAAAGGTATGTGGTTAAATGGTGATGAGATAAAGAGTATTTGATGTAAATATTAGAAAATCTATTATTATGTGGAACTTGTGTTTAAATGTGATAGGGTGATTTGTTTGGTGTATAAAATTAATCTTCAAACAACACTAATATCAATGACACATAAATATGATGACATAATATGACAAGCCTATGCTAGTAAATAAGGGTGTGAAATGTGACAACAAAACCACTAATATACTTGAATAGAATGGTGCTTAGGTTCATTTCCAAACCATCACCGTACTATTTAACACTAAGTTATAGATTGAGGAGTCCAAGGTTAAATGGGTAGAGATAGCATATGACATAAGGATGGTAGACTATCTCTAAAATAGGCCAATTAATTTCAAAACTTAGATAACTATACAATAAATTTATTATGCTAAGATATGATAAAAATAGAAAGTAAAACCATGTTATATATTGTAATAAAAATAAAAATAATATACTTATCTAATTTTGATGCTAATACAGATTTGGATCTGTAACAAGAAGAAAGTATAATGGATATGAATTCTAAACTAATTGCCTAATTCTATAAATTATACCTATATAACTGTAGTCACTTGAATTGACCTAAGATAGTTATGCTTATTCTTTTGTCTAACTTGTATATAGGTGTCAAGTACATACTAGCTCTTGAAACTATATGTGACCACCTAGATGTTTCTAGGTTCTGTGTCACTTTCACTTTGGTGCATTCAAATCTGGGTCATAGATTATTGTTCCTTTCCAAATAGAAAAACCTTAGTTATTCATCTTTATAGTGGCTATGAGAAAATAGGTTAGTAGGAACATAGTGTTGAGATACTCCAAAGACTCATCTATCAATGAGTGATGACTACATAACCAATAATCAGAAGAGGTCCTTATACTTACGTAGTTCTCCCCTACATGTTGGCTTGTGTGTATATCATGCAATGTGTGATAATCAAGTACAATGATGACCTAAATTATAACTTGAAAAATTTGACTCATAGAATTCTCCTTCAGTAATTTAGACCTGTAGATATGTTATTCCTATGATTGATATAAAAATAGGAGAATATATGAAAGTTTTGCTCACTTGAGTGATTTTGGTAAGTTGCCTTATGATTACATAAAAAGTTGAGGGGTGAGGAATGAATGAAGATTGATCATGTATTTATACCAATCCCTTTGGAGAATATATCACATTAAAGCACTTAGGCCGACCATAGGTATATATTAGATTTAAAAATTGAATGAATTTAGGGCACTAAACACTTGCATTAGGTAGGGACACTTGCATAAATTTAGGCATTTGGTTAGGACATAAGTGTTTGGGTAAATGAGAAATAGGCATAGGTCCAAAACTTGTAAAAATTGATGATAATCAGGTTTATAACATTTTGAGCATGATAGAAGGTTTGAGTCATCAAAATAACATTGGTTGAACTAAGAGATAACAAAATATTCATAAAGAAATAATATATGCGAGCCTTTCGATAGTGGGAAGGGTCTATAAGCTAAAGGTACATGCATGATATATATTTTCTAAGTGTACAAAAATGCTAGTAAGGAAAATACTAGTTTAAAACAAATAAATGTGTACCTAGGTGTGTATAACACACCTTGCCTTTGTTTGAGTCCAACTTGAGTGCTTTACTAGTTACTGACCTATATCCAAGAACATGTTATAGTATATAATTAGTGCATATAATATGAAATAGAAATCATTGAAATGATTGAAATGCAAAGAGAACAAGGTTTAAAAGTACACCTGTGTATTGATCTAACTACCTTGCCTTTTGAAATTTTTGATTTGAAAAGATGTATCATTATGAGTTATTAGAACAGTGATTAATAAAAATATAAAATATAAAATGTACATATATCTAAAGAGATAGAGAGATATTAGAGGGAACATACCCCCAACTCTGGATAAAATTTGATTTTTCACCTGATAGGTTAGATTAACTCAACCATGCAATCTAATCATACTTTTAACTTGGTGAGTGTGAGTGAATCAAATCAACTCACATTATAAAATTGGTGAGTTTGGATGATGCAATCAATTATAACCTATAAAATTAGAAATATTGAGTGATTTAATCACCTCACTCATACTAAAAATGAACCAATTACTGTAGTAGATTGGCCCAATATGGTTTGTAAAAGTCCAACCTGATGGGTGATGATAGTCTATAGAATTATTTGATATATAAAATCTAGTTTGATTTTATAAATTTTAGATGCTCTTTGCATATAATATGTACTTTAGATATGTCTCGTGTGTATATAATAATGGTACCAATGTGTAAAATTTTACCATAAATATGTATTTCAATCATATAACTGTGTAATTTGGCTAATTTTAAAACTATGTAAGTGTGGAAAAAATGTTTCCAAAACATAACCCCACTATAATCTGAAACTGAAAATAGATGTGTGGATAACATGTTTCCATAACAAACCCCCACTATACATCTAAAATTGAAAACTAATGTAAATGTGGAGAACACATTTACAAAACATGCGTCCACTATATATCTAAAACTAAGACTACTATGAGTGTGGATAACATGTTTCTATAACATGACCCCACTATATATATGCAATTGAAAATTAGTGTAAATGTGGAGAACATGTTTTCAAAACATCTCTCCACTATATATATGAATTTGTGAAGAATGTGAAATCCATGCCTCTATGGTATGCCCTCACTAATATTCCTCTCTTTTGAGGTGAGGAGAAGTATCAATTTGTAGTTACCTTACCCCAAAATGATAAGATAACCATGTAAACTATGAATGTATCATGTAGCTTATAAGAGAAACATGTCTAGCTAGATATATCATTAAAGCATACAAAATGTGATCACATCAATTCCTAAGATGCATCATGTGAATCATGGAAACATATAGATAGTAACAATAAAAGATCATGAAGAAATCAAGAACATGCATAAGAGCACTCAAAATAATGTCAAAAGATGATGGTCGAAGGAAACCTCAAACAAGGGGCATGTTCAAATGTTACAAAATTGAAGGAACATGACCATAAAATCAAAAATGGCATATTCAACTGTCAAAGAGAAAAATAAGGGAATGGAGGCCATAAATAATAGAGCATATTCAAATTATAAAATAAATAAAAAAATACATTCAAAGAATTGCATAGAGGAAAAGAAAAAGCAAACAACTTAAACACATCATACTAGTCCCTAGATATGTGTGTTAGCAAAAAATGTTAAGTACATAACATATCAAGTATACTGTGAAAGATGTAAGCATGGATAAATGCATATGTAGTACATAATCTAAAATATGATAATGTAAAGTGGACATATAATGATATAACATGGGTGTATTATGATCAAAGAAGCAGATTCCCCCAATATCCACATGACATTAGTAGAGGGAAGGCCCAACATCCATAAGTGCATAGATCATGTATTTTTGTATGCCCAAATCACATTCAAAAGATGCATGAAACATGTGTATATATAAATAAATTATATGTTATCTTCCAACATATATGCTAAGGGGATAATAGAACATGTAAATTTTGAACATATTTTTGAATTTTTTTGAAGTATTTTTTAATTTCTTTTGGTATTTTTGGAATAGGCAAAATATCTCACGTAATATATTTATGTTACATGATGTTCATTGGTTTTTTAGAGGTTTTAATTCAAGTGTAGCTAGGTGATACATGCCCTTTCCAATTTTTTTTATATCTTTAAATGGTCCCAACCAATTTGGTTTGAATTTTTTTTTAAATCTTTTTTTGCATTAGTGTTCTTTTGATTTTATTTTAGTACCAGGTCACCCACAATAAATTCATGTGGCTAAAATTTTTGTTATATATGTGCTTAACACACTATTAATAAACCTATTAATGTTTAGTAACCTTTGTATATTTTTTACTTAACTATTATAATTGATTCAATTGATTTTCATATTATTCGTTATATTTTATGATGTCTCTAAGAGAAACATGTAAGGAAAGTATCCCAAGATTGATAGATAACACTGACTCTATACCATGAACCAAAGAATAAGCTTATCTTGAGTAGGTGTGTAAACACTATTGTAGAATGCCCATAAAGCATATATCATCTAATGGTGCCAATTTGTGTCATACCATTCAACTATTTTTCTAATTATTTTGACAATGGTTTTATTTTTTACCTTTGCTCGCTCATTACCCAATGGGTAATAAAATGTAAAAAATATATGTTTAATTTTGTATTTACTACAAAAATGTTTCACTATCTTATTTTTATATGATGATCCATTGTTGGTAATAATAGTTTCCATTGTTGGTAATAATAGTTGAAGGTATTCCAAAATGGGAAATAATATTAATCATAAAAAATCTGTATGTGTTATCCCCTGTAGTAAACTCAAATGGAATTTCCTCCACCCATTTTGTAAACTATTTTGTAGTTTTGATTATGAACCTATGGCAATTGATGGATATTGGATTTATATTTTCAATAAAATCAAATCCTAATAAGGAGAAAGACCATGGTGGTACAATCTATTGTAATTAATGAGAAGGCACATAGTTCAAATTATTTTATTTATAACATCATAAACATAGTTTGGCATGTTCAATACATTCTTGTTCTATGATAGGTCAATAATAGCCCTAACATAATAGTTTTTGGGACATAACCTTACCACTAAAATGTATGACGCACTCACTATCGTGCATTATAATAATGTTGTACATGCCTCATCTATGTTTAAACATCGAAGGAGTTATCCATCGAAACCCTATTTTAATAAATAATTTAAAGTAATGACACAATGAAGTGATTCACATTGTGATTTTCATTTATCATTTCACGTAAAGTGGTTTAGAATATAATATTTATAAATTAAATTATAAATATCATTACACCATTATGTGTTCTTATAACTGACAGTAATATCAAGAATGGCTAATGCATCTATTCTATCAGAATAAATGGAAGGATTTTGTAACTAGCATATGGTGAAATTTATATGATCATCACTGATATCAAAAGGAATTAAAGATACAATGCTAACCATTTTATCTTCATGGTATTTATCTTTATAGGGAATACTATAAATATAAAATGTATTAAGTATTTATTTGAGTCTATCCACCATTTATTTATATGGTAGTAGATGTTATTATTGGGTTTAGTAATGATTGGTAACTTGATTAACAACCAATTGGGAATGAAGAATGTCTTTGACATGAATGTTTTTTCCTATTGGTAGTTTGATTATCAAGGCTTCATATTCTTCTATATTATTGGTATAAGAAGCTAATCTATAAGAGAAAGACATATATTTGCCTTCGGGGGTGAAAAATATAATATCAACACCCACTCCCACTCTACATATGGACCCATTGAAAAATATTGTCCATGGATTTGAAGATATATTATATGCCTCGAATGCATCAGGTAATTGAGAAATCAGATGATAGTTTGATTAGAAGGGTAGATACGATACATGATTAGAGGATTGCATGATGAGGGCTAGGTTTAAAATGACTTGATTAAGTGAATTGTTACAAAAGAAAATTTATTAGAGAGTGAAATTTGATTAAATGAGAATTATATGATTGAATTTATCTATAGTTATTGTAATGATAGATTATATGGATGTGTTCATAGCACATGATAGGTGGTCTCACATTTGGTGGCAACCAACAATATGAACATAGGAGATGTGTAGCTTATTTGTCAAGATTGACATTTTATACATGGTGAGGATTCCAATGATCAATTTAGATTAGGTGTTTCTCATTTCCCTAGTTTAGAGATGGCGATGAGACACCTTGACATTCTAGTTACCAATAAGAGAGGTGACCATCACACTAGAGGATGTTTGGTATATCTTACAAGTGTTGATCAGAGGATGACCATTGTACAAGCTAGCTCCTAGGATTAGACATGTTGTGTTGGAGGACTTTATTCGACACATTGACAATGAGATGGTACGAGGAGGATATGTGGATATTCATGAGATTGAGCTAGTTATGGATGTGTCACAAGATGCGGTAGTGAAGGCCAATCCCCCAACACCAACAATATTTGATAGAGTAGTGATAATTTTGATGGCTTTTATCAGTGATATTCTACTTCTTGACAAGAGCAAACATTTCTTCCACATGGGTATGGGAGGATTGGCTATGGATATGTTAGATAAGACAATCATATTTTCATGGGGTCCTACCATAATATCACATCTATACCATGATTTTCATTGTGTGGTAAATCAAGGAAGACATAGTATAGGTGCTACCACATTACTCAAGATATGGGCATGGGAGCATATTTATATTGAGAAACTAGTGGGATAATGATAACAAAGGGGGATAGAGGAGCCAATTGCCTATGGGTGGTATCAGGTTAGCTTTAAACATAGGGTATATACAATATTATACTTAGGTATTCAATAATAGTGGGCTAAAGATGTAGAGTATACATAGGATATGAGCACAATTTGCTACATTATTGGTTGACATAATTATATTATTGAGTTATATACTAGACAGGGTGCAATGTTAGTTTAGGTTATAATAGGATATACATGTAGGTCTATATAATTTTACCCATACAACTGGAGATACATATCATTAGGATCTAGTAGTAGATTGGATAGAGGTAGGGGATAGTTATAGTTTTATTTCCTAAGTGGCCTAGGCCTACGTAGGAGGTCCTTAAAATGTAAGAGTGACTACAACATATGTGACATGGTTAACCCAAAATTGACCATTGATATCAACCACTATAGTCAGTGTTGATTAGGGATAGGAACATGGATCTCAAACATATGAACATGCATATGTACCACTATGGGTTTATAGGATGATCCCTAAAGAAATGGTTGTGTATTTTGGAGCAAAAGAGGAGGGAGAGGGGTAAGCAGATGAGGTGGAGTTAGAGTATGTAGAGGAGGAGGTGGAGGTAGGGACATATGAGGATATGGTTGATGTAGACATAAGAGGCTCAGACATGGATTTGTACATGATGGTAGATCCAAGATAGGTTGAACCATTGATACCTATACTATCTTCATCTGATCAAACCACCATTGATAAGTTGTATTAGGAGATTAGCGTCAGGGAGGCAAACATAATGGGCCTAGAAGCTATAGTACCCTATCGATCAAAGTAGTTGATTAAAACACATAGTCATATTAGTGTAGATTGAGTAGAGATATCTAGACTAAGGGAAAAGGGTGAGCTAGATGTTATATGTGTAGGATCAGTTAACTATAAATAGAGATTTTTTTCAAGCAGAGCGAGAGATAACTCAAGTAGAGTGAGATTCTATTCAAGAAATAGAGATAACACCTAGAGGTAGAGAAAAAAGACTAGAGCAAATTTTATTAGAATGCAGATAGAGAAAGATGATTCTATAAAGATTGTGACTTAGAGGTGATTACTTCAAACATTTGAGAAGAACCTTTAGAATAAGGATGATGCCAATTATTATAGGAGCCTATATGAGGTAGCAATGCTAATGATAACCAGAGATCTAAAATTTTTAGAGTATAGTGCATAAATATTAGCATCAAGATCATGTAGGCCTCGTAGCACATCAAAATCAATTAGAACTATGGCCTAACCACCTTCTCCATCACCAAAAATGGGTCATCCACCACAACAGGCCCCACCCTAGGACAAGATAGGGGATAAATCTCCTTAAGATACATAGGGTGGATCTGCCAGGGATGGTCATAGTAAGAGATAATTTTGATATGGCAATACTATAGTTTTGATCCATGAGATGTATAAATTTTTATGATGTACTTGAATGATTAGAGATGCATATGTATTCTCATTGATATATATGGACTCACATTGATGTATATTAATTCATGGAGTTTTGATTTGATATATATGGAGATATACATGCATATGATTTTTACTATTATCTCATGTGATATTTATCTCATTTACTTATGTCTCCATAGATTAAAGGTGATTGATATGATTTTGATTTTGAGATGCTCTTATGGTGATTGTTGATGAGATATATTTTATGCTCAATGATGAAATGTGATGCAATTGATTATAATGTTTTTGTATGGATATCAATGGTTTATCATTGTCTTATGATTAGATTAGATATATAAATAATTGATTTTACATTACTATGTGACTAAACCTTTAATAATTGATTTTTAATATTGTAAATGATAGTATGTATCATAATCTAGAAATGAATCATGATAACACTTGTTTGTCAAAATGCGTAAATTCTAATTCAAATGCAATGGATATAATTTCAAGAAAGATATGGAAAATCAAGTATGAAATGTAAAACAAAAAGTCACTCAACTCAATTTGAATTCAGATACAAATGTCAATAACTTAAAATTTTGATATGAATAATCAAGACTTAAATTGGAAAGAATAATGTATTAAACTAAGATAACAAAATAAAAAAAATAAAATACAAGTAAATAAACAAATAATAAGAACATAAGCACATAAGTGAAAGCAAATAAACATTTAGTTAGTAAATGAATGTGTGTGGAAATAAAGTGTTACTCTTGAAACCATGGGTGTGATAAAAAATAGTGACTTAAGAGGGGGGATAGAGGAATAAGGAAAGGGTGGCCGAGTTGACTCCAAATGCCCCATGCAAGTGGATGCTACTTACATAGTCCCATGGAATTCAAGCCAAATGTAGTTCTCCTAGGGATTTGGGAGAGAATAAAGGTGATGATAAGTAAAGAATATTGATTATAGAAGAAAAGTAAGAAAGGGCTCCTAAAACAGCAAGAGCGTATAAGAAATGAGATTTAAAAAATGAAAAGTGTATGGGATAGATACATGCTCACAAAATGGTGAGAACATAGGATAAGGAATGGTTGAGCTAACCTTAAAAAGTTGAGTGTTTCCTACATAGTTCAATTGGACCTCAAGCCACCATAGTTTGACACAAATTGGGAGTAGAATATGATAAGTATGAATAGGGAATACAATATGATTAATATGATCATGATTGAGGTTGGATTTAAGTTTATGGAGAATTTTTAACTGAAAAAATGGTAAGAGCATAAAGGACAAAGAATATGGTCCCACTTTTGAGATGGCATACTCATGAGGAGATGCAATCACCTATGAGGAATTTTAGTATGTACCACCTAGTTATGAGTGAATAGAAATACAAGTTGACCAACATGATGAAAACTAGTCAATGATATCATATTAGAGATGGGCACACTGTTTCTCTTAACTTATACTCATTTATTAATTTTGAAAGAAGATAAGAAAATAGTAATAATGGTGTCGTAGAAATACCTAGTTGGTGATGTGCACGTATTCTAGATGAAGATGGAGAACTCATCTTTGGCTTAAAAGGAATAACCTACAGATAAGAAAACACTAACAATGGGGTTGTTAGCAAGATAGTTGTGTGGACTGCCTAGTGTGAGCTAGATTCAAGAAGTGTGAGCTTGCTAGGAGGCTGTCAATTCACTCTTAATAACAATTAAGTTGAAAGAGATAAAACTAAGGTACTTGAATATAAAAATGAAATGCAATACAAGAAGAAAGTAGAATTCTTTTTAAAAAAATGATTAAATATAACAAAACTAGGTAAATACTCTTACTAAAAGGGGTGAAGTCAGGTTTAAAAAATTAGAAAAGGGTTTGTGAATAGGTAGGAATAGAAAAAAATTAGGTTTGGTTGGGGTTAATGGGATGAAAATAACTTAATATTATTTTCTACCACAGTGACCATCGGTGGTTGGGTGAACTATCGATGGTTAAGCTTACCATTGATAGTTGGGTAACCATCGATGGTTGGGGGTGATTGTCAGTCGTTGTACTAACTATTAGTAGTTGCCTTTAAATTTTTGAATATACTAAAAAAAGAGTTATAGAATGGGTGAATGATATGATAATAGTTTTATTAAGATTTGGAAGTTGGAAAAAAAGGTGCAAATAGGTATGATCAAGTCAGAGGGGTTAGAAATCTAATAAAACAAAGAATAAGAAAAATATACTTGTAGCTTGTTAGATGGTTGATGGTTGAAGGTTGGTGAATTTTTTCCAAAGTAACAGTATTTTGGCCTCAAAAGCAAATTTGACAGAGGGTTGGGTCTCTTTTTCTATTATTGAGTTGTTGAAAGAAGACTGGATACTAGAAAGTTTGAATACCTATATGCAAGAAAACTTGTGATGATGGCTCTATTTCATCTCCTACTCCCCTCCTTTTATAGGCAAAGAGAGATGGAGGATAGAAAGTTCCCTAGTAGGTTGGTGTGCTGATTTTAATGCTTAGGAGTTTGTGAGCACTGCATAAGGTGAACATATTAAATTATGCCTTGTTATCTCGCACACAAATGATGATGTGTTAGAAAGGTGGAGAGTTGACCATCGATGGTCAGGCTAACTATTGATAGCTAAGTTGACCATCGATGGTCAAGTATCTAAAAGTAAAGGGGTCAAAAAAGGGGTTAAAAAAGTTTGGTTAAATATTAAGTTAGTAGGTTGGTGAATTTAGTTAACTAAGTAGTCAACTAGACTCAGGGTCTGATAGGGTCAAGAAGGGTCCCAAGGCATTTTGACATCTAGTACGGTTTTCTAGTGTCTATATTTTACCCCTTTTTATTATGTTACTTTGAATTAATAAGCTTCAAAATAAAAAATAGATTTCTTGGTCAAAGGTCATTTTTCCTTGAGTATGGGAGGAGGTATTCCCCCTCAAATTGGGAGTCGATGGGGTAAAAACAAAATTGAGTTGGGGTTTGATAAGTGGTATATAGTGAGTCAGTATGATGAAAACATGCACATAAAAAGTGGGGTTGGGCATTTGAGATGAAAAAATGCACACAAAATGTGACTAAGTATGATAGTTAAGATCATGCAAAGACTAAGATTGCTAATGTTTGTAAAAATAAGGTCAGTTTTAGAAGTATAAGTGATAGGGTAATCAGTCTACAACATTGGTCATAGCTGATCGGGTGATCCTATAAGTCTCTTAGATAGGGAAGATGTTTTTTTAGGTATCTGAGGTAGGAATTAATCCCTTTAAAAACATGAATGGTCTGGTCATATATGAGGTGGTGCAAAATTTAAATATTCAGCATGGCAAGGTTGATCGGTGCGGTAAAAAAGACCAATGCAAGGTTCATTGTGAAATATGCAATTATTCAAGTCAAAATAGCCAACATCAAGGTGGATGTGGTCTAATGGTTGGTTAGAAAAGGGTAATATCCAAAATTTCAAGTTATGGTTTGGGGGAGATTAGGTGATCTCAAAAAATTATGCACTTAGGTATAGGTGCCTTAAAAAATTAAAAAGTGATACCCTGATCATTGATAGTCAGGGTGTCCAAGGTCGATCATCGATAGTCACCGTGACCATCGATGGTCAGGATGAAAACCTAAAAACATGGAATATAAAAGTGAAAAGAGGGTAAAGAAAAAACATGATGTGTTTTCATTGGTATGGACCTAACAAAACCAAAGTTAGTTTATTGTTTTTTGTTTTTGATAGGTTGTAAAGCTAATCGATAAGGGAATCTTCAAATATTTGCTTTTGACTCATTTGAATTAGCCATCCTTAAAGGGAGTGGTCTAATATTGGGTTTGTTTCTTTTGGTAGCTATCTTTCAAGGAAGTATTCTATCTTTTAAGCAATTTAATTTTGTGCAACTATCCTTCAAGGGAGTAGTCTTTTATGCTAGAAATATGTGACCCAAGTGATAATTTTGTATCCCAAATGTTTTAATGTTATGTTTTGGATATAGACAAGTCTAATTAGGCTTAGAGGTTTACCTTTATGAGGGAAAATCTTTTAGCACAAGAAGGGAATGATAGGTAAAAGGGGTGGTTTTGAGAGACAAAAGATCATGGGATTCCATCTGATTAGAGATGAAAAGTATCCATAAAAACCATGCCATGGGTAGAGATGTGGTACCCATATTTAGGATTAGGATATAACTATGATGGTTAATCACATAGTTCTATATTTTAACCATTTATACTTAAAGGGATAGGGATAGGTAGGTGTGAGGGTGAAAATTTTGCAAATCAAGGGATTAGCTTAAGTTTAGACAACAAAGAGAGTTTGATCCTTCTTTATAAAAAAGGATGTGGATATGAAGCATTGAGAGGTTCAGGTTCTAGTTTTCCTTTGAGAGAGGATAAATGGTAATCTCCTGATCCATACTTATGGGATATGATATAGGGTCTAAGCCAATTGAAAGAAAACTTGCCTCTTTTGATTTTATCCATATTGATTACATGTTGGTTTTACTTTAAAATGAGGTTTTTGATATTAAATTCTCTTTCTTTTTGCTGTTTTTTATAGGCTCACTTGATTCACTCTTGGTAGACATTATATGGTTAAGCATTACTAGGTGATGCTCATCGAGTAGCTCAAATCATACTAGACATTCTTGATGATAGTTTCTCTATAAAATAATCTCTGCTTTGAAGACTAGAGAGAAAGGGGTAGCACCCATAGAGGTTTGAATGCTAGTATGATAGGGCCATAAAGTGAAATGGATGTGAAAGTGCTAATCCTGACCTAGAGCACTGACTACTTTGGTCAACATTTTGTTAAGGGTTTTTTTAGAGGCTTTCACCTATCCATTTATCTATATATGGTAAGGCAAGGAAAATCTTAACTTAATACCAAATGCATCGTAGAGACCTTGGACTTTCTTATTCTTTAAATATTTACCATTATCGATGATGATCTTATGGGGAACACTAAAATGATAGATGATGTAATGGTTGATGAAGTTTACTATCTTATCAGCTTTAGTTGAGATGAAAGGAATAGCTTCCACCCGCTTGGTGAAATAATCGGTGGTTGTAATGATGGATTGGTGTCATTATGAAGAATGAGGGTTGATTTAACCAATATGATCGAGTCCCCATTGTGATAAAGGCTAATAGTCTTTGGATACTTATAGGCCATGGGTAGGTGCACGATATAAATTGGTATGCTATTGATATTTAACACACTTTTTTACATAATCATAATAATCTTGATTTAGGGTGGGCCAATAGTAGCTAAGGAAAAAAATACATTTAGCGACAGCTACGCCATTAAAGTGTCCCCCATAGATTCTATTATGTATTTCCTTAATAGCATGGGAAGCTTCATGACTATGTAGACAATAGATAAGGAGGCCATTAAAGCTATGCTTGTAAATGATTCCCTTAGTATGGTGTAATGAGAGGTACTCTGAACAAATGCTCATCAAGAATTCTTAGAGATATTGGGAGGAATGATGTTGAGGTTGAGGTAGTTGAAGGTTTTCTCGTAGCATATGTCAGATTAAGATTGATCTACACTACAAATGGTAAGAAGGTCAGAATGGATATAGGATGGTGTGATAAAATGGTGGATGGTAACAAAGAATTTAGAGTTGGAAGGTTGAGATGGAATTTGGGAAGCAAGGGAAGCCATTGTATCTATGAACTTGACATCTAATGTTTCTCACTTAGGGAGTAAGCATAAAATGCAAATAAATAAGCTTTGTACTAACATATGGTAAACTTCATCATTCATGTACATGATAGGACCAATGATAGTCTCTTTATTTTTTACAAGAAATGTACAAAAAATTGTAAATATCTGAGATCCATTTTTTAAAATTTGATTTTTATAATGTAAGGTGATACCTCAAAAGCAATAGGACCTATTGTATTAAACTAGGGCTTTGAAAGATAATTATTTGAGCAATTACTATGAAATGTTGAGGTTGAAAGTGAATTTCTGAGTTAGATATGCAAGTAAAAAATAAAAAATTAGTGTTTTAATGGGACCTAGTATATGCAACTAGGGTTTGGAAAAATAACTATTTTTGAAAATTACTATTTAATTTTGAAATTTAAATGGATTTTATGATTTAAATATGCTAGTAAAAATTTAGAACATGATTGAAAAATTACTGAAAAAATATTAGGACCTAGTATGGGCAACTAGGGTTTGAAAGAAAATTATTTTAAAATTTTAAAATTTGAAATGAATTTATGATTTAAATATTCAATTAAAAATTTAATTTATGAAAAAAATTAGTAGAAAATTTACCCTAGTGTTTCTAGGGTTTTAATGTGCAAACAAAGTAAGTTGGGTTCACTAAATGATTTAACAATTTTGATAATAATTAGGGTTTTATTCCTAATTTAGTCAAAGGGTCTAGATTGATAAATCAATAAATAATATGTAGTAAATAAGATACTACTTTATAAAATTTATTTGTAATTAGAGATTTTCTAAAAATAGTAAGAAAAGGAAAAAATAAGACTTATCTTAAACTATGTTGATCCGATTGAGACATGGTATAATATTCAATGTGTAGACTTGGGACACTATTGCAAATAGGATTCTAGCTTTCATTTTATGATTGGATAGGAGCATTGAAAGTAAACAAGAGTAGCATCAGTGTTCTAGTCTTTGTTTGGTACTATTGTCCTGAGAGTGAGCTTTTTGGGTTTTGTTCGGTAGGTCTGTGTGATAATATCTCTAAATTTATGAAAATTCACTATCAATAGTGCTCCTTATAGAGCTAATTTTATTTATTTTTAAGCTTTCAATGTAATTGAACAAAACTTTGGAAAATAGGGAAAAGAGGTTAGTGTGTGTAAAATGCACTAGACATGCTTCACACCTTGTGTGTAGGCATGCTGCCTACATACCAATAATTCAAAGAGGGATCAAGCCATATGTAGTTCTCCCTTTGAAAGTTCTTGGTGAAATTGTGATATGAGAATGCAATAAACTAGGTGTGCTTGAAATGACTAAGGATTTGTGTAGAGATTTAGAGGTGCTTATAACTATATTGGATGGTTGTATGCAGAGAACAGGGAAGATTGCCTAAGTGGTTTCACTTGTATTCTTGCTTGCTTGATAATATTTGCCAACCCTTTCCAAATTATCTTTGAATGGGACTTTATAGGGATATATTGGTCATGAATTAAATTTTCTCACATTAGGTCGATAAGGAAAAGGATGGAAAACTCAAGGAATTGACCATTGGGTTTAGAAATGAGCTTGGAGAATAATGTTGAATGTCGAAAATAGTGGCACTAAAGCTCCTATCATAGTTGGATGCTATTGTCCTTGGTAGATGAGACTAGAGGGGATGGATTGGTCATGAAAATAGGGTCTTAACTTAGCTAGGATTAGGTCTGGAAGGCTAAAGATGATTATAAATTAGTGAAAACAAGCCTATGAGGGTCATGAGAGCAATCAAGAGGGACCTATAGGTTGGGTGTTATTAGCCATACTAAGATTACCAATTTTTGCATTTTATATGACTATACAATGATATCAAAATCTTCAAACTTCAAAATAGATGGGGTTGGCGAGGATGGGATATCCTCATTGATGGTGGCGATAGGTTTAGGTGAGGTGGTTAGTTCTTTTGGTGGTATGAACCCAAGGCCAAATAACTCATGAGGTTTTTTGGTTTTGATGGTAGGTAACTCATGAGGTCCATGCTCATAATGGCCTAGGCCAAATCCCTTCTAGGTAGATTTGTGAAGGTATATTTTAGCAAATGTTGGTTTATTAAGATAGGAGAAGTCCAAGGTAAATGATCGGATGGTAGAGGTATAAGTGGAAGAAAAAAGTGAATGATCAAGTTGCCCATTGATTAAGTTGGTTTGATGGTTTTGAGGCTCAAAAGGGATGATGCTTCCAATGTTGGGGTCATAACTAGGATCATGGGTGAGGTTCCCATACTCTTAAGGAGTAGGGAAAGAATCTAAGGCTAGAAAATGATAGTCCCCAAGTTAGAAACATTAGAAAATGGGTTTCAAGGGGTCCTCTATGGGGATATGGGAAGAAAAGATAAATGACCTAGATGAAGCTTCATCGATGGTAGGAATGGAGGTGTTGTTGGTTTTGGTTGATGAGGTGGTGTTGTTGTTGGTTGTTAATGAGGTGGATGAAGGAGGAAGAAGAACATCATTGGGTTGATATGTCACATTGCATGAGGCAAAAGGACTAAGGTCAGCTCTTATGGTAACAACTTGAATTTTTTGTTCAAATTTGACACATCGGTGTAAGGTGGATGGGACAAAATGCATGGCGTGGATCCAAGGGCATCTAGGTAAAACATTGTATTATAACTCACCCTATACAATGTTAAAAAGTTCAATAATGGTGTGAGGTCCCAAGAAGATGTGAAGGATGACTACCCCCAAGGTAGTGACCATAGTGCCATTGAAAGAGCGAAGGACCATTGTAGTTTTTGACATGATGTTCTTAGGCAATTGAAATTGGTCATAAGCATTAGAGGAGATAATGTTGATGCTATCTCCTCCATCAATCATCACCCTTTTGATGCAAGTTTGATTGATGTATGCTATAGTGAAGAGGGGAGGATCAAGATCTTCAAAATAGATATAAGGTATTTCTGAATCGTGAAAGGTGATGAAGGTAGAAAGTTAAAGGGCTCTGACAAAGGATATAAAAGGTTGATGATCTTTTGGTTAAACCTTTAAGGATTGCAAGGCCTCTATAAATGATTGGTATTGATGGGTCAAGGTGTTTATTTGTTCATAAAGGCTCATCTTCACCGATGTTTGGTGAATTTATTTTAGAACCACTCGCTGAATGGATTTTGAAGGGTTGGAAGGAGAGGCACCCAAAATAGATATTTTGGGTTTTAGAGAAGGTGAAGGTAAAGGTGAGGGTGTTTGGTTTCAATTAGAAAGTTGGGGGGTAAAAGGGTATACCCATGTTATGGACACTTTTGATTTTCCCTTATCCTTTTGTTGGGCATGAGATTAGGTAACCATATGGATAGTGTGGATTAAGGGAGGTGTTGGGCTAGTTGATTACTTTATCTCTTCCTCACTTTCAAATGAGATTAGAGGAGTAGGTGAATGTTGGATGGTTTGAGTTTGTGGTTGGGTTAGTAATGGGCTCAAGGAAGGTTCATCTAATAATATATCATCTTCATCCCATAAGCTAGAGACAAGTGTTTGGAGAGATTTACAATTCTCTATATCATGTCTAGGAGTCCTATGGTATGAGCAAATCAAATTGTCATTGAACCATGATAGTTTAAGATGTGAAGGTTCAAAAGGTTTGATGGGTGTTAGGGTTAAGGAAGAGGTTTGTAACAACCTTTATATAATGTTTGAATAATATTTGATCAAAGGTGTTGAGGGTGTTGGGTTTTTGGTTTTAAGAGTGGGAGCCTTCCTAGGAGTAGGCTTCACCGTAGAAATTGAAGGTGGTGGAATGGTTTTGGTAGTTGGTTTCGGTTGGGATTGTTTGGTTATGGTTGGTTGGAGGTGAAAGATATAAACATGGTGGGTGAAGGTTTGGTGATAGGTGGGAAGGTAGAGGTAGCTAGGTTAGTTAAGAATGATGGGGATTTCAGTGATTTGGACGTAGGTATGGATAGAGTAAAAGGAGAAGGTTTACTAGATGAGGAATGGGTAATGGGGATAGTAGAGGGATGGGGTACTAAGATGGAAGGTAGGTGGGAAGGAGGTGGTATTAGTCTAGTTTTAGATGGGATTTTATGTGGTTCCACCTTCCTAGTTGGTTTGATTGGGGTTTTCTTTGGTGGACTAGAAGGGGTTAAGTCTAACTTCAAAGATGGGTGAGCTAGGCTAGATGTAGGAAGTATTCCTAGATTCTTGATGGGTTTTGTTAGAGAGGCATAAGGTGACTTATTAATTTTAGATAGAGGTGGGTTGTATGGTTCTCTTATGGTTTTAGATAAAGAAGTGTTTGAGGATGGGGTTTAGGTAATGATAGGTTTGATGGTAGATATAAGTGAGGTTAAAGGTTTAGGTTTATTTTGGTAAAAGAAGCCAAGATGATGCTAAAAATTTTCTCTACTAAGTTGGGTTGAGAAGTAAACTCTAGATTTTGGACTAATCTAGATAAAGGCTTATAAACGGGTTTGATTCCTTGCTCATTAGTTTCAAAAGTTAAGCCCATGGGTGGAGGTGAGGGATTGGTTTATTCACCTATGTTTTTGATGGAAGGTGCCAAGATTTATGAGGATGTTTCCTCTATGTAAATTGTAGGTAAGGTGATCTCCTCTTTTGGGATGGTTCCTAAAGAGAGAATGGGTGGTTATAAGATAGGTGAGGAAGGTATGATGGCCTCAAGTGAAGGGATAGAGATGGTTGTTTCCTTTGTTTTAATGTCCAAAGGAATGGAAGGTGAATCCATCACTTTAATGAGTGGAGTGGAGGAAGGGGTAGATTAAGCAATAATTACCTCCTTTGGTATGTCTATCAAAGGAGATGTGGATAAGTCTATGGTCTCATTAAGTAAGGAAAGAGGCGTGGTTACTTCTTCTATTTGAATGTCCAAAGGAATAGTAAGTGAATCCATCACTTCAATGAGTAGAATAAAAGAATGGGTAGATGAAGTGATGGTATCCTCAATCATAGGTTCACTAATAATGACATTAACCATATGGACCTCATGAGTGTGAGATGATTTTGGTTTATTATCATCATAGTTGGTGGAAGGGGCATGGTTGGGAGAAGGCTTATGAAAGATGTCAAGGGACTGATTTGAGGGTACATTGGGATTATCAAAAACAAGTTCTCCTTTATCAATCATATTTTGGACAATAGTCTTAAAGATATTGCACCTACTAACATCATGTCCAATAACATGATAGAAAACGCAAAGATCATTCTCATTGTACCAACTAGGTGTAGGGAAAGAGGCATCAAATTATTTAGAAGCTTTTATTATAGGAAGTTGTATGATGTTTAATTTGAGTAGTTTATCAAAAAATGAAGCATAAGACTCCCTTATTAGAGTATATTATTTTGGGGTAACTCAGCTTTGGTTTTTATTTTGTGGGTTGGAAGAGTTAGAGGAATTGGCAGAGTTGGGTTGGTTCACATTTGGTGGTGGATCAATTTTAAGTACAACTGAGTTGGTAGATGCATTTGGTTTGGTATTGGGATGGTTGGATTTATTGGTGGTTTTGGTGGAGGAAGGGTCATTAGATTTAAAGCTAAAATTTTTATTCTGTAGTTTCAATTTCCCCTCATCAATGGCTCAAATTTCTAATTTTCATGCCATGGTGAAAGCCTCATCAAAAGTTTGGAAAGTTTGAACTTGAAGAGTGGGGGAAATATGTTTGGCACAACCCTAAGAGAAGAGTTCAATCAATTCAGGTTGGGGTAAGGAGAAAGAAAGTTGGTTGATGAGACCTCTCCATTTACCTACAAAATCAAAAATTGATTCATCAATAAATTGCTTAATGGAGTAGAGGTTGATAATAGAGACCTTTTTAGATATATTGGCTAAGAAGTGATCTAAAAAGACTTGGGCAAGTTGAGAAAAGGAAAAGATTGAGTGATTGGTGAGAGAACTATACCAATCTAGGGCTAGTCCAGATAAAGACATGGGAATGGTGTGAAGGAGAAGAGCATTATCATATGCAATCAAATAACAAGAATGAAAAAAATGCTCTCAAGTGTTTTTAGGGGTCCCCCTTACTTTGGAACTTGTAAAACTTGGGTAGTTACCATTGAGGAGGATGGGATCAAATAGGAAGAGATGGATGGATAGGTTCATTGTAGATTTGATCATAAGATAAAAGGTTATGAGCCCCAAAAATAGATGATTCAAGATTGGACCTTTTATCCATCAACATCTTAACCAAATCAGTTTGAGGTTGGGAAGTTTCATAATTGGATGGTAAGTTTGGTTGAGGTTGGGTGGTAGTAATGTAAGGATAAGAGGTATAAGGTTGAGAAGATACCACATATTGGTATGTGGTAATTGTAGGTTGGGATGGTGCCACATAAGGGTTGATGGGCACAAAAGGTTGGGTAGAAGGTGTTATGTGTCCTCGTGGATTAAGAACATATTAGTAATATGTCATGGGTATTTTTCATTGGATAGATATGAGTTGATTTAGAGGTATGGATGGGTTGGTAGATGGTTGGGGTTGAGTAGTAACTCTTGTGCTAATAGGTGGAAGGGTAGAAGGTATAGAAAGTACCAAATTTTGAAGAGGGGTAGAAATTAGTTGGTTGGTGGTGATAAGAGGAATGGTGGAAATAGGGGTAGAAGATACCCCCATGGTGGATGGGGTATGGGTAACAAGAGGTGAGGTTTCTCCTATGTTAGAAGTATTGGTTAGTGTAGGAGGTGTTTGGTTATTTGTTGGAATGTTAGATTGGGATTCGATGGTAGTGGATGGGATATTGGTAGAAGAAGAGGCTTAGGTAATCAAAGGTTGGGTAGAAGTAACACCAATTATAAGAGGGGGAGGCATACCATAAGGTGGATCCATAGGAAGAACCAAATCAATAGAGGTGCGGTGAGCTAAGGTGTTAAGGTAATATTGGAGGGCCATGGGGTTGTTATCAAGGAAGGTATAGAAATCTGTATCACCCTAAACAACTATCTGAGGCATGGTAGGACGGGGAAAAAGATGAGGAAAAATTTAAACATCTAAAGTATACTCCATGGAAGAAAAAGATGGTTATTCTTGGTTGGTTTGATTCCTCAATTGATGTATAATAAATACCATGAGAGGAATATAAAAGAAATGATGAAAACTCACACCTCAAATAAAAAGAAAGCAAAAGGAAAAGAATCTCAAGACAATCCAAACATACACTAGAAGTGTGTTTAAAACTTAGGATTATTTTTAGATCAACTTTGGCTTATGCCTTAGAAAGTGTGAAGAAGAAAATTGGTTTGTAGATCAATTACTAAAGAGAAAATCTAAGGTTGGTTTCAAGTTATATTTAGGTGCTCAAAAAGAAGAATTTGTATTGAACTTCAATATGTGGCTTGATATTGGGGCCTACCCCCTCACTTCACACATTGCAGTGATAAGGGAATTAGGTGCTTAGCCAAGATATACTAAATTTCATAGTTTATACTCAACCAAAGAATTGAGTTGGTTCTCCCCTTGGTAATGACCTCTAAGTAGGATTACCAAGAAAAGGTAAGGTTTATTGATAGGTGATGAAATCTTAGTCGGGCCTTGTCTCGAGTTTGTTTTAATTTGTTGATTGATTATGTGGTTTTGTAAAAGTGTGCGATAATAAAAGTGAAACTATGATTAATTACTTTTCTTTTAAGTTACATAAATGAATTAAAAGCAAGTAAGCAAACAATGTATGCAAGGTATTTATTTTAAGCCCAAGAAGAAATTTTAGATTTTGTTGGATGAGCAAAGAATAAAGAAAGAAAGGGGAACCTAGATGATGCTAGGGTCCCATCGGGCATGCCAAAATTTTTCTCTTAATTTCTACTCATTTTTTAATTTTGGAAGAAGATAATAAACTAGTAATAAGGGTGTTGTAGAAATACCTAGTTGGTGATGCATGCATAATCTAGATGAAAATGGAAAACTCCTCTTTGGATTAGAAGGAATAACTTGTAGATAAGAAATCACTAACAAAGGGGTTGTTAGCAAGATAATTGGGTGAAATGCTTAGCATGAGCTCCATCCAAGAAGCATGAGCTTGCTAGGAGGTAGTCAATCCACTCTTAATAACAATCAAGTTGAAATATATAAAAGTAAGGTACTTACATAAAGAAAATGAAATACAATATAAGAAGAAGGTAGAATGATTGTTAAAGAAAATGATTAAATATAGTAAAATTGGGTCAATACTCATGATAAAAGGGGTGAAGTCAGGTTCAAAAAATTAAAAAAGAGTCTCTAAATAGGTAGGAACATAGAAAGTTAGGTTTGGTTGGGGTTAAGGGGCTAAAAATAACTTACTATTATTTTTTACCATAGTGACCATCAGTGGTTGGGTGAACTGTCAGTGGTTAAGATGACTATCGGTGGTTAGGTAATCATCGATGATTAGGGGTGACCATTGGCAATTGCCTATGGATTTTTTAGTATACTCATAAAAGAGTTGTAGAATGGGTGAATGATTTGATAATAGTTTTGTTAAGGGTCTAGAAGTTGGGAAATAAGGTGTAGATAGGTCTGATCAAGTCAGAGGGGTTAGAAATCTAATAAAATAAATAACAAGTAAAATATACTTGTAGCTTGCTAGATGGCTGATGGTTGAAGGCTAGAGCAATTTTGCTAGAACAATAATACTTTGGCCTCAAAAATAAATTTGGCATAGGTTTGGGTCTTTTTTGCTATTCTTGAGTTGCTAAAAGAAGACTGGATGCTAGAAAGCTTGAATACCCATATGCAAGAAGACTTGTGATGATGGATCCATTTCACCTCCTACTCCCCTCCTTTTATAGGCAAAGAGAGATGGAGGATAGAAGGTTCCCTAGTAAGTTGGTGTGATGATTTTAATGCTTGGGAGTTTATTAGCACCACCTAAGGAAAACATATTAAATTATGCTCGTTATCTCACACACAGTTGGTGATATGTTAGAAGGGTGGAGACCTGACCGTCGATGATTAGGTTAACCATCAATGATTAAGTTGATTGTCAGTGATCGAGTATTCAAAGCTAAAGGGGTCAAAAAGGTTTGGTTAAAGATTAAGTTAATAGGTTGGTGATTTTAGTTAACTAGGTATTAAATTAGACTTAGGGTCCGATAGGGTCAAGAAGGATCCCAAGGCATTTCAACATCTAGTATGATTTTTTAGTGTTTACACACAGATTGGGAAACTTTTGGGATTTGAACCATGCAACTTTTTATTGAATTATGTAAGTGAATATTTGGATGTTTGAAGATTTTTGGAATATTTGAATGGTTATGAATTTTTGGAATAGTATATAAACAAGATTATATTAACAAAATAATATACAATATATGGAAAATGAAAGTCCCAGAAACATATATCAAAGGGAAGAATGACTATGGGTGAAAAGATTCAACATTGAATAGGAAATATGAAAGGGTCATCCATACATGAGTAACTCAGGGAGTACCATTCATCAACAAATTAGAATAAGATACAAATTCTCTTACAACAATGAATTAGGATGCAAATGAATTAAATGATGGAATGTAAACATGAATGGTCAGGGACTATAGGGAGCTATAAAAGTCATTCAAGAAGGAAAATCATTATGTTCAATATTTTGTCATTTCAACTCTAAAGAGATTATAACACATAACCATTCTACAACTCTATTATACTCTTCCTAAATTTTACTCTTGATTCACCTGTTGTATCTATTTAATCATAATCCAATCAAGGTGGTAGTAGGAAAGGGGTGAGAAATAGTGAAATGATGCCCCTAAGCAAGGGAATAAATGAAATAAGACACATATTAGAAAATTTTTCCCCCAAGCAGGGACACTCATAGATAAGAGCTCAAAAACTCAAGCATAAAAACTCTTGAGATGCATAATTTCAATTAGATCATCTAATTCATACCCCTATGGATTAGCCAACCTATATATACTGAATCTATAACCATCTATGAAAATGAAGGGGCCCAACCAATTGGGTTCAAACTTACCTTTCTTCTCCTACTTAGCATTAATGTTCTTTTGATTTTATTTTAACACAATATCATCAGGTTCAAACTCTCTAGAGATAATTCACTTGTTATAACCTCATTGTTGCTAATTCTGATATGATTTGAGGTGATTAAGGGAAACTAGCCATTTCTCATCTAGGAGCTCTTGGTTTGCTAATCTAGCCACTCAATAATATTACTCATCAGTAATATGCATTAATGAAATACACAATGAAGGAATATCAATATAAATAGGAAGTATTGCTTCATAACCATAAACTAGGGAATATGGTGTCACACCAGTGGGGGTGTGGACATTAGTGTGAAATTCCCACAAGGTTGGAAATATTTTAAAATGCCAATTGTGACTAGTGTCATTGAAAATATTATTGAGAAATTTGGTAATGGTTTATTGGATGCCTCAACTTGGCCATTACCTTGGGCGTAATAAGGAGTGGAAAATTTGTGCTTAATATGGAATTCTAAATAGAGGGATGTAATGTCCTTATTTTTAAAGGATTGTGCCATTATCGAAGATGACAGTGGAAGGAATGCCATGATGGAATATGAAGTGGTTTACCATGAGTTTGAAAATTTTCTTATCAAATAAATAATTGAGAGGGATTACCTCTACCCATTTAGTGAAATAGTTGGTAGTAGTGAGGATATGCTTATGGCCATCTAAAGAGTCAGGGTTAATTTTTATTATGATATCAAGACTCCATGTAAAAAATGGCAAAGAAGTTGTAACTAGTTGAAGCACCTATGTTGAAACATGAATAAAATCACTATGTTTTTGATAAGCCACACATTTATTAAGATAGTCAGATGTGTTTGCTTCCATAATGGGCCAATAGTAATCAGTGCAAAGGATATTTCTGGCCAATACCATACCACTAGTGTGGGCCTAAAAATTCATTCATGAAATTCATTAAGTATTAAGTCTAATTCTCTCAAATTTAAATAATGAAGCAGAGTACTATCATAACCCCTATGATAGAGCATGTTTCCAAGTAAGGTGTAATGGAAGGTGATTTGGATAAAATATTTTATATGGTTTTGCAATAGGTTAGCAGGAAGGATTTGATCATGGGGATATGAGTAAATGCCCTCATATCAAGGGTAATTGGTACTAGAAATGATGCATATCATTTTAGAGTTTGAATAATTATATGATATAATGACTAGGTTTTCCATTAAGAACTGATATTATTTGACAGTAGGAGAGATTGCAATCATGGATCCTATGGTGTCCATAACATCAAAAGACTTGTTAGCTTGAGGGCCATGTTCAAATTGGATGAATTCAAATTTGATCTTGAGTGTATCTACCATGACTTTATAAGGCACAAAATTTTCATCCTTAGTCTATTATAAATCAATTGCTTGATCAATAATCACTTGTGAATCACCATATACAAATAAATACTAAATATTCCTTTGAACTGCAAGACAAAGCCTAAAAAGTAATGCATCATATTTAGATATGTTATTAGTGCATGTGAATATAATGTGAAAGGCCTTGGGGACAATATCTCCTTGTGGCATAATGAATAATATCCCTACTCTAGATTAGTGAGATGTAAAAGAGCAATCAAAATATAGATTTAATTCTTTGGATTCATCTAGAGTCATAATAGACTCATTAGGAAAGTTCACTGTTATAGGTGTGGAAGTTTAAAGAAGTGCTTCAACTAATTGATATACTAATACCTACCATTTAATAACCTTTTAGTGTGTATATTCAATGTTAATCTCACTAATCAACATCACCAATTTAACCATTCGACCATTCAAATCTACTTTTGTTAAGAGATATTTTAGAGGACCCACTTTCGTAATCAAAATGGTCTTATTTTTAAACATATAATGTCTGAGATTATGAGAAGTGAAAACTAATACAAGACAAGTTTTTTCAATTTAAGTGTAATTATGCTCATAAGTGACTAGTGTTTGGCTCAAATAATAGACAAATCTTACTTTGCCTTGATCATCATGTTGGGTAAGTTCCCCCAAGGTGCTTGTAGTTACAGAGATGTAAGGTGGAATGAATACTAGAGGATTTTATAGGTATTTTTTGAGTTTCTCAAAGACTTATTGACATTCAAAATTCCATTGAAATCTAGTGCCTTTTTCAAAAGGTGCGTAAATGAGTGACATCGATCGACAAGATGAGAAATGAAATTTCAAATGGCTTGGATCTTTCCCTCTAAGATACTAAGTTGTTTTAAATAATAAGGAAGATAAATCTTGGTAATGGTCTAAAATTTGGATAGATAAACTTTAGTGCCCTTATGAAAAATAATGAAGCCTAAAATTTTCCTAGATGTAACTCCAAATACACACTTCTTGGGGTTCAAGCACACTTTTCATTCATGAATGTTAGGTTGTGGAGCTAAAAGCTTCACTGATGCAAACATGGAGGAGGTTTCTGAGTTACAGGGAAACCGACGTCGACATCGCAACTGATGTCGATCATATACAGTTATAAAGCAATTGACATTGGTCAGGAGTCAGATGACATCAGTCATCTCCAGACAGACAGGGACCAACGTCGGTTGCCTGTGCGTTCTAAAACTGGTTGTTGATGAACAGTTAGTTTGTTGAATGGGTTGTTTGCATGTAAAGACTAATTTTAGTCTTGGAGCTGTAGTTCTAATTATTGTAATTAGATGTCTAATTATTGTTTGCATGGGATCTATATAATAGACTCATGGGCTTGTATTGTAATTAAGGACAAGGAAGAGATCCTTCCAATTGTAAGATCTAGGTTTACAGTTGTGCAAAACCAGGTTGATCTACAGGTTGTGCAAGATCAGGTTAGATCTACATGGCAAGTAAGATCATTTGATTTGTAGGTTGTTACAAGTTCAAGGGAGATCTACTTGGAGTACGTAGTGTACTCAGACTTGAAGTACATGTAGTACTTGTTAGACTGGTAGTATTGTTACTGACTGGTGGACTGGCAGTATTGTTACTAACTGGTGGAGGTGAACAACAACTCTGTGTTTGAGTTGATTGTTGTGACCGTAATTTAGAGAGAGAACTCTTGATTGAGAATTACTGGGAGCCCTAGAGGTGTGGGAAGCCTCATAGGTGTGAGAAGAGTGTGGCATCTTCTTGATTGTATTTTCTTTCTGGATGAGTTGAATACAAGATTGTATTGTCTCTCAAATTTTGTGTTGTTTTTGATTTCTTGTTACTTGTTACTTTTGTTTAAATTCCGTGTTTAGTTGCTTATACAAGGTAATCAATTGTGCTCCTAATCTTGACAATGAAGCCTTTCAAATATTGTTCTTAGTACTTCAAGATGCTCTGCATAGGTTCTTAATTTTTACAAAATGTCATTTACATAATATTCAACAATGTCATGTATAGGATCATAGAAAATAATTATCATTGCGTGTTGATATGTAAATCTAACATTTTTCAATCTAAAGGGTAATGTGACTTGGTAAAAAAACATTCCCCATGGAATTGTGAACAATGTTTTATGTTGATCCTTTGGAGTAATATTGATTTGATTATAACCATATAATTCATCCATAATAGTAGCATCTCATAACCTATTGTATATTGAACAATCATATCTATGTTGGGAAGTGGAAAATCATCTTTCAAATAAGCTTTGTTAAGGTCTCAAACATATGTGCATATTCATATACCCACTAAATTCTTACTGACTGGTAAAATATTGGAAAACCAATATGTACAGGGAATAAGATTAATAAAACTTTCCACAAATAACATTTCTAATTTTGTTTTGACCAAGATGGCAATTTGGAGATGCATCTTCTATAGTTTCTGCTTAATAAGCTTATCATTTGGGTACATAACCATATGATGCACAACCAAATAAGAATGTAAAATTGGCATATTAGAGTATGCCCAGGTCAATATATCAATGAATTTTTTTAGAATAAAAATAATCAATTCACATTCCCTTGGAGTGAGAGACACACCAAGTTTGATCATCTTAGGATCATCATGTGTGTTAATATTCACTCTTATAGTATCTTCCACAAGGCGAACGGAACTGTCCTCCATTATTATGGGTAAGGAAAGTAATTGATATTCTAGGTCTAAATGTGGGATATCAAACCCACCCATTTAAAAACAATATTAACCATTCATAGCAGTAATGGCTAATGAACAATTAGATGTGGATTTTTTAGGACCATTTTCTCAAATGTTTCAAGATCACCAAGATTGAATTATGCTCTAAATGATAAGCATGGACTTATATAACCTTGAGATTATTATGAAGAGTGGGATTCCCCATCTAATGTTATCGAAAATAGGTTTTCACTAATGGACTTGTCATTTTTTTTACTATTATCCTGATTTGAAAGTGCCTCAGAGAGGTTTTTAATTAAGGATCTCAATGTTTTATTTTTATTTTTACTGTGACCAAGGAAGTTTGCCTACTCCCCGAAGTATGCCTTAGGGTCCAAAGTGTAAACAAATACTTGTGGTTTCCCACTGGGAAGCTATTTATTAAACCCATAAAATTTGAAATGGATTCTTCATTTGGTAACTCATCGAGTGCGATTTCTTGGTCTTAATGGTCCTAATCAAAGAGATCAAGACAATGGAGAGTAAGGGGAAGTTTGGAACAATGAAAATAGTAAGAATGGAATGGGAATAAAATATATTGGTATTGGAAATCTCATTGTAAATTATATAAAAGGACTCTATGTCACTGTCAAGAATATCATCATTAAATGTAGAGGTTGAATCACTTTCAAGATGTGTAGGGACAACCTTAGGCAATTTATATCCAAGACCTTGATTTTTTGCATACTCAATGGAAATAATAGGATATATTATGTGTTTTTACTTTAATCCCAAGAATTTAAATTTGTAGGTGTGATTTTACATAATTGTGTTTAGAATGGGATACCTTTTGCTTTGAAAAAAGGAGCAAAACCTTCACTATACAGGCATGACTCATCTGTTTGTTTTAGATCTTCTTGATTAAATACTTTGCCTAGGATAAATGGTATGTACCCTTTGGGTGAGATTATACCTTCTTCTTATGCTATTATATCTTGGGCCTTCTATTGTATTTGGGTGATATAGGGAGTTTAACAATTCAAAAATCATTTTTGATGTTATATGTGCTAAGGCCCTTGTCATGAATATTGAAATGAGAGGAATTTAGTGGGGAAGAGGTAGGCTAGAATAGGAAGAAAGGGCATAGGGATAAATATAATTATATTTATGTGGATCAAACATCACTTGCTTACATTTTTTGGTAACATGCTCAGTAATAGGATAATAAGTGTATTGGTGACTCTCTTCTTCCAAATATTTACAATATTGATAAGGTTATAGATTCCTGGGAATAATGACATCTATTTCAAAATGGGGAATTTTTTTGCATTGATGTAGCATATGGAAATCCATGTATCTCATGGATCCATGGGTGTCTAAGGAGGAGATTATATGGTAAGTCAAGGTCAATAACATGACATAGGGTACTATGAATGATAGGTCAAACCTGGATGGGTAAGGGAATTACAGCTATTGACTACCTTTTGATATTTTCATATCTTTTAATGGTAATGGTATCATTATTCATATCCATTTTAGTGTATTCCAAATGTTGGACTAACTTCAAGGAATAATATTGAGGTTAAAACCATTATCTATGAGTACCTACTTGATTTTATGATGAGTAATGGTGACTTCAAAGTAAATGGAATTTGTATGTGAAGAACCAAGGGTTGACATGTCACTCTGATAAAATATAAGATGTGGATCAAGAGATAAATTTCCTACCAATGCTTGGAATTTATCAAGTGTAATACTGTTAGGAAATTTAGACTGGCTCAAAAGCTCATACAAAATATCTGTATGGAGTTGAGATGTACATAAAAGATCCAAGATGTAAATCTACATCAATGTCTTCTTCAACTGACCACAAGATCATATTATTTTGTGATACGAGGTGAATATTTGGGTTTGAATTGATTTTAAATAGGATTAAAATTAGAAGGTGGATTGAGATTAGTAGGAGGAGATCTAGACCCTTGAAGGGGCATTGTTTGGGCCTCTAGCTATAACAAGACAATCTTGAGTAGGAATAAAATTATGGGAATTATAGGAATAATATATAGGTCTTGGGATGGTAACTCTCAAATGAGAGCCACATGGAGGAATTCTAATAATAGATGAATTTGATCCTAGAATGGAGGGATTTGCTTGTTGGGAATTGTTGGAACATGAATGAGGATTAATGGTGATCGTCGCCACATGATGTTCCATGACACATCCCACTATGTTATAATCATAGGGGGTAGTATGGTAATCAAAATTGTTAGCCTAAGAACCCTGATTTTGAATATGATTATTATCATGTTGATATTGTCATTGCTCATTTTGATTAGTATTATGTTGAGGAAAAGGGTCTCTATAGATCCCTATGTTTTGATTTAAATAGGATGATGCATTGTTTAATTCAATCTCCCCTCTTTATAGAAATTCTTGAATAAGATGTCTAAGTTACACACATATATTAATACCATGAACCTTTAAATGATGATACTCATAATACTCATTGTCCTGATACTACTCAATTTTGGGTTGAATTTCATCAAATAGTTTGGTATTAGGCCAAACAATCATATTTAAAGTGAGTAACTTTTGAAATACTACCTCAATAGGGTCTTTAATATTAAAAAATGATCTTTTATTTAACTAATTCTTTAGAAGAGGCAACCTGTGCAAATTAAGCAATTATGGTGAAGGATTTTTATGTACTAGCAATGACTGCACTGTATGAACATGTCTTACTTCTATTAATCCATTACCAACTACATTCTTTATCTAATTGAAAGGTTTGGGATTTTTTTCATAGTTATTGGATTTGGAGTTGAAGTTTAATTCTAATTGTGATTCTGAGCTTGATGTTGGCATTGATTTTGTGAATAAATTTTGATCAATCCTTTATCAATGAGGGCCTTTTCTATTTAAACTCCTTTGTGAATGTGTTGGAGTTAGTGTATAATCTTGATTTGGGAGTCATTTGTTTTTTTGTTAGAAAATTTATTCTATTTTGTTCACATTAATAATACATAATTCTATTTTATAGGTTATTCATGCAATGATAATTTATTTCATGAAACAACCTATCTTGCTTATTTAATAGACACTCCCATGTATTTTTACTTGGTTGGTTGTGAGACCCACATGAATGATGTGAATAAATTTACATAGACTTTATTGTGCATATTTTTCTATGTTGCACAATGTCTATTTTATTGAAACTATGGTAATTGTATGCATGAGTGATCCTATAGTGTCATGAGTGCATATAACACTCCATCATGGTATTAGATCAAACTCTTGTAGCCATTACTCAACCCATCTACCCTAGTTTCATATGTTAAATTGTATTATATGTTAGCCAAGATTAACACAATGTTTTTTCAATAGAGTGAATTTTGTTGGATCAACATACAATGTGCCTTACATCACAAACACTATTTATATGGATTCCTTGATTCCTAGTCTATGACTGATGTTCATGTCGTTATTATGTTATGTTCAGTTGTCCAACTGGAGGCATATTGTGGATATTTTATTATGATGGTATGGCATCGATATAACTTGAACTCATCATTTATTGAATGTATCCATTTAAGATGTGTCCACATTATGACTATCACTTATCCACTTGTGTGTGAAGGCAAGCCTCTCAACTCAACCATGTCTTTTTTAACCACTATGTTATTTTGGGATATTTTTTGGTAGGGTTTCAAGTAGCTATGTTATCATATCAGTAGAGAGAGCATGCCATGAGCAACTATGTATAGTGATGATAATAGATTTGGCATAGACCAATAATAGATTCCTCTTCAAATCTTATGACATTAGATTTGATTTGGTTTTTTTGACTTGGTCATTGATTTGGCTCTAATTGATATGGATTTTCCTCATTGCCATAGGGATGAAGAATTTGTAGTGACAACTAGTTCTATCTAATCCATTGGCCTAATTACATGATGTTTCCACATTTAGTGCCATTGTATTTTATTCTCCCATCTAGTCTTGATCTGTATGGTCTGATGTATTATAATAGCTAGATATTCATTGGTGGTCTTTAATTGACTATCTAATCTCCACACTCATTTATAGTTTGGAGATTTTTTTCACGTGAAGGGACACAAATCATGTTGAAGATAACATTGTTATTTCTTGTAGTTTTATTCTATAGAGTTTGTGATTTATTTTGTTGTTTCTCATAAAGTTTATAGTTTTAAAGATTATTTCCGTGTGGAGTGGTGGAGTCTGGTGTGGATTATGAGAGCTATTTATCTTGTGTGAATTGTGTAACATGGTTTTTGAACAATTTTTTGATCAGGGTGTCTTGTGATCATGTAAACACTCAGCATGTTCCTAGATCTCCTTCAACATGGACTAACACCTAAGTGTTCAAATTCATTTGATGACTGTTTCCTTTAACTTTCCACATGGATCTCACATTTTTCTCCTAGGTGTAACTACGAAAAGGTGTGTTTATTTTATTTCAATCATTGGATACATATGGGTTAACAATTCTAAAATCCTTATGAATTATTAAAGAGGAGGGTGATTTTTATTATAAATGTGGTGGCATCTTTGTCAAATGGTGGTGAATTATTTTTTAAAAGGGCTATACAAATTTTTAGATAGACACTAAATCTTTGTAAGTGGTGTTTTCATGTAAAGTAAAGGGGGTTTATAATTTTTAAAAGTGGGATTATATTGTAAGGGGTATAAATTATTTTATAAATCTTATTAATGGGAGATGTTTTTCCATGATTTCCCTCTTTCAATCTCGCTTGTCGAAGATGGAGGGTGAGGTTTGATTTGGTAGGTGGTTATACCCCCTCATAGGATAATCAAACATGTTTCTTTATTTCACCTTCTTTGGAGGTCAATTTTATTACACTTATCACCCATTGTACTCTTTTCACTTGTAGAAGCAATTTTTTCTACACCTGACATCCTTTTTAATGTACATTATACTTTTGAGCCACATGTTGTACTCACAAGACACATTTTCAATGATAACCAACATCTTTTTTAGAGAATCTCTTTTATTTTCATTTGTATATTTTACACCACTATTGGGTTTTAATGACTTCAAGTATAGATTCTCATATGATTCAACCCCTTAATTCACAAAACTACACCATCTAGAAAACCAAAATGCAGATGCACTTACAGATGAAGGGATTGTGAAAAGTTGTTCTTGGTGACTTTCCTATTTTTATAGATGAGGATGATATTGTGTGGCTTGTATCCTTGCAAAAGGAGGTACTTTTTTTATTTGCCTCTATGTTTATGATAGTTTAAAAATTCATATTGAACATGCCACATCACCTAAGGAAGCTTGATAATTTTTTTCAACATTGTTTGATGAGGTCTCTTCACCTCCCATTATTCCTCTTTCTTCTCCTTTTTCTCATAGTGATAATTATTATGTTGGTGACATTATTTATCCATTATCTTCTCCTATTTGTAAGGATGAGATTCTTGAAAAAAATTTGCATGAGGACTCTTTGGCATCTTCTTTTCCTCCTATTAGTTCTTATCCTCTTTCCATTGTTAGTGACGACACATTTTTTGAGGATGAGACACTTGTACCACCTGTTCTTACTACTCATGATGTAGATTTGATTATTGGTGGTCACTTGGATGAGGTACCTTCACCTCCTCCACCTACTGATACACATTATAATATAGTGGTTATTGCTTCTATTTTTAATTTTGGTATTATTTTTTGTAGTACCCTACCAAGTCCTAAATAACCCATTAATCCTATGGCCTCTTTCCTATCACTTCATGAAGAAAATAGGAAACTTGTGATGCATAATTCTCTTTTGTGATCCTTGATTCATGGAAATGATGCCCTCATTTGTTCTCTATAGAATAATCTCATTGGCATACAACATCAGTCTAATACCCCATCATGTTGTGTTATTGAATATGGTACACATCCACTTGATACACTTTTATAGTTTGATCTACTAGATTCTAAGTATCCCATTATTCATGTTGATCCTATTATTATAGATGATAATTCTATGCCTAATTTTGTTGCACACTCTACATATCCCAATATAGTTCTACCTACATATATGCCTACTTATTTTAAGAAACATACCATGAGTTTTGGCTCCCACATGCTTCATTCCATGGGTCACACTAATAGACTTTTGGGCATTGCAAATCTTTTATAGGGTATTTCTCACCCTATCCATCATGTTATGTGGATTGCTTGGCATGGAATTGGTTATGACGTAGGTGTTTCATCTTTATTTGGATATTTTCATAGAGCTCTATCTATTGTTTTTTCCACTCTTTGTGAGGATATTAAGCTACATATGGGTTCTTCTACACCTTCACTCATGCTTGAGAAGCCTGAGATTATAGTGGTGAGACACTATCTACTTGACACTTTTCTAGATGTTACCTCACATTATTATAATATGAAATTTACACCCACTCATATAAAGGCATATTCATTCACCATTCATGTTCATTTTGGGTGGATTTATACTCGTTCTTGGCAACATCAACAAAATTATTTGAGAGGACTCTATAGGCGAGGTTCCTCCACCATTTAGCTTCTTTGACTGCACATTTATCTTCCTACCTTTTGATAATACTTGGTTATTTGAGCCATTTGTTTAGTAGATGTGTTTTTTGGATCCTACATCTCTCATTTCATAGATTCCATCTACTACACATTGATTGCATTGTGGACTTTCTTGCATCGCTTAGTGATATTGTTGTTGTATGAGACCTTTATTTGTAGTCACACTAAGAGTCATGGAGTTTTTTATTAATTTTTGTATGCTCCATGTTGATCACTTTCCTCTTCAGTTGTTGACTATACCATCACCACTAAGGACATATTATTAAAATATTTGTATATGTACCTTTGATGTTGATAGTCTTCTTTAGATTTGTTGTGGAATTTGATCTCCCTCTAAAGAGTAGATAGTTTGGTATAGCCTATTGTTAGAATTTTAGTGTTTTATAGTGGGATTGGCCCGCTCATATAGATATATTTCTTTGAGTCACTACACCCACTTCAACATTATGGTGGGGTGTGCACATACTACTTTAAGTGTTGTGATCCTCGCTAGCCCTTACATAGAACTTTTGTTTTTGAAGGTAATTGATTGAGTGCATATTTTGTTCAATGGGATTCATTACATCAAGTGGACTTACTATAGGTTTGTGTTGAAATTTTAAGTCATAATTTTTGGTATGCTTTTTATCATAAGTTATCTTCTTCACTTTCACTATGGTTCATTAGTTTTTGGGTACCTTACGGTGACACATTTCATCCTTGGTAACTCTTTTTATCTAGCTTTGTGATTAATGTTCTTTTACTGAGTGAGCCTCATATAAAGTACCAATTCTTATTTGACATGGAAGTTAAAATGAATTGACATCCATATATTTTGATAAGATGGATTGGTTACCATCAAGACATTTTATATTTCTCTATGATTTGTACATGGATACTTGATTAGGCCTAGTTGCTTGGACCCATTAGTCTCTTTAATTTCTCTTTTCTCCCTCCTTATTTTGTGCTTAAAGGAGGGAATTGGAGTGGTCATGTTCACACTAGCTCTCAATTTGCATTATTTACAAACCAATTTTGTTTTTATCCATGTTTCCGCCCACTTATAGAATTAAGATTGATTTGGAGTTTGTTTGAGTTGTTTATTTATTATGTGCATGAAGAATATTTTATGTGCACCAATTTAGGAAATCCAACCTATTTAGAGTGGATCACAACAACCAAGAAGTTATTTTAAAACCAAATCATTAGCCTATTTAGTAGTCTCTCCTTATGCTTCTCCTTGACCAATAAAAGAGAGAAATCCTATGGATTGTATTATTCACTTTGAGGGAATAATGGAGATTTGATTGTGCATAATTGTTTTTCATGTACATAATGTTTGTGGTTATTTTTATTTAGTAATGGTGTGCAACAGTGATCCTATAGTTTTATGAGTGCATATATTAATCCATTAGAATAACATCATCAAATTTGTCTAGATAATAAAATTTGAGGTTAAGAGCCAATTCTAAACTTAGATTTATAATGAATATGTTTGTTAGTTCATCATCAATTAGAGAATGTGGAAATATTTTTTACAATGATATCCATCTTTAGAGATAAGCTACAAAAATCTCACCATATCAACATTTGATATTACACAAGTTAACCATGGTCAACTCATGTTTAATATTATATGGAAAGTGTTTAGAAAATTTATTTGATAGATCATCAAAATTCATGGTATACCCCTTTGAGAGATGCATGAACCACTCAAAAGATTTCCCAACCAAGATTTGTAAGAAAAGGTGAAGCATAAAAGTGGGGTCATAACGTACTTCTTGGCATGCAACAAACAACTCTTTTAGGTGCTCCATTGGGTCAACCTTTCCTTTATAATTGTCAAATTTAGGGATCTCACAATGAGATGGAAATGGTGTCTAGAATATGTTTACATTAGATGGATACAAGAATAACTAATCCAACTTATACTTTTAACCATGATTCCCTACTTGTAATCCTAACTTACATCCTTGATAGCTTGTCATTCCTAGGGAAAACAAGTGTTTTGGGATGCACATAGGGGTTTATATAGATGAGAATGAAATTGTGAATTAGCTATATTTTTTGACAAATCTTTACACTAACCTATTATGATTAATATTCCTATTTTTGAGATTGAATTGGTTATGAGAGACTTGGTGTTGATTAGGATTTAAAGATAGAATGTAGACTCATTACTGTATAAGATGAATTCATTGTCTTTGATTGAGAGTTTGTTGTGGATTGGTGGGAATTCATTTTTTATTAGAAGTAACCTATTGTCCAAATGGAACTCATTACTATGTACTTGACTAGACTTGATGAGTATTGGAGAAAACTTGATTAACTTTAGAAGGGTTGTGTTGGGGGAGATGTGAGTTGGATGGGATACTTTGTGTCTTAGTAGGGACTTGTTTAGAATGAGTAGAATTATGTAGCTATTGAGGGGGTATTTACTTAGATAGGATTTTGAGAGTGGGATTAACATCAACTTGCTGGGGATTAATAAATGCTTGCTATGGATTCTCAACAACCTGTTGTAAGGAGTCTATGGATATATTGTCCTCAAGAGTAGTGGATGTCTCTAGAGTAGGGAATAGATAAACTAATGAAAATTTAAACTGAAACTCAATAGGTTGATTGAAATATATAAGTGGAGGATCATAAAATAGAGTAATAATTAATAAAGTTGTAAGATTAGTCAACACTTGACCATCTTATTGAAATTGGGTTATAATGTTAGGTAAAACTTAGGGTTGGACAACAAGTAATTCCTTCCCCTTTCTATATGTTGGGACTGATGGTGTTTGAACATTTGTTGGATGATGGATAGAGGAAGGTATATCCTCCATCCAATCTATGATTTTAATGATATTAGGTGGTTAAGATCTCATAATATTACTTAATTTATTTATAGGATAATCAAGGGGAACCTTTGTACCCATATATATTAAGCACATGAAAGTTTCATCTATGTTATCAAACAAGTATTTCTCAAATCAAGCTTGAGTTGTGTCATAACTTGGTGGCACATATTCGAGTTAATGTACTTCCATATCATGTGAGTTTATATAATACAGTTGATCATGTGGATAATCTGGTTGGTATGTAAATATATTTATATTTTATTATTTTTATGTCCAATCATCATCATAAGTATCATTTTAAGTCATTCCACTTCTCATGTTTCAAGGCATGTTGGATAGTGTTTCAAATCAAGTAATTTGGATTGGTACTGAGACTAGAATTTGACCTTATTATTGAAGTGGTTTTGAATTAAAAATTTATACTTTTATTAGAGTGGGTCAAAATTAAAATGGGCAACATACAAATATGATTTTAGATAAGAAGGGTATGCATTTAGAAAACTTTGGACATGAGATTTAGAAGGGAATGATTTTGGACTTGAAAATTGGGCAGAGTAACGCCTCTTTGTGAAGGTGTATGTAGGCTATGTTTGATTATATGATAATATTTTATACATAACCACCAAGAACTAAAATATTCAAGATCATGGCCCTACTTTAGTGATTGACAAGGGATTATTCCACATTCATTGATTCTTTTGATATACTCACCTTGATAGAGGATTATAAAATTTAAGATTTTTTAAGTAATTAATGTAATTATTGGTGGTATTTTAATCCCACCCTTATCTCAAAATGTCTGTATGTGAAATATATATTTAAGTGTTATTACTTTTACAACCCTATGTTGATGAATGTTTTATGGCTGAAAGGCCCTATCTTAAAGTTTTTGTGGGCTTACTAGATGGTCCCAATATACCTTGTAGTACTTGGGCACTAATATTTATTTGTTGGACATCAAAATTTAATGGACTATTAATGGGAGGGACTTATCCCTTAATTACCACTTCATCTATAGGATTTCAATGAAATAATACTAGAAAAATAAAGTTTTGAGGGATATTTTAGCTAAAGTACAACTGATGTAGCCTCAATTTATATACCCCATTGGATAAGTAGGGTTGGTATGAATATTAGGTAATGATGTCTAAGTCACATGCCCTAAAGAATTTTTAGAATGAAATGACACTCCATTCATGTAGAAAAAATAAAAGGAAATATATTATCATTTTGACTCACAAGAATCCCACTAAAGGTAAGCAAAGAGAATAATAGGCAAATCTTTTGGGATAAAACAAGTGATCACTTCCACGGTTTTGAGTCACCTTATTAAGAGGAGAGTATATGTGTAAAGGGATCACACAAGAAAAAAAACACACCCTGAAGTAGTAACTAAGATGAAAAATAGAAAATGAAAGTGTTTTATTTCACTAAATCGAAAGATGAATTCTTTTTAAAACACTAAAAGAAATGAGAATGAATAATATGTGTTTTGAATAGATCATCACACCTTTTTGGAATCTAAAATAAAAACAATGTGATTAGTTTTTCTTGATGGGTCTTTTTAAAGTGAGGGAGTTAAACTTTATATGTTTTGACAACTCGCAGCCTCAACACATAGAGGTGAATTAACCATTTCTAAAGGCCAATTCATTGTTTGAAATATCCTGTATAGAACATAAAACAAAACTAGAAAAATACATACATAGGGAAATTCACCATTTATCAAGGTCAATTTCACCAATTATGTAGGCATTTTTTTGATCATGTATCAAATTTTGTAATTAACAAGAATAAAAAAATGTGATATCAGAGAGTGAATTCATAGATAATATGGTCAATTTCATCAATTTCTAAGATAATTTCACCGATTTCATTATTTTTTGGGTTGATTTTGTCGAATATAGAACCTATACATAATACAAAACAAAATTGAAAAACATAAAATAAATGCATTTTTGCCAATTACATGGGTGTTTTCACAGATTAGATGATCATTTTTATTGATATCATACCAATTTTATCAGAATAAAAGTCAAATTCATTGATTAGTAGGAAAATAATGTTTAATACCAGAGAGCAAATTCACTGATATGGAGTCTATTTCATTGATTTAGTGGTTGATTTCATTGAATATAAAACTTGCACAAAATACACAATAGAACTAAAAACAAAAAGTAGGAGTGTTTTCATTGATTCACATATATATATAGTGGTGAATTCATCATTTTTATCAAAGCAAATTTATTGAAATGTAATGGTGGAAAAAATTGACAAAACTATCATAAATTAGCCAAAAAATAGATTTTCAACCAATAAATATTAAAATAAAAGGTTAGAAGAGAGTGTGGGTTGCAGGGGTCCCACCAAGAATGCCATATGTATCCATAGCAATACAAAAGTTCAGTTGTTTCCTTTGTTAGTGAAATGTCAAAATCAAAGCTATGAAACAAACTACCTTAAGCCTAGGACCTCGTGAGATAAATCAAGGATGAATAGAAAACCAAATTTGAAGATAAAATCATGAAAATTATACTTTCCTTTGTGGATTCTTCACCTTGTTGAATGCAAACAAAATGTCACATAGAATTTAGTATCAAAAGGTGTTTTTAGTAATGTCATATTTAAAGAGTGGAGCATCTCCCTTTGAGAAGTTTGAAAAATAATTTGAAAATAAGTTGAATTGATGCACAAGTGGCTTTGAGAAGTAACATGGATTTTCTATAAATATTGAGCATGTAATATGAAGAGGGGTGACCCTTTATTTATAAGTAAAGTATTTGAATGTGAGCCCTTCATCTTTCCTTCAAGATGGAGGGTAGATAATTTTACCCATGGAATCACATGGATCATGACATGGATCACCAATATGGGCCCTTCATCTTGTCTAAGGTGAAAGGTGAAGGATGTTCCTCAAAATATCCCAAGGGGGATTGATACGAGCCCTCCATCTTGCATGAAATATGGAGGGTGGAGAATTCCCATACATAATATCTTGAGGGATGAAATGAGATCCCTACATCTTATTTCCAAGATGGAGGGTGGAGAACACTTCTTAGATAATGCCCCACATCAGGCCAAAAAGGGAAAAATTGAATTAAATGAAACTAGAAATCCTATTTCTATGGAATTTCTAATTAAAAAAAGGATTAATTAAACTAATCAAAAGGATCAACTTAATTAATATGATATGAATACTAATTTGATTAATTTTATTAGAATAAGAATAATTGCTTAATTGATCATAGAGATGGAAATGACCAATGGTGATGAGAAATATGATCAGAGTGGTAATTTAATGATCTAATTTGGGGAATTACCCCAATTAGGGATGCCTCAAGGTGAATTTGAACTCATACACTAGATACACAAAGTACATTAGGATGAATAGATGATATTAGACCAGTTTATGTATAATTTACAAGAAATCATTCCATTTTACAATTTTGACATGGAAGTGATTAAAATGGAGTGTATATAAATATGTTATATACTAAACATGTGATAAATAACACATGAAAATAGTGTATCTAGTAATCATGTCATGCTTAGGGCCTTTTTTTTATTTTTTGACTATTTCGATTGTTTTGTATTTTTGTTTAGAATATCTAATCATAGTTCTCATGTATCAAAGAATAAGTCATATTCATTAGGATTGAAGTTGGTATATACTGCTTTGTCCCTTAAACTATGTAATCACCTTGCCTATTCTTCCATTGTCTTTGATTGTTCATATTTGTTTCCTATCATCATCTATGAATACCTTATATTTTGGTGAGTACTATTGCCATTATCATGATTCCTTCTTGTATTTTCTTCATGTGGAAATTATATATATTGATCAGTTTTTCACTATAGTTTACATCAAATATAGCCATTCCAATCCTAATTTAAGTGTTTATTAGGTAGTAGAAGGTATTACCCACATGTATCCACAACCTTTGGACCATAACCAATTAGTATAATAACATATCTAGGAAATGTACCATGATGTGGATTTTAAAAGTCCTTAATGTTGAGGCCTGAGTGTTGTAACAATGTGATAGTACATACATTTTTAGAGTTGGTATTCATAAATTTTAATCTATTATTGATAATCACCCTTTATACATGTTGTAATGGTTACACATTCCTTTTTTGGCCATTTTTTCACATTATGGATGTAGATGGTGTCTTTGTGGATATTGATGTGAGTGGTTCCTATTGACATTGTATTAAGTTGATAATTCCCACTCTTGTATCTTCAAATAATTTTTAGGTCCTTATAATGATCTATTTTATGTCACATGATTTTTTCATAACCATAATATAATTTTCTTCTGATGTAAAAGATGGACCATGGATCGATGTTGAGGGGATGGTAATGTGATGAGATTATGATAAAGTAATATTTGAAATTTTTTTATAGGTTTATCTTGAAGACTTGTTACTTGTAATGGTGTCGAAGCTTTGGTGTCTACCATTTCCAAACAAATTACTAAAATGTATGATTACTAATTTGTTCATGTCATGTTTGATTTACATGTTGCTTGTGCCTTGTGTGAGCAAGAATTGCAAGTATTTTTTGCATTTATAATGTATTCATCATCTATAATTATTTATCAAGGTAGGTCCATTGATGAAACTATCTAAGCCTAATTTTTATGCCTAGGAGAAAAGAATAAAAATATGATGATCTAGAGATGTTGGAGTGAAATATTTAGCCAGCTATACATAGACTAAGAGGTCAATGTAGGTAATTGATATAAAAATGGGAGGCTCATACTCCTAGTAAAACATGTGGATGTGAAATAAGATGAATAATGACCATTTAGATATGCACAAGTTATGTAGGATAAATCCAGATCAAGATTGATATTGCATAGTGTCTAATAAAATATTTTAGTGTCTACAATTCCCCCCATTTATTATAGTATTGAAATGTGATATAGATACTAGATTAAAAATATAAAAATATACCTAAGTGTGTACACCACTCTTTATCTTTAGGAAAAGGATCCATGTGTGTAGATTTCACCAAAAACAACCTGCAATGAAAAACCAATAATTATTGTCCATATGTAAAATCTTGAATGTAAACTATAATTAAAAATTAAAATTTAATATTAAATAATAAGTACAATTGCATGTGAGTGCAATCATATTTCCCTGTAATTTGTTAGAGATGATGCTTAGGTTTTTTTTGTATAGTAAATGTTTTCCTCTTATTCAATAATTAGAGAATTGGGGGTGATTAAACCCAAATTTTTGTAACTATGAAAGTCCTTGGGTTGGGAATAAAAATATTCCAACCATCATGAATGCATGGAATAGTGTTGTTGAGAGTTGTTAAACCTCAACCATACTAACTCAAGTAACTAATCTAGATTTGATCTTGTACCCAAAGATTATAAGATGAGAACCACATTATAGATTTGCTATGAGTCATGCCAAGGCCATCGACCATCACTAAATATAAACATGCATGACCTCAAAATACATGAATCAATTAAAATAGATAGACTTGTGGATTTAATATTGTGTTATTGTATTTTTATTAATCATACACTATTGTATGGTTTTAATATGTAGTTGTAATATTTATTTATAATTCATGCATAACTGTAGACACCTAAATTTGACCACTAATAACATCCAACTAGGCTTTTGACCAATTTCTATCAAAATGCACAATTTGGCCTAAAATACTAAAAGACACTAAAGAAGTTGAAATTGATATATTCAAGTGCTGATTTTGGCCAAAGTATCATTAAATGAGGCAATTCAATTTATGGGTCAGCTAACTTTGATCAGATCATTTTGAGTCAAAATGCTAATTTTGCACCTGGTGCTCTAGATTGCTCTTTTATATCAAATCTTTTGCACAAGACATGTGACTTTTTTATTTGGTGTTGACATCATCCTAAATGGGATAACGGATCCAATGCATCTGACATCAACTTTCAATTCTAATCTAGTCAATTTTTGGACCAATAATAAGACATTTTGATCAATTTGAGTAATTTGTACACAAAATGCTTAATCATGCTTAAGAGCTAATTAAATAAATTAGGGCCTAATTAATAATTTCATGGAAACTTGTTGAATACTTATTTTTAGAAATGAATATTGAATATCTGCATCATCAGGTGACATCATTTCTTGGGAAGACATCCTTAGGCCATAAATGCATAAAATATTAAGGTTAACCCCTCCCATGCCTCATCAATGCCTCTCATGCCTCTTAAATGCCCCTCTATCCTAAATATTAATGATCCTATTTATGGATTTTTAATTACATAATTAGATTAATTCTTAGCCACACATCTGAATCTTGAGATGGATGGTTCATGTTGATTCTAGCCATTTTCCAAAATCTATAAATAGGAGGCCTTACCACATGAATTTTAAGCTCTCACATGCCAAGTTTTAATTCTAAATCTTTATGAAAATTAGTGTTATAATTCCCAAATATTGAGCCAAGCCAAACCAAGCCAAAGCCACACAAGGTGCCAAGGAGAGATGAAGGTAGCCAAGCCTCCATTGATGTAGATTTCATGAGCACAAACTGAGCAAGCCACTAAAATAATCATTTTAGAGCATACAAGGAAGGTGAAAGAAGGTTTTATTTCATGTTTTAGTTTTGTTTCCATTTTTGTTTTGTTAACTAATCTCCCCCTAGTAACTAGGCCTATAGATGTTATGCTAGTGTGTTTATTTCATTTTGAGACTAACACAATACTAACCATCCTCTCTTGAGTTAAATTCCTAGTTCACATAATGCCATGCCTGATGGGACCCTATCCCCACAAATTTGATCATAATGCACATACAAGTAAACTACTAAACTTTGTCATGCAGAATCTTGGAGTGGGAGGCCCAAAAGAGTGATTTTAAAAAAAAAACATGCTTTTTTGGGAGTCACAGTTTTACCTATACACAGTGATGGTATTATCGTTCAGAGTCACGGTATTGTGTTTAATTGATTTTTGGACTAAATTTTCCTTTATGTGTAGGTTGGACAATATTTCTATTCACTCAATCATGAGATTGTCTTGTAACTTGTGGGTTTATCTAACTAAGTCATGGTATTGTCTAACCACAAGTGGTTAAGCAATAATACCATTACTCACAAAGTTATGGGATTGCCCTGTAACTTGTATTATTATCTATCAGAGTCATGGTATTGTGACTGAACTATAATCAGTTAATTTACAATACCATAAATTGAGAAGTTGTAAGATTATCCTAAAATTAATGAGATTGCCAAATAGAGTCATGGTATTATGACTAAATTGTTAGTGGTTAAGTTATAATACCATAACTTATCAAGTTGTGGGATTGACTTATAACTAGCGAGATTGCTTTGTGGAGTTGCAGTATTGCACTGTGTGAACCTGAGAGCTAGTTTGTTAAAAGTTCTTGTTTCATCCTCAGAAGTACTTCAAAGCTAAGCTACTTGCTAACATTTTTCTTGCAGGATCTACATGGAAAGTCAGCTAAGCAAACTAAATTAGTGCCTTTAAAACTTTATTTGAATGTTTTAAAATGAATTAGGAACTTTATTTTTGGGCTTATTGAAAAATTTAGATGCTTAAGTGAATGTTTTCAAAATTACAACTTGAAACCAAGGGGTCAAAATAATACCTAATCTTTGTTTTGGTACTTAAAATTGAACACGCTTGTCAATTTTTATTTTTAATAGTTGTTTAATTAGAACTTGTTTGGCAAAAATAAGGTTTATGCATGTATGCTCTTCCATTTGTCCCCTTTAGGGAACCCTTAGAATCAAAATCACCATCCTTATTGTAAACATGCCTAGTTTAAGGCATAGAAAGAATGTCATCTAAAGCACTCCATAAAAACTTGTCATAGTTTGGGTGAATTTGAAAATGAATCTAAAGTATTTCTATTAGTAATTTATTTTTATGCAAACTTGGCTTGTGAGAGGGACTTCATTACCTCCCACCAGTTCTTTAAGGAATATTTGACCTAGAGTTTTATCTCTTAGCACTGACTTCAACCATGCCCACTAGGATTAGAGGTTTGAGTGGTTAAACCACCTTCTAGTGATGGATTTGAACACAAGACATATCTACACTTTAGATATCAAACTACACTGAGTGAACAATAGGTTGTAGTGGTTGAAAAAGAGGCAAGACCTTTTTATAACAAGCCAAGTGATATAGACACCCAATTACATGTTATTTTTTTGCATCATGATATGAAATTCATTATGTAATTGATTCCCATAGAAATTTTTGAAACCTTAGAGATCTTATACAAATCCACACTTGCCACATAAATATTATTGGTGCAAGATGCATCTCAAGGTCCATGTCATAGTACTATCATTTGAGAGAAGGGAGGTGTAAAAACCCTACTATATAATGCACATTTTACTTTTTGGATGAACACAAAAAACCTCTCAAATGATGTATATTGATAGATTCTAATAATACCAAGAAACCTTGTCAATTTAGGATCTAATAGTGATTAATTAGTTAGTTTTATCTTAGATTAAAGTCTTGTTTTGAAGTCAAAACTTGGTGTGAATAAATGATACCAACCCAAAATACATAGTCGTCATTTTCCTTTGAACAAAGAAGCGTTATGATGCCCATGTAAATAATCAATTAGCCTTGTTCAAAGTTCATCAAAACTTGGAGTCATATCATCCACTTAGGCACAATTATGCTACCCAATTGAGTCTAAACTTCTACCAAACATTGTTTAAGTCCTTCATTTATAACTTAAATTCAAAATTGCACCTTTGTAAGTTCATAGGGTTAATGTGCTAAGTTGGTTCACCATTTACATTAAACTTAAGGGAACTTAGGTTCAATTTCTAATTTGGGTTGAAGGCCATTTAAGACTCATAATCATTATCAACACTTGATAGACTTAAGTCATTTTATGTTAAATGCTTGAAATTTGACTCTATGCACCAAAATTTTTTGTGTTACCATCTTATTTCCACTTAAGGTCATTTGAATGCATACCTTTTTGCCTTAGAGATATTTTCAAAAATCTAAAGGTATGTATGTCATTTGAGTTAATAAAGGTAGTGTTACGCTACCAAATTTGTGAAAAACCATATTTGCCTTAGAGGGTTTTTGAAACAAATATTTTGTCACATCTTTTGAGTAGTCTAAAATTGTTGTACTACCCAAAGCATTTCAAGCATTGTTTTATAGACCCTCTTGCATAGAATTCAATTTTGTGTAATTTTTTTCAAGCAAATCCGAGTATACTTTTTGAGAATATTTGTCTAGCATAGTTACATCATTCACCTTTATCTAGCCTATTCATCACATGAGCCTAGTTTGATGTCATTATTTGCAAGAAAATAAACTATCTCAAAGTGACTTTTGTTTCGTATGTCATATCTAGTTGATCAAATTTATATCCAAGATTCAAATGCCTAGTTTTTATTATAAGTGTTTCAAATTCATTAGATTAAAATCTCATCTATTTCAAAGTTTAGATTTTGATGCCGTTTGGCCAAGAGTCCTAGCACATGCCTTATTTGAGCCTATATTTTGATGCCATGTTTGGATAAAAGACCTAGCAACTATTTATTTCCTAGATTAGATTGATTTGAAACATTTTCACCTTTGAGTTTGGAATTTTGTTTTTTAGTCCATTTACTTGATCATCTTTCTGTGACACATGAAATGTTAGATACTTAATGTTAGCTTATTTTATCACAAGTCATTGCATACACCTTTGAATTATTTTGATGAATCTAGATCAAGTTTGAACATCATATTTTATACGTTGTATTTTTAGAGTTTGTATAAATCTTTTCCCTTTTTATTACAAAACATTCACTATGGATCCCAACATGTATTCCTACACCCGTATTGGACTCATGTACAATCCAGGGATTAGTACTGTAGTTGTGCAAAAAGAAATGGTGCAAGACCTCTATGTAGATAATATTGCTATGAGATAAATCCTTATCCCTCTTATAATACTCAAATAGAGGCACAAAACTAAGATCCATTGGCTAACTATTTGGTTAATATGCCACCATATTTAGAATAGGATCAAGAAATAACGACACAATACCTAGCTATGATGCCCATAACTAAAGAATCAGTTCCTTAACAATTCTACTCTACTAATGCACCTTCCATGTTTTATCCTTATTAGTTTGAATGACATTTTTTAGGTAACAAAGATGAAATTTTGGTTAGAGCCATAGAATTAGGGGCTAAGTTTCTAGTAGACTTCCCTCATAAAAGTTTACCAAGCCTAATAAGAATTCCTCACAACATATTATATAGTCAATAGGCTTCTTCTATCAATCCTTTGATTCTAGTCCAAATGAAGTATCAAGATCCTAATTTAACTAACAAAGGAAAGAACCTCAGGGAAGACCACTTTAACCAATGTAGGCAACATATCAAACCTACGTGAATTTAGTGTGCAAATTTAATCAGATGACTATGGTAAATAAACATATTATTGACTTAGTTCCTTTAATAAGATTTTTAATAGATTTAACCAGTCAAGAACATTAGGGTGTAGTCCCATTCACACAAAACACTTTGGTAGACAACTTGTTACATACACGAATTATTGAAGAAGTGTCTTCTGCTTCTACATATAATAATGAGCTAAACACAATGGACAATGCACAAGCAACATCCAATCTAAATCAAAGTGTACCAATGTACAAACAACTAGTCAACAAAATGTGCCTTTAGTTAATACCATGAATGGATCTACCAACATAGGAATGAGAGCTTATGATCTAAAACTCAGGAGTTTTGGTTGAAAGATAATTCAAGAATAAAAAATAAAATAATTGTAATAATGCTATCTTTGAGAAGAGATATTTTATTGATCAAATTTATAGATCCAAACATATGCTTATCTCTAAAAAGAGATTCTAATTGCCTTTTTGAGATACATTTATTTTTATATATACTTTAAAGGCAATATGAGGATGTGGAAGGTCACCAATCTCAACAGAGATGAAGTGGTTCAACTCCCATGATTTACAATATTACAGAATTTGAGAAATTACTATTTTTAGATTATACTATTAAAATTAAAATTTAAGACACGTTCATTGAGATTTTTGGGGTAAAAAACTATCAAGTATAGTTCATGCCATCTCATCACATTCTTTTCATTCTTAGATTTTCAATGGTTCAAATGGGGAGTCAAACGGAGCTATGGTGCAAAAGTTATGGCTCCTAAAAGTTCTACCACCAATTGGGGTAGAACTGTCACCCAAATTATCGCTTAAAATATTGCTCGGATCATTCCTCCCTCCTTGAGAAGTAATGGTCCCCATTTCATAAATATATGTCATCAAGTGTGGTAGTTGTGTTTTGATTTGATTCTTTATGCATACTTGAAATGGACTATGCTTTGTGGAGCTATGTAGGGCTTGATTGTTCACCATTTATATCTAACCAGCAGTCTATGGATGTAAGGTCATGAACTTCCTTAGCTTGGTATCTATTTGCTTCTGATGTTGTGTTGTTTGTGTAGTCAGGGCTACAACATCAACCCTTTTAGATTTTTGTGGCTTGACCACCATGAGAATGAATTTCTTAGCACTAATTAGGGAGATAGATGTAGAAGGTGGTACCTTTGGTACCTTGTAACACAATGTTCTAAGAGTGAGGGTGATCTTTCAAGTTCTTGATGCATAGATGCCATGCCAATCATACATGAATGGCTAACCAAGGAGTACATCACAAACATCTAGATTGACTACATCACACAATACCTCATCTTGAAAAGGTTTTATTGCATATGAGAGAAGACATTGGTGGGTGACATAGAGGTTTCTCCTTGGACTCAACCATACAATAACATATGGATTTAAGTGAGGCTTTATGGATAAATTTAGGCTTTTCACAACATTAGCAGAGATTAAATTCTTTTGACTTCCACTATCAAGAATAAAATGTAGAGGCTTATCTTTCACCCATAACTTAGAGTGAAATAACCACTCCTTGTCATCGAGCCTCTTTTCATGGGTTTGTGATGAAGCAATGATGACATCAAGCTCAACATCTATAATCTTTTCTTCATCCTCTTCGACTACAAGGTGTGTATGAGGTAGAGTAGTAGATGTTGAGGATTGTGACTTAAAAAGTAGGGAATTGATGGATTGATATTCTTATTTGGAGTGAGTTCCAAATTTGTGATAATCGCACTATTTCATAGTCTTCTCTTCCTTTTGCTTCCAATTTTGGCCTCGTGTTTGATCTTCTTTGTCACTTTTCCATTTTGAAGATTAACTCTTCATATTCATTCTTCCATGCTTCTGTTCAATCTTTACTATGAAATTATACACCTCATTGAGGGTTTCCAAAATAAAGAGTTCCATTTCAACCCATATATACCATTATATTCCACCATGATATTTGAGAACCTTGTGTTTCTCACTTTTTTAGATGCTCAATCTCATAGATAGAGAATGAAAAATATCAATGTAATCTTAAATAGATTGTTCTTTACCTTGGTGATGTTGTTGCCACTCTATATACAAATCATCATATGATATAATGGGGTAGTATTCTTCCTTTACAACTTCTATGAAATCATCTTAGGTAGGTTTCACCTCAAGGCCAATATCATCTATACTGAATCTCTTCTTGTACACTTCCCACCAATTTTTGATAGGTAATGATGCTTTAAAAAGAGAAAAAGTGATCTTCTCTTTATCTATGAATTTATTTATAGAAAAATAGGATGACAATTAATCCAACTAATTTTCTACTACATCAACATTAATTTTTCCTTCAAATGTAGGGATATCAAAATTCACCTGAACCTTAAAGGGTGTTGCGGCACTGAAAAGATGTGGGGTTGTAGATGAGGAGATAAAATTTTCTATCAAGATTAATTGGAGAATTTAGATGAATTATTGTAACATCTATGCTTGCTACTGTTGGAAGGCTTCATTCACCATTTCCCTGAAAGGATCAAATGTCTTAGTGTTGTCTATCATTTGAGGTCATTTGGAGTCAACATGTGGATAGTCTATTGGTTTTATTATTTTCCACCAAAGCTTCTTGTAATCTAACCTCATCCTCAAAATCATACACTCTAAAGACAAACCAATCTAATACTACTGATCTAAAACTTAGGAGCTTTAGTTGAAATATAATTCAATAAACAAGAATAACATAATTATAATAATGTTATCTCTGAGAAGAGATGTTTTATTGATCAAATTTGTAGATCCAAACATATGCCTATCTCTGAGAAGATATGTTTGATTTCCTTTTCAAGATACATCTATTTTTATACATACTTTGAAGGTAGGAGGATGTGAAAGGTCACCAATCTCGAGGTAGATGAAGTGGTTTGACTTCCATGATTTACAATATTACAAAATTCAAGAAATTACTATTTTTAAAAATTTATTATTTGTAGACTGCACTATTAAAATTAAAATTTAAGACACTTACATTAAAATTTTTAGAGTCAAAAACCATCAAGCATAACTCATTCTATCTCATCACAGTCTCCTCATTCTTATCTTTCCAGTGGTTTAAACGAGGAGTCAAACAGAGTTATGGTGTAAAATTTATGGCTCCTAAAAGTTCTACCACCAATTAAGGTATAATCATAACCGAATTTTTACCTAAAATATTGCTCGGATCATTCCTCCCTCTCTAAGAATCAATGGTCCCCATTGCATCAATATTTGTCATCAAGTGTGGTAGTTGTGTTTTGATTTGATTCTCGATGCAATCTTAGAATAGACTGTACTTTGTGGAGCTGTGCAGGGCCCAATTATTCACCATTTCTATTTGACCATCAATCTATGGATGGAAGGCCATGAACTTCCTCAACTTGGTATCTATTTACTTGTATTATTATATTTTTTGTGTAGTCAGGGCTATAATATCATCCCTTTTAGATTTCTATGTCTTTACCACTATGAGAACAAATTTCTTGACACTAATTAGGGACAAATATAGAAGGTGGTACATCTAGTACCCTATAAAACCATGTTCCAAGAGTGAGGGAGATCCTTCAAGTTCTTTATTTATAGATGCCATGTCGATCATACATGAATGGATAACCAAGGAGTACATTGTAAACATCTAGATTGACCACATCACACAAGACCTCATCTTAAAAATATTTTATTGCATATGAGAGAAGACATTGGTGGTGACATAGAGGGTTCTCCCTAGACTCAACCATCCAATACTTTATGGCTTTGGGTGAGGCTTCATGGATATATTTAAGCTTTTCACAACTTTAGTATAGATTAAATTCTTTTGACTCCCACTATCAATAATAAAATGTAGAGGCTTACCTTTCACGCATAACTTAAAGTGAAACAACCTTTCCTTGTCATCTAGTCTCTCCTCATGGGTCTATGATGAAGCAACAATGACATCTATGAATCAAACCACTCTGATAACATTGATCTAAAACTCAAGAGCTTTGGTTGAAAGATAATTCAATAAATAAGAATAACACAATTGCAATAATGCTATCTCTGAGAAGAGATGTTTTATTGATCAAATATGCAGATCCAAAAATATGCTTATCTCTGAGAAGAGATGTTTTATTGATCAAATATGCAGATCCAAAAATATGCTTATCTCTGAGAAGAGATGTCCAATTGCCTTTTTAGGTTACATCTATTTTTATACATACTTTAAAGGTAGGAGGAGGATGTGGAAGGTCACAAATATTGAGGAAGATGAAGTGGTTTGACTTCCATGATTTACAACATTATAGAATTTGAGAAATTACTATTTTTAAAAACTTACTATTTTTAGATTGCACTATTAAAATTAAAATTTAAGACACTTCTATTGGGATTTTGGGAGTCAAAAACCATCGAGCATATCTCATTTGATCTCATCACATTCTCCTCATTCTTGTCTTTCCAACAGTTCAAATGGGGAGTCAAACAGAGCTATGGTGTAAAATTTATGGCTCCCAAAAGTTTTGCCACCAATTAGGGTAGATCTATCACCTAAATTATCACCTTAAATATTTCTCAAATCAGCTTCTATACCCCAACTTCAACCGATTACTTCTAATCCTCAACCAGGTACTTCATCAACTGTACAACCAATAAGAGCAGGTAGTTAACCAAAAACCAATGTCATGCCTCAACAATAGAATGTGATGAATCGTATTCCTCCTCAATAAGTAATGAGTATCATTCCATAACAATAGGCACAAAGGAATATACCAATATAGCATAGGCTAAACATATTACCACCTTAATAAGGGGAAAATAGTGTTCCACCTCCTCAAGTAATAATAAACATACCTTCTTCCTTGCATATCAACATGCCAATTCAAAACCAACTGATGTTTTATCAATAACATATTCATGTTAGATAGCGACAGGTACCCAATCCCCAACAAGCATCTATTTCCAAATAAGGATTTATGAAACAAGGAGGTTCCAATGTTTCTCAAGTACATATGAGGCAACAATTGCCTTTTGTTCAAAATGTGCCGCTCATTCAAAGGCAAGGTCTTAGTTCACAAGTTCTCACTCAACAACAAGGTTCAAGTAGTCAACAATAGATTCCTATTCAAATGTAACATGCATAGTATGGTTATATCCCTCCAACCCAACTTTAGATTCCTCTAATTCAGACCTTCATCACCAACCCTAACCAGAATATCATGTAACCAAACATGCAATTTCAATAAATACATCCTAATATATGTATGTGTATTCTTGGTTCATTTCCCAACCAATCCAATGCATATCAAATACTCCCATCATAACCTAGTCAAAGTGATACACTTATGATCACTAAACCATCTATCTAGGCTAACATTCCCACAAGTTTCCTGGAGTAAGAGTTACAATAGATGAAGGATGCAATTGCTGCCATCCAAATGAGGAAACATATTAAAAAGTTTAAGTTGGATGATGTGTGTTCTTATCCTTTCAATATGAAATACTTACAAATTCTATTTCCTCTAGGATATGAACCACCAAAGTTTGATAAATACAAGGGGAAAGGTGACCCCAAATCCCATTTAACTGAGTTATTTATCGCCTACCAACCAGTGGCATATAACGATATATACCTTTCATTGTTATTTCCAAGAAGCTTAGTTAGACAAGACTTGGAGTGGTTCTTGAAGTTGTCAAAGAATTTAATAACTGATTTTGATGATCTTTTAGATAAGTTTGTGTAGCACTTTTCCTATAATCTCGAGCATGATATTTCATTGGTCGACTTGACACAAGAAAAACAAAAGGTCGGTGAGATTTTTTCTAACTACCTATAGTGATGGAGAGCACTTGCAAGCTGATGCAATCACAATTTACTAGATAAACTTGTATAATGAGATAGCCTATCATCTGGAACTGTAGTGTGCACATACCTTCAAAGAGATCATTGATAAAGGTTTGTTGATTGAGTGAGCTCTCATTAATAAAGGAGTCATCAAGATTAATTCAACTAATCAAAACCAAGGTATAAATCAAGGAAGTAGCCAAAACCAACATCCAATCCAAGTGCAAGCATCACAACTGACACATGCCAATAACCAAGATAGACCAAAGCAATTCAATAGCAATAAGAATGTTGTGGGAAATAGAGTAACTAAGTTATGTCATGTCTAAATGGTGTAAACATCATTTGTGCCACCTTTTTAGCTAACTCCTACTTGAAAACCTCTTCAACTGATGTTACAAGCACAACAACCAAGACCCATGCAACAAATTCCATAACCTTTGCCATTGCAAAACCCTCTTCCAAAGAGAACTATGCTAACACATCATGTTTGTAGTGGCCTTGGAGAGCCTATTGAGTCTGTATTTTGAAAATTTTCCACTGCTAATTTGATTAGTTGGCCTATACCAAAGCATTATCCTCAAGGCATCCCTTATCCTAATTGGTACCATGAAAATTAATTCTATGAATATCATCGGGTCAACAAGCATAATTTATGAATATGTGTGAAAATCAAGCATTTAGTTAAAAATATGTTGGAAAATAGGGAGATCACATTGGATGGCAATGCTTCTATTTTTAATCAGAATCTTGGCATCTAAAAAAACCCTTTTCCACAACATAACTAGTAGCAATAACAACAATAATAATAGCCACAGTTGGTGAAACCAAAAAATCAATAGTACCAAAATCAACGGCCAAATCAACAAAATTAGAAAAACCAACAAAATCAACAATATAACCAATAATGTCAAAATAATGGATAAAACCAAGGTCAGACCAGTAACAACCAACAAACCTACCATGTAGTTGAACATGACTACAATAGTGCTGTAGGTCATATTATAGGGGGTAACATTAACACCATCTTCATTAATCCTAGATCGATCAACAATCAATTTAGACCATTGATAAATAATGCCACTCAACCAAATTACATGAATAATCCTTCTTTGACTTGGGACCACATGTAGGTGAACCAATAAATTAGGATTTCCACTTTTGAACCTTATACTTATAACTCATCCTTGCCCTATGACCACATACAAGTTCATCAACAATTAAGACTTGTCCTATCTAGTCCCACACCATCACCATCATTTATTAGCAATCATGGTCCTATACTTACTCTCAATTGTGAAATCATAACTCGAAGGTCATGAATTACCATTCTAAGCCCACAACCATCTACCATCTTACCCATTATCCAACCAACCATTCAACCTTAGAATAAGCCATTTACCACTGACTCAAAAAAGAAGTTTGATATTGTGAAACAATTGCAGAAGAAACCAGCCCAAATCTCTATTTTAGATTTGTTACGAATGTCGATAATCCATAAGAATATTTTGAATGAGTTGTTAACCCAATCCACCATTATCAATGACATATCCCCTGATAAATTTCAAGATTTGGTTGGACACCTAGCTCTAGCCCAACAAGTCACATTCAACCAAAGTGATATGTCTTCCCTTGGCTCGCTCCATAATAATCCATTATACATAGAAGTTTGTATAAAGAGGCATAAAGTGAAATGTGCCCTTATAGATAATGGATCAATCCTCAACATAGTGTCTCTTAAGCTTGCCAAGCTTTTTGGGTACATAATGGAAAATCTCTAACCAAAAATGATAACTATCAAAGCCTATGATAATTAGGAGAGAGAATCACAAGGCACCATTAGCTTGCTAGTTATCATTGGGCCTTTGACCCATGATACACTTTGCCATGTGATTGATCTTGAATTATCATATAATATGATTTTGGATAGGCCTTGGTTACATGTGATTCATGCAATCCTATCAACATTGCACCAATGTATCAAGTTATCCCATTCAAGGATGGAGGTGAATATTCCAGGAGATCTACACCCGTATGAACACTACAAATATCTTAAGGCTGAAAATTTACCGATATGACATGTATCTAAGTTCTAAGTAGGATAAAGGAAATTCCATACTTATTGATTCTCTAGAGGACAATTGTATAGATCCTAATATCCTAGATTCCTTTTCCTCATGCCACCTCTTGAAGCTTCCAATCATTTCACCATTATAGATAATGGCCCAGGAGATTATGTGACCCATGATACCTTTTATATTTCAAATCTTCCTTAGGATCCCAAGACCTTTGAAAGACCTAAAGTATCCCCACACATGCATTGGCAATGAAAAGGTAAAGATAATCTTCATAATCCAAGACCAGTCATATTCATACCAATATCTAGCCAAGAACAAGGCCCTCTTGAAGGGGATGAATCTTGGTTATACAGTGACAACCAAGCTGATTGTTACAAGAGTGAAAAGTATCATATTCCCAATAGGATCATGGAACATCAAGATTATGAATAAAGAGGCCTCAGACCAAATCCAAAAGGAACCATTGAGATAATTTCCATGACTAAGTACAAAAGACCTTATGGACTTAGATTTAAAATGACTAGGGGTGACCCCACATATCTCATTCGAGTTCTATCATTGGTGGCTAGTGATGATGATGCTGATAGCAAAATAGAGTTTGATCTTAACCTTATCTTTGATGACCTAGCTGAGAATAACCTATTTGACAACAATGCCATATGTACCCTTAGCCCAATCATTCCTAATAACCCATTAACATTATACTATCCCCAACTGATAGATTAGGACCAACAAGAGTTTATTTTACCAATTGATGAGTTTTGAAACAATGAGGCATTCTATGATTTCCTACTGATGTAGAAGTATGATTCCCATTATATCTATCTTCGAATGATAGTATGAACTACGGTGTCTTGGTCATGATTTTCTTCTTCATGGATACGGTGTGGACCGTATCTAGCTACCCATCGATAAAGATGTTCATTATGGGATGACCTTATCTTTAGCAGCCATGTCCAAAGAGAACACTTTAATAATTTAGTGAACTGGTGAAATAGAAACTCACTATTGAGTCTTTCAATAGTAATTACACCAGTGTTTTGATGATGATCTGCATGAATGGTGGTGGCAGAAGACATTTGTAGATCTTGTCCTGTTGCATAAGATATCCGAGTGTATCTCAGATGTAACCCTTCTCAGAGGATTTATTTTTGGACAAGGATGCTCATGGAGGCAAATCCTTGGTTGTAGATCCTTGTTAAATTGAATCTAGGGATGGGTTGATGCATTAAAGTAGTAGGCAAATTTGTTCTTTATCTAAGAAGCACTGGGCTTGAAAGAGCTTTGAAATTGCAAAGGAGGATGTTGGGGCCTTTACAATATTGGTGGTATCTTAGGCATGGAGGGCTATCTCACTCTGGTAGTTTCTTGTCTTTGATTATATCCTCTGGTCCTTGGTCACTCATCTCATTCTGGTACTTCTTGGTGATGACGAGACCAATTGCCATGTGCTTCATATGGAAGTTGTGAGTAGTCATGATGCCAGGGCTATTGCATATTTGTGAGCAGTTGCTCCAAATCATCAGTTAATGATTCAAGAGCATCTACGTCTTCATCATCTTCAAAGTCTTTAGCGGGGAGATTATCTAGTGCTTTAGAGATAATATTCTATTGGGAGTTTATAAATTAGGATTCTCAATCACATTAGATCTTGAAGCCTATTTTGGAGACTAGGTGAACACCCTTAGCCAAAAACAAATAAATAAAACATTGAGGTCCCAAAGTGAAAACCTTTTTGATGAACTTTTTGACTAGGAAAAAAGTAAAGGTAAATGCCAGTCAAGTGGCGAAAACCTATTTTAGGCACCATTAGACGGGGGTATTTATTCTTCTTCAAATTTAGACCAAGAGGCCACCAATGATGAACTTGCCTATGGTTCTGAGTTAAATTTTGAGAAAAATAAGTGTTTGATCAAATTATTCAATAATTTTTGACTATTTTTTTCACATGCCTAGATCTCCCATTAGGGACTCAGATTCATCATGCTTAGGAGAGTTTGAATATCAAGTAATAATAGAGGAACCTGATATACTCTGATAGTTCAAGTCTTTGCCTACCATCCTAGAAGATGGCTCGACCTTTCTAGTCAAATATATAATAGAGGTAAACATTGGGACTCCATCGGACCCAAAATGGATAAAATTAGGCACGTCCCTCACTTAGGAAGAACATGAAGTCTTTACAACTCTATTAAGATAATTTGTAAATATCTTTGCATGGGCTTTTCTGACATGCCAGGATTGGAGTCCACCTTGGTTTTACATCACCTTATGGTAAATCCTGATGCGAAACCAATTAAGCAAAAATTATGCAATATGCATCTTTGGATTGTTGTATTAGTAAAAAAAGAGTCGAAAAAACTCTTAAAAGTAGGATGTATTCACTCCATTGACTACTCAAAATGGATATCTAATGTTGTACTAGTTAGCAAAAATCCAGAAGGAATCAAAATATCTACTAATTTCTAGGATATAAAAAAAGCTTGCCCTTAGGATGACTTTCCATTGCCAAACATTGACATGATCATCAACTCCATAGCAGGTTATGAAATGCTTTCATTAATGGATGGATTTTCAGCATACAGCCAGATCAGAATAACACCAGAAGACCAACATAAAATAGTGTTCACCATTCCATGGGGAACATTCTATTATTAGGTCATGCCATTTGGTCTTATGAATGTAGGGGAAACCTACCAAAGATCCATGACTATCATATTCCATGATATGATGCATGATATTGTTGAAGACTACATTGATGACATACTAGAAAAATAAAAAACTAGGGTCGACCATCTAGCAGTACTATGTAGAATATTTGAAAGACTGCATGAGGATAAAATTTGAATGAATCTAAATAAATATGTATTTGGAGAAACATCCAAAAAAATACTCAGCTTCATTGTGTCTCATAGAGGCATTGAAGTCAATCCAGCCAAAGTCTAAGCTATAATAAAGATGCCACCAACAACTAATTTGAAGCAGCTTGACAATTTGTAGAGCAAGATCCAGTCAACCTAACACTTTATATATCAGTTAGCAAACAAGTGTCATCCATTTACACATCTTCTAAAGAAGGGAGTTGCATTCCTCTAGGATAATCATTGCCAAACAACTTTTTAACATATCAAAGATTACCTAGCAAATACACCTATTTTGTTACCCCCTATGCCAGGAAAACTATTTTTTTTGTACCTATCAACTATGGATAGTGCCTTGGGTGCACTTTTATCTCAACATAATGACATTGAGAAAGAGCATGAGGTATACTACTTAATCCATACATTGGTCACATATGAATATAACTATATGCCTATTGAAAAATCCTATCTATTCATGGTATTCACAGCTCAAAAATTATGACATTACATGTTGAACAATAAGACCATAGTCATTTTAAAAGTAGATCCGCTCAAGTATCTACTATCTAAAATATCTTTACAAGGTAGAATGGCCAAGTGGATCATGCTTCTTAGTGAGTTTGACATATAGTATGTCAATCAAAAGGAAATCAAGGGACATATCCTTGTAGATCAACTTGTTGAAGCACCCCTTGTAAACATAGAGCCACTCACATTCCAATTTTTGAATGAATCCATAATGACCATAATTGACATACTTATTGAAGAGCAATAGTGGAAGTTGTATTTTTATGGATCATTTACTACAAATGGATCGAGGGTATGCCTCTTATTTATTACACCACAAGGGGATCTAATCCCTAAATCATTCTGAATCAATTTTCTTTATACCAATAATATGGCCAAATATGAAGCACTTATTTCAGGACTTTGATAAGTAGTATAGTGGAACATATCTCATCTCAAGGTTTATGGTGATTCTCAGTTAATCATCAATCAGGTCACAAACTATTTCCAAACTAAAGATGACAAGCTGGTTCTTTACAAAGCTATAGTTGACACTCTAAAATAGCAAATTATAGATATCCAATTTAAGCATATACCACGGGATAGTAATAGAACTGCAGATGTCATGGCTACTATCAGCTCTTTGATTTAAACAATATACTAAGCTAGAGAGTATCAGTTCCTCATCAAGAATTTAGTTACACCAGCTCATGAACCTTCAACTATGGTAATGATTTGTGATACTATTGGTCCTAATTCTATCTAGTATTTAGACATTTATAACCATCTTCATGACCAAGTTATACCACTTGACCTATCCCAAAAATGAACCAAATCCTTTATCCATCACTCCATCATTATACTCTACTTGGATCAACCCTTTACCACCATAGTTTTGATGGAACTCTACTTCATTGTTTAACTTTGACAAAATATACACTAGCATTATGGGAAGTTCACAAAGGGGTATGTGGATCCCATTCTAGCGGGGCTATTCTATCCAAAAATCGCTTGCATACTAGTTAGTATTGGCCCATGATTGATGTAAATGCAGTTACATATGTAAAGAAGTGTGACAAATGTCAATGACATGCCAATTTGTTTCATGCCCTAGCAAAGAGTCTGAAACCAATGTTGACACCATGGACATTTTCTACATGGAGCCTTGACCTCATTGGGAAGATCAATCCCACCTCATTAAATGGTCAAAAACATGTCCTTACCACCATTAAATATTTCACTAAGTGGGTTGAAGCTATACCCCTCACTTATGTGACTGGAAAGCAAATTTCTAAATTCATCTTCAACCATCTCATTTTTTGTTATGGTATCCCCTCTAACATTATATTTGATAATGGAGGATCATTCAAGAACAAGGATGTCAATAAGCTATGTGCCGAATATAACATCACACAACATTTTTCTACAACATATTACCCTCAAGGTAATGGCCAGGTTAAAGCATCAAGCAAAAACATTGTCAACATTTTCAAAAAGATTGTCAATGATGCTAGTCACGATTAACACCTTCAAATATTCTATACCATTTGGGCATACCATACCAATCACCATACCCCCATAGGAGCCACTCCATAATTAAAAATCCATCTTTCCCATTGAGGTTGAGTTACCTTCACTATGCATATCTTTCAAGCATGTCCTAGATGATCATGGCTATTGAGTAGCTCACCTGCAAGAGCTAGACCTACTTGATGAAAAATGCATAGCTACACTCAATAATCTTCAGGCATATCAGAACTAAATTAAAGGCCACTACAATCGGTACATCAAGTATAAAACATTTGAACTTGTTGATCTTATTCTTAAAGAAAACCAAAAAAATACCATGGTAAAGAAGAAGCATAAAAGTAAATTCAAACCAAACTAGATAGGGCCTTTCATCATTATTACAAATTATGGATTAGGAGCATATAGGATTGCCACACTAGATATAGATAAACTTTCTAAGTTGAATAATATTCACCTCAAACGGTACTATGCTTGAGTGCTATGGTGTATTGTCTATAAGGACCATTTTAGTTGTGCCACTTTATCACTATTATTCTTTGTGTGAATGTCATTCTTATCATTCCTCTTAAGCCTATTACTTATCTATTTTACCATTTCATTCTATCGACCAACCATATTTTAAATCCTATCTACCTAGCCAGTTTGATCTTGGTTACACCTTTTCAGCACTAATGAGTCCGATTAGTTTTAGCAGTTGTTTCAAGCATTCCAAATAGAGATAGTATTTTAGAGCAGTATGATAGAAGTTTTGGTAGTTGTATCCTTCATTTGTTATTCTTTTCTTATCACCAGTCTTTCTACTAATTATAACCAGCTATGGGCAAATTAGTACCATTGGTCTAGGCTGTTATGTCCTAGTTATAACCACTTATGGCCAAACTAGGGGAAATATTTGGTTATAGAACCTTGACATACCAACTTGTCATTTCCTATGTTTTACTATGCCTTTATACCAAATATGTTTGTTTTATTTAAATTAACTACTACACTAGTCATAATCCTCCACTGTAGGGTAGAACTACAATGACTTGAGGTCCTACTCTAAGACTATGTAGGTAGTGCTCAATACTTGTTGAGGTCAGTTTAGTCACCCTTTCCAGCCATGATTTCACTATTTTATGAGAAACCTAAGTAATTTTCTTGCCATTTTGTGAGCTTGAACCATTTTAGTGTCTAGTCATTCTTGATTGAGTTAAGATACTTCAAAAATTCTAAAAACATTTATAAAACTGTTAGAAAAAACCAAAAACATTGACCACTTCTCTGCCTTAAGGATTTTAGGAACCCTTACTAAGTCACAAGCAAATCACTTGTCACATAGTTTCTCCATCCTTTTTGTCTTTTTCTCCCACGTACTTGCCATTTTTCAAGACCATTCCTTTTCTTCTATTACATTCATTATGCTATTTTTATCAGTTATCTTTTTCTTCCAATTTCTTGGGAGAACTACATTTGACCTAAATTTTTGTTAGAACTTACATCCATGGAACTATGTAGGTTGTGTCCACTTGTCTAGTTCATATGGAGACAACTCGGCCACCCCCTTCCTTTTCTTTTATTCCTCCATTTGGTTAGTTTGTTAAGTTGTCACCTATTTTCTAGGGGAAATGTTCGTATGGCTTAAATTAATTTGTTTGTTTTATTTGTGTGCTTGTTTGTTTGTTTTTCATAATGTTTCATTGTTTTAGTCTATGTGCATTCATTATGTGATTCCTTTCCCACACTTACACTTGAATCCATCCATATTCATATGTCTATATTTACATCCTAGTTTTTATTGGATTTTAGGAGTCGATCCTTATGCATATTTCAGCGAAATCCTCATGATGTTATACCATGATGCCTATCAAAACATGATGTAACAAACCTCAAATTTATTAAGTCTATTCAGTAATGGCAACATTGACATCTCTTCGGCACTAGCATCTTGATTTAATCCCAATCATATCTCAAACATAGTAATTACGTAATGAAAGAATTTCAACCTCTATTAGTTCAAACAAGCATCTCCCTACTAGAAGGTTGTTCTAATTCATATTTATCCTCTATATCTAATTACCATCATCAATTAGCCAATCAATCATGTTTGTCATAATCAGGGTCCATTGATTATAACTGCCTATGGAAAAATCATTGCACACTATCCCACCTGTATTTTTCAATGATTATAACTACTTTTGGGTAAATCATTATGTTGTCACCCCTTTAATTTTTCTACCCATATAGGGGCATGCTTTTATCTTGTTTATCTTTCCTAACTGGGGCAGCTCCATCTTCTTAATGATTATAACCACCTTTGGGCAAATCATTGTGTTATCATACCACATTGCCACTATTAGGGTACAATGCTTATAATCGCCTTTGAGTAAACCATTGTACATTATCCCACTTGTATTTTCAATGATTTTGAATACTTTTTCAAACTCATTATGTTTTCACCCCATCATTTTCATTTCTTTGGTCCCCTCATTTCACTTCTTTTTGAGGGACCGTTTGTCGACCTTTCTTTGTGCCAATCATTCCCTTGAGGGGGCATCATACAGTTAGTTCATCATCATTACAGTTGTAGGCATACATGACCTTTTAATTATTTAAGAAGATGTTACTATGATTATAGATTATAATTTCTCTTCAAATAGGATCAAACTGTAGACACCTAAATCTTGATTTGGGAAAAAATTTAGGCGACAATTCTGGTGACAGTTCCACCCCAATTGATGACGGAACTTCTAGGAGCCATAAATTTTACACTGTAGCTCTAATTAACTCACCATTTGAATCATTGGAAAGATAATAATGAGGAGAATGTTGTGAGATGGAATTGAGATTTTATAAATAAATTTTTACCCCTAAAAATCCAATGGAAGTACCCCAAATTTCAATTTTAGTAGTGCGGTCTAAAAATAGTAAGTTTCTAAAAATAGTAATTCCTCAAATTCTGTTTTTAAATATTAGAAGTCAAACCACTTAATCTACCTCAAGATTGGTGACCTTACACATCCTCCCCATGATTTCAAAATGTGTATAAATGAAGAGGTAACCCAAAATGTGAAGATAGACATCTCTTCCCAGAGATAAGCATATAATTGTATTGTGATCTTGAGTAAGACTACATTTCTTCTCAGAGAATTTATTATTAATATTTTATTTCTATGTTATTTAAATATTTATCAACCAAAACTTTTGAATTTTGGATAAGTGGTATCAGAGCGATTTGTCTTGAGAGTGTATGATCCTGAGGATGAGGTCAGGCTATAAGAAGCTTGGGTGGGAAACAACAGAGCTTCCAAACTTTCCACCTATTTGCTTCAAATGAATTCAAATGGTAGATGACACTGAGACATATGGTCCTTTCAAGGAAATGGTGAATGAAGCCCTCCAATGATAATAAACATAGATGCTGCAATAATTTGCCCAAATTCTTTAAACACTCTCGATGGAAAATTCTGGCTCTGCGGCTACACTTCCTGGTTCCTCATCTAGGGAACATCCTTTCAATGCCCCAACACCCTTAAAGGTTTAGGTAAATTTTGATATTCCTAAATTTGAAGGAAAAATCAATGTTGATGCAGTAGAAAATTGGTTGGATCAACTGTCTTCCTACTTCTCTGTAAATAAGTTCACCGTTGGAGAAAAGATCACTTTTGCTCTTTTAAAAGCATCATTGCTCGTGAAAAATTGGTGGGAAGTGTACAAAAAGAGGTTAAATACATATGAAATTGGCCTTGAGGTGGAACCTACTTGGGATGATTTTGTGGAAGTGGTGAAAGAAGAATACTATCCCATCGGAGCATATGATGATCTGTACATACAGTGGCAACAACTTCGCCAAGGTAAGGACCAATCTGTTCAAGATTACATATACATTTTTCATTCTTTGTCTGGAAGATTGGGCATTCAAGAAAGTGAGAAACATAAGAATCAAATATTGTGGTGGAATATAATGGTACATATGGGGGGAAACGAAACTCTTCAATTTAGAAACCCTCGGTGAGGCATACAAATTCATAGTGAAGAATACAAAGAGTCAATCCTCAAAATGGAAAAGTGACAAGGAAGGTCAAACACAAGGCTAAAATTGGAAGTAGAAGGAGTTTCAAGATAATAAACCCCAGAAGGGGAAGGCTGAAAAATGGTGTGATTGCCACAAAATTGGAACTCACTCCAAAGAAGAATGTCGAGTCATCAAGTCACTGCTCTCTGAGTCACAATACTCGACATCTACTAGTCTACCTCATACGTAACCCACAGTCAAAGAGGATGAAGAAGAAATTATAGATGCTGAGCCTGACACCATCATCACTTCATCATAGACCTATGAGGAAAGACCAGATGACAAGGAAATATTTTTTCACTCTAAATTATGGATAAAAGGTAAGCCTATGCATTTCATTCTTGATAATGGGAGTCAAAAGAATTTAATCTCTGCTAAAGTTGTGAAAATTCTAAATATATCCATGAAGCCTCATCCAAATCCCTACAGTATTGGATGGTTGAGCCCAGGGAGAGACCTCTATGTCACTCATCAGTGTCTTCTTTCATATGCAATAAAACCATTCCAATATGAAGTCTTTTGTGATGTGGTCAATCTAGATGTTTGTGATGTACTCCTTGGTCAACTCTTCATGTATGAGTGACATGGCATCTATGAATCATGAACCTGAAAGATCACCCTCACTCTTAGAACATGGCACTATAGGGTGCCAAAGGTACCACCTCCCACATCTATCTCCCTGATTAGTGCTAAGCAATGCAAGAGATTGGTGGAGAAGACAAAGTAATTTGTTCTAATAGTGGTCAAACCATAGAAATCCAAGAAGGCTGATGTTTCAGTCCTGACTACACAATCAACACAACAATAAAAGCAGATAGGATTAATCATAGAATAATATGATGACTTAGTCAAGTCACCTACAGGAGTTTCACTACATTTTCAGGTAAGACATTTTATCGATTTGATCCCAGGATCACCTTTGCCTAATAGTCCTGTGTATCATAGATCATTTTTGGAGAATGATGAGATAAAAAGATAGATTCAAGAATTGATCCAAAAGGGTCACATCAGGCCAAGATCTTCACCTTGTGGTAGCCCAATTGTCTTGGCATCGAAGAAATATGGAACATGGAGGCTTTGCATTGACTATCAAGCCCTAAATAAAATCTTTGTGAATAATCTCTACCCTCTCCCTAGGATTGATGACCTACTGGACCAGCTCTGTGGTGTGAATTTCTTCACCAAAATTAATCTCAAATCTAGTTATCACTAAATTCCCATCGATCCCACTGATGTCTGGAAGACTGCATTCAAATCTAAGGAGGGGCTCTTTGAATGGTTGGTTATTCCTTTTGGCTTAACTAACACACTTGCAACCTTCGTGAGGATGATGTATGACATCCTACGACCCTTCACCAACTAATTCATGTTTGTCTACTTAGATGACATACTCATCTATAGCAAAACATGGGAAGAACATTTGCAACATGTTTATAAGGTGATTCAAACTCTTCAAGAGCACAAGTTGTATGCAAATCTTGAAAAATGCACATTTGGGATGACAACAATTTAGTACCTCAGGTACATTATGAATGAGGAAGGGGTCCATGTTGATCCAAAAAAGATTTGGGTTATTCAAGAATGGCCCACGCCAAGGACCCTCATAGAGCTTCACAACTTTTTGGGTCTTGCAAATTTCTACCACAGGTTTGTTCTTGGATTTTCATATGTTGCTTGGTCACTAACCCAAGTGACTAAAGGAGGAGCTAAAGCTACCTTTTAGTGGGGTGAAATACAATAAAGGGCATTTGAGAATTTGAAGAACAGACTTTGGTCAACCCCTATTCTTGCCTTGCCAAATTTGCATCAACCTTTTGAGTTGATAATAGATGCATCTGAATATGCCATGGGAGCTATCATCATGCAACATGGCCATCCTATTTCATATCACAGTGAAACTTTCATTGATACAATCAAGAAATATCCAACATATGATAAGGAGCTCTATGCCATTGTGCAAGCCTGTAAATAATGGAAACACTACATCTTGGGGTAAGAGACAGTCATCCATACTGACCACAGACCATTAGAATTCATTCAGACACAGAGCAAAATACGAAATGAGAGGCACCAAAAGTGGGCCACATATCTTTAACAATTCCACCTGATAATCAAACACAAAAAGGGGAGCTCAAATACAACTATAGATTGTCTAAGCCACCCACTAATTACTGCACTCACAATAGTTATTAACTTGTACAGACATGAGACTACCACTTGGGGTGCTCTATATGAAGCGGATCCTACCTTTGCTGATACATATCAAGTGCTTCAAAAAGGTAAACATGTTTTTTATTTATATTTACAAGATAATGTCCTCTATCATATGGGGCACATCTGTGTTCTAGTTGTAGAGCAACAAAATATGATATGAGAAGCACACTTCAGTAGGACAACTGGACACTTTGGTATCGAAAAGACATTGGTAGTTCTTCAAAAACACTTCTACTAGCCCCATATGTGAAGGATGTGGAAAGATATCTAAAATCTTGCACCCCATGTGCAATAGCCAAGCCAACAAATAAGAAGCAAGGATTGTACATGCCATTTCTAGAACCAACCAGGCCTTAAGAATCTATCTCAATGGATTTTATCTCAGGTTTGCCCACTTCAAAACATGGTAAGGATTGTATTTTTGTGGTAGTTGATCATTTTTCAAAAATGGCTATCATGATTGCTTGTAAGAAAAATATATCTGTTGAGGAAACTTCTCAACTATATTTTAGTCATGTATGGCTCCATTTTGGTCTCCCCAAGTCCATTGTCTCAGATCAAGATAGCAAGTTCTTTAGCATCTTCTAGTCCACTCTATGGAAGATGATGGATACCAAGCTAATGAAGTCCATAGCCTTTCATCCACAGACTAATGGTCAGAAAGAGGTGGTAAACTGCTTGATTGTTCACATGATTTAGATGTATCACTCCAAACATCCACACACATGGGATGAGGGACTTTTTTTCATACAACATGGATACAATCGGCACTACACAACTCAAACAAGCATAGTCCATTCCATTTAAGAAGATGTTACTATACTTATAGCTTATAATGCCTCCCTAACTAGGAGCAAATTGTAGACACCTAAATCTGGCCACCGATAACGTCCAACTAGGCTTTTGACTAATTTTGACCAAAATACACAATTTGACCTAAAAACACTAAAACACATTAAATAAGTTGAAATTTATATATTCAAGTGCTGATTTTGGCCAAAATATCATTAAATAGGGTAATGCAATTTATGGGATAGCTAACTTTGATGAGATCATTTTGAGTCAAAATGCCAATTTTGCAGTTGGGTGCTCTGGATTGCTCTTTTCTATCAAATATATTTCACAAGACATGTGCCTTTATTATTTGGTGTTGACATCATCCTAAATGGGATAACAAGTCTAATGCATTTGACATCGACTCCCAATTCTAATCCAGTCATTTTTTAGACCAATAACAAGACATTATGATCAATTTGAGTAATTTGTGTACAAAATTCTTAATCATGCTTAAGAGCTAATTTTAACCAAATTAAGGCCTAACTAATAATTCCATGAATTTTTCTTGAATACTCATTTTTAGAAATGAATATTGAATATCTACATCATTAGGTGCATCATTTCTTGGGAAGATATCCCTAGGCCATAAATGCATAAAATATCAAGGTTAACCCCTCTCATGCCTCATCAATGCCTCCCATGCCTCTTAAATGCCCCTCTATCCCAAATATTGATGCACCTATTTATGAATTTTTAATTACACAATTGGATTAATCCTTAGCCACACATCTCAATCTTTAGATGGATGGTTTATGTTGATTCTAGCCATTTTATAAAATCTATAAATATGAGGCCTTGCCACATGAATTTTAAGCTCTCACATTCTGAATTGATTCCAAAGATTCATGACAATTAGTGTTATTATTTTAAATTTTCAAGACAAGTCAAGCCAAAGCCACAGAAGGTGACAAGGAGAGATGGAGGTAGCCAAGCTTCCACTGATGCATACTTTATGAGCACAAAAATTAAGCAAGGCACTACAACAAGAATTTTAGAGAATCTAAAGAAGGTGAAAAAATGTTTCTTTTGCATTTTAGCTGTGCTTTCTATTTTGTTCTGTTAACTAAGCTCGCCCTAGAGACTAGGCCTAGAGATGTTATGCTAGTTAGTGTGTTTTTGACTTTGTTTTCATTTGAGAACTAACACAATACTAACCATCCTCTTTTGTGTCAAATTCCTAGTTCACAATAACTAAGAATTGGTGCATACTTATCCATAACCTATTATTAGATAAGATTTTCAATTATGTAAATACTTAATTGAATTATGTTAATAATAATTTTGTCTTATTATATTTTTAACTACTCACCAAAACCCTAACCATAATCCTAACCCTAACATCATTTCTAATCTATATAAAAACATAGAGGGATAGTGGGTGAGGTATATTTTGGATGAAATTTAATATTATACTAGAATAATTAGACCAGTGCTCTTAATCAAAATAGGTATCTATGTTACTTGGATAAATCTGTGTTATCTTAATTTTAATCTTTCATATATTTACTTATGCATGTATTGTGGGTATTTGTCTAATTTAAGCTAACATAATTATGGACCCTATCTAGATATTTAACTATAGTATCAGAGTCATAAAAGCTTCACCTTGTTTTACATGTAGATTTAAATCTTGGATATGTAATTTTTCATTATTTTTATGCATATTTAACATTCTTTTCAATTTTCAAATATACATTTTTTTTGCATTTCATGTTTGAAGCCTAAATTTAAAGGCCTACCATAAATAATTAATATCACTCTCTCATATTGATCTTATGGGATCTTGGTTGATCATAAATTCATAAAAATAGTGGGGTACTAAGGGATGAATAAAAGTTATGTCATAGAGATCCCTTAGGATAAGACTAGGTTTTGGTAGTTGTAAAGATCACATGAGCTATCATTTTTGGAAAATTGGTTATCATTTTTACCTAATATGTGGTTTGATGGGTTTTACCTTATACTTAAACCATTATACAACATTGAATATGGATAGTAGATTCTATGTACCTCACATGGTATATATGAAGTGCCTAAGATTTTTTATTTTTGATAATAAGAATCCTCTCAATTATTTGATAATGTGGTGCACTGGTAAATGATTAGCCCTAGGAAGATGCACTCTATGTACCATAAATAAAGTATAATGTGGCTACGAGATGATGAAAATTTATGTAGTTAGTGTTATTTGGCTCGATTCAATATTTATGACTTTGGATTCATATATTAGAGAGCTTACAAATCAAACACACCTCAACCTATAATTTCTAGAAAAAAACTCTAGTTACATGGTAGATATACCTTGTAATTTTTTTTTATTTAGCTTTAGTTGTAGTACTTCTTTTTTAGACACAATTTCAGTATCTATATTTTGGGTTCTATTTTTTAGAAAAGTATAGTGAAAGGGATAATCAATAGTTTTTTTAGTAGAAATGGGTTTATCATAAATTTTTTAGATCCATGTGGGAAGGCCACAAACCAAATTTCCATGTGACATACCTCATTATCTCCTTTATCCATACTTAGAATTTCAACAAGTTAAACATGCTTATGACTAGAATCACTACACGTCTTTTTTTCAGTAGTGTGCACCTACGATGTCCAGTGTTCCCTCTTTTTACAAAAAAATAATATAGTGAAGGGTATAGTAATTTTTGCATAAAAATAAAAAACTTGTATACTTATAAAGTTAAATAATTTTATATTTTTCAATTTCATGTTCTTTGAAAGGGGATGGATACAAATTTATACCAATTTCTTAGATTATTTCCTTCTCTTGAGACAAAATATATGAATCTTATTTGAATTAGTTTTTGAAGAATGATTCTTTTGATGCAAAAGGATTTTCTTCTTACTTTTTTTACACATTTACTTCATGATTAGAAAATTCAATGAACACAGGGTCATTTTATTCATCATGGAGAACTTCATTCTTCTTGTAGAAAATTTATTCCCATAACTATATCAAAGGTTAAGATGAAGTTATAGATAATGACAAATCTAATTCTCTGCATTCATTAGTGGGCTGAGATTCGATGATCCTCTTATCCCATTTTTAATTCTCAATATATATTCTTTATTTAGTGCTACCATGTTCTAATCTTTGTATATAATAAATGTATCAATAGGAAGGAACATGAAGGGCAATGTCTTGATTTTTTCATCAATCCATGAATCATCTATAGGTTCTCCTTCAAAATATGTTTCATCTACTGATTTAATGTCAAAGGGTGAAGACACTATAATTTTCCATGCATGTTAATTCTTATTCAAGTTGATATTCTAACTTTGGTGTCCATACAAGCTTACACTTATTTTATATTTTTTTAATTAGATGTCTAGACTTATGATTATGAATGAGGTATAATTTAAAATGTTTTGATTAAAATTACTAATTTTAAATTGTTTCATGTGAAGTTTCTTATTTTATTTTTATTTCTACCATTGGATATCTGTAAGTTGGTAATAATATTTTTGTTTATAAATATTTTCATTCTACAAGTTATAGTCTTCATCCAAACCTTTGGAAACATGATACAGGTTTAAAATAGTAGGAGATAAATCCAATCTTATTATCATTCAAGATTGTGTTTTAGGTATGTATTTTCAATAGAGAATCCCACCTCCACTCTAGGGAAGGTTCCTTACAAAATTATAAATTGACTACATAAGGAACTTCAATGCCCAATAAAGCTTCTAAAAAATGTTTGTAAGATTCTATGTCATTGCGCTATATTTTTTTATTTCATGCACTCACCTAACAACTAGCACTACAAATTTTTTGACATTGGAGAAATCACCATAATATGAGTGATTTTTCTCTACCTTTGAGAAGGGCAGTTTCATCATCTGATGGATGTGTTTTAGGGATTTTGATTAATTTTCACCTAAATTTACAAAAGAAATAAAAATATAAATGGAGGGAAAATGAGAGGAGATGGTTAGGAGAGTGAGAAATCCACATTACATTAAATGACCTCTTGGATAAATTGGATTTGGATGAAATGGGTTAAAATATTTCCTTCAGCATGAAAATTGAACTATGAAAAATAAATGTACATGAGGGAAAATTATTTTATGTAAGCATAAAATTTTATTCAAAATTTAATTGGGTGTATTTGGAAAAAAATACACACTTAGATTTTCCAACACAAATTTTGTAAAGTCTAAGGGTTTTTATCCAATCTTGAAAATATATAATTTTAATGTACTATTTTATCTCTAGACAAAAAATCACATTCCATTGATTAAGAATACTAAAAACCATAAACCTAACAAACTCAAGGGTTTATACATAATCTTAGAAATATGTGAATTTAATATATAATTTCATCTCAAGATAGCAAATCACATTCCATAGATGAAGAATTCTAAAACCCATAAATCCAAAATGCTCAATATACATGTTTTCTCATAATCCATCAATATTCATTGAAAATAATCATTTATACACAAAGTTGAAATAATCCATCTCCTAATGCCAATATAAATAATATCATATTTATAATCAATTTCAACATTTATGTACCCACTTACACTTAGAAAATAGTTATGTAACTACTTGAAACTAACTCAACCAAGGAGTTCCCTTTGACTTGACTAGAGTTAGCCTATAATTCTATTTTGTTTTCTATTCTAGGAAATCTTATATAAATATATTACTTTAAAAATACTAAATTAATGATTATTTATAAATTACTAATTAATTTTAATTTACAAAGTCACTTAGAGTTTGACTTGGATTTGTGACATTACTAACTTGATTTTTCCATTATTAGGGTTTCACAAGGGAAAATTTACATGTGAAATATATATAAAGTGAATTTAATTTAAAAATAAATTAATCCATAAAAGATAATTATGATTCAATAATTATAATTCATTTGACATTCAATCTGGATCAATAACCTTTTTATTCCTCAAAAATATTTTAAATGCTGATGTGTCCTTTCACGAACATTACATCCTGAGGTATATATGAGAACAACAAACCAATTTATGATGAGTAGATTTTTTGAGAAAAATTTGAACACTAAATGAGGTCAATTTGAAGTTAAATTAACTTGACACTAACTACATTGCATTGAAATTAATTTTATGATTTTCACTTTTGACTTTAGCTCAAACTTATGAGCATTAGCTCATAGATGCTTGATTTTAACTTTATTTACACTTTGCTATTGAATAAAAATAATATATAACCTCATCTTGATTCTCAAAACCACATTTACATTAAATAATTTTACTACCAAATAAATAAAGTGTTGTATCAAATAATTTTAATGTGTACTTAATTTTTTTATAAAATAATTTACATAAAATAAATAACTGGCAATACTAGAAGCATTATTTCATTAATTTATGTTTTTCCTATATATCGAATGCACCATTGTGATTTTATCTATGAGATGATCATTTTAACTATTAAAAAAAAAATTACATACAAAAAAGTTAGGCTTTTTATTCACACTCAAGTTTTTGTGTTAACAATGGCAGACAAAAAAAAACCTCTCAAGTTCCAACTATTTTAGATGGAAATGATACATTACATATGTGCTTCTTAGCAAGGGTCTCTACCACATTGTAATGAATAAAGAACCTTCACCATTTGATCTTCTTAAATAGTTAAAATGGTAAAACCATTTTGATGAAGCAAGAGACATCCTTGGTAAGATAGTATCCCATGAAATGAAGTTAAATATTTAGAGTGTCATGGAACCTTATAAAGTTTACAATATCTCAGAGGAAATTTTTAGAAAACACAGTAAGATTATAGCATGCCAACTATAAAATGAGCTCACTACTCTTAGTCTATACACCAAACTTTATATTGAAGACTTCATCATTAAAATAACATGATTGAGGCTTATAATCATTGAGACTAGTGAAACTAAGAATGATGAAATATTTATGACTATGTCATCGAAATTAGGATGTCCTTAGTTTTTGTTTTAAACTATTACACACAAAAAGATTCTATGGGATCTATTTATGTGGTAGTGAATTTTGACCAATTCTATTAACAACTTAAAAGGGAACAAAAAAACTAATTTTTATTGGGGAAATATGACCTGAAGGTACTAAGCATTAGAAATTAGTGGTCAATGATGATAATTCAACATCATAACCTAGCTCTAGAAAGGAAAGGGCCCTATCAAGAAAAAATGGAAAGCAAAGCCTAAGCTTAAAGGCAATCAAATAGCTCAGTAGAATCCTTCCCCAAGTCACAAAAAAGGAAAAGGGAAAGTAAGTGCCAATGTTGACCAAGAATATTGTAATTGGTGTAATAAACTAGGCCTTATTGAACATCAATGTTTCAATAAAATGGCATCCTCATAAGTACAAATAAAAAAATTACATCTCCCCCTTCCAAGATAAGAACAACACTTTATGCATCAACAAGATCACCTATGTATCAATGGACTCTAGATTCAGGAGCCTCTCACCATATGGTGCAAGATGGATGACTATTTAAAAATCTTACTCAATGGTGCACAACTAAAATCATTGTGGGAAAATCTAGTACTTTAGTCATTGAGGGAGAAAGGAAAGTTAAGATGGAGAATGGAAAGTTAAGATGGAGAATGATGTATTCAAAAAATTTATCAATGTTTTATACTTGTATGTGAAACTCCTCTCCATATATTAGATCAAACATTTAGGTGAAGGCAAAAGCATTGAGTTTACACCTATTGATGTTATCATTAGAAATGTTAAAGGCTAGTCCATTATTATAGCCATTGAAAAGTTTGATCATCCTATATGCTTGTAAAAATTTGACAAATATGTGTTTACTCAAACTTCGAAATTCATGAATTCACATGCAACTAATAACTTGAGAAAAATTTGACATGATAATTTTGATCACCTCAACAATCTCTCATTACAAGACCTCAATAGGTATCACATGATTATTGGTTTGGTACAATTTTCTTTTATATATGTCATTTGTTCAAGTTGTGCACTTATTAAAAACACATGGATCTATTTCCCAAAGGAAAATCATTAAGGGAAAGTGAAAAATTATAGCTGGTTCATAGTGATCTTATGTCCTTTCTCAATGTTTCTCTTTAGAAACATATATACATGCTTACATTCATAGATGATTTTTATTATAGAATTTGGGTCTACTTTCTAAAATTCAAAGACAAGTATTTGCACATTTCAAAATTTTCAAGGATTTTGTTGAAACCCTATTAGAGATAAAAATTCAACATCTCAAAATAGATAATGGAGAGTTTGTCAATAATCAGATGATTAGATTATGTGAATAGGTAAACATTCAAATTTAGAATATTGTACCTTACAACCTCAACAAAATAGTGTAGTTGAGCACAAAAACCTCACACTAAAATAAATGGCCAATTTGATGGTATTTCCAAATACTTGCCTCCATAGTATTGGGAAGAGGCAATTTAGTTTGAAATGTACATCCAAAATTGCACTCCCTACTCTATAGTGAAAAATATGAGTCTTGAATAAAATTGGTTCGGTGTTAAGCCAAATTTTTCTAATTTCTAAGTTTTTGGATGTAAACAAGCACAAATTCTAGGTGAAAAGTGTAAAGCAATGGAAGGGAAGGGCTATCTTGTATTTTTATCGGATAATAAAAAGTTATGAAGGCATATTATCTTCTTGTTTTGGATACCATTAAAGTTATTTATTAGTGGGGTGTGTTATTTTGATGAACAATTCTAGACTTACATGGAAACATATCTCCTCCTCCTCTCCCATTACATTATACTAAGTTGGACACAGATTATTAGGTCTCTTATGAAGAACATAAAAAACTTGATGAATCCCATTATGAGAATTACTATAGCTCAGATGATGAGCCATATGGGGAAAACCAACACCTCTAGTGCTAATTCTAGAAGACATTTAGAATGCACCTACACAACCAACACAACCTATACAAAAATGGGTTCACAATGAGGATAGTGCATTGGAATGGATCCAAAATATTTAGGCATGATGAAAACATAACATATATATGGTGTTACACATTTGGTATAGTTGGTAGTGACACATGATCCATAACTTATTTCTCTAATGAAGATAAAACTTGGGACTTTGTTTCACTTTCAAAAAGAAGAAAAGTAGTGATGTGTAAGTGGCTGTACCACACTCATTATTTAATGGATGGGTCTATTGATAGATATAAAACCTGAATTGTAGTAATGTTTTTAATAATTTGAAGATGTTGAGTACCATGAAACCTTTTCCATATTTTCCAACATTAATTCCATTAGGACAATACTCTCCTTGGATACAACAAATGGATGGGAATTACATCAAATAGACATCAAATTTTCCTTCCTATATGGATGTTTATAATCTAAAATTTACATGTCCTAACCTCTGAGGTACGCAAATAGTGAGAACTCTATCTTTGTGTGCAGATTGAAAAAGTCCTCTTATGGTTTGAAATAGGCTTCATGAGTTTGGTATGAAAATATCAACATGTTTTTAATCAACTTTGGATTTACATGGATTCCCTTTAACTCCATAGTCTACACCAAGAAAGATGATAGGAAATTCCAAATTTTGGTCATCTATGAAAATGAATTAATCATCACAAGGAGTTCCACCAATCAAATTCATGATTTAAAAGATTGGATAATGAAGTCTTATGAGATTATTGTCTTTGGATTATTGATTTTTTTTACTTTGTCTTCATATTGCACAGTCAAAGAATGAAATATTTGTTTATAAATATGAGTATGTTAAGGTCATACTAAACCACTATAATATGATAGATTATAATTCTACCCCAACTTATTATAAATATAGAGTCAAGATTTATGCTAAGTGTTCCTATCCTTCAGTTAATGGTATACTCTACAATAAATTGATGGGAGGTCTTATGTAATTGACTCATCCTCATCCTAATATTTCATTTGATATGAAATTTGTATCATGTTACTATTAGGACCCCCATGAAGCCTTTATCAAGTTGGAAAACAAATTCTAAGGTGTCTTCATGGTACTAATAACTATGGGATTAAGTGCAAGCTAGGAGGAAAGACTCAATTTATGGTTACACTACTAGTGGGAACAAAAAAAAATATAGATACATAGATGGTGATTAGGCAGGAAATCCAAATGATTACAAGTTGATCTAGATGATTGCAAGTTAGCTACAACATATATCTATCATCTTGGGGTAGGTCCCATGACCTTGTCTTGTAAAAAATCAAACTACAACTATTTCATCTACTACCAAAAGTGAGTGTAGTGGATTTTTGTTTCCATCCATGGATAAATTTTATTTTTATGCTTTATTTTAAAATTTATATTTCCACAAACCCAATCCACACTATTTTGGTATGATAATCAAAGTGTTAAACCCATTTATCTAAGCCCAATGGAGCAGTAACACATAAATCACATTGAGATCCACATGCATTATATGTGGAAATTAATACAACACAAATTCATTGATATTATTTTTTTTCCAAATAAATGATCAGGTTTCAAATCTTCACAAAATCTAATGAACATAATTAAACCACTAATTAAACATAAAATAATTTATTAATGATTGCATACAACCTTGTCAATGATTGATGGAACAAGGAAACCAATTGGTTTATAAATCTTGGTGCTTTCACTAATTATCAATCCATGGCATGTATTGGGAAAGATTTTGGCATTGTATATAAAACACTAGTTATTTTAGAAGCTGAGATGCTATATTTTATATATATGGAAAAACTCTTTCATAAATTAAATTATATGAAATGAAAGTACATCAAATGAAATCACACTTGTGAGAAATGAATTGCTGAAAGGAATTAATTTGTTAATTTATATTTTTGGAATCTTATTGATACAAAATCAAGTATGATCACCCAAAATACCAATATATTTTATTGAATTTAACTTATGAATACTAAAAACACACACACAAAATTGAAAATATAAATTATCACATAATAAAAATAAAAACTATTTAACAGACCAAGAAATTCACCACAACTCCTTTCAAGGGGGCCCTCCTCAGTCAAATTTGAGTTCTAATAATTTATTTATGTAAGACTAATTTACTTAAATTAATTCTCCTTTCATAAATGAACTTTTAGCAATGTGAGTATTGTTATAGTAGAGATTACAAAATTTTGAAATTGTGATTCTTATCTTCACTCAATATTCACTATCCAATTTTTAGTACTACCCTTTGAAAGAGTTTAGAAAACTCTCACCTAGGATCAAATATATAAATCATTACCACAATAAAAACCATTGATGCATTTATCAAATAATATCTCAATATATTATATACAAATAGATGATACAATAATAAATCCTCTATATATTAAAGCTTTCATTTAGAGCTAGATTTCCATAGCTTCCATGAAAATATAGTGAATGAGCCTTGTATACATAAGCAAGGAAGATCAATCCTAACTAAGAGATGAATTTAAGTGATCAATCATAATTAAGAGATCAAGCTAGAGATTAATCATAACTAAAAGATCAAGGTAGAGATAAAACATAAGACTAAGAGATAACTATCCTTAAAGGATAAAAATAACTAAAAATTATATTCATAATATCTAATAGATAAATATGTAATATCTAAAATAAGAAAAATATATACATATAAGTGGGTGGGAATAATAAAGTACCTAGGTGAACATGAGCTAAGGTAAATAACCTACTCTAAAACCTCTCAGGTGAAGATAAGAGCCAAAAATAAAATGAAATATCCACAATCTGAGTCTCAATAATAAGTCATGATCAAATACTCATGTACAATATATCCATGAAACAATCTCTCATAATGTGGAGAAAATAAGAAAACTTATAGGAAAATAAAAATCCCCTCTAAAAAGAGAAATGAAGGAAGGAAATGAGTTCCAACAACAAGGCTTGATGAGGTACCCATATAAAAAAATGATGCAGTGTGAAGACAAGTGTCCTTATGGATGCCAATCCATCTTGCTAGAATACATGGATGTCGAGTTGTTGTAATTGCCAAGTCGAAGTAGGAATGATGATGAATACAAAGATCACTGAATATGAACACTGCACTCCAAAATACTAGGTAGAATGATGAACCCGAGGAAGTATTTCCTAAAAACCCTCCTTCAATGCTAAACTATGATAAGACGGTAAAGAAAGTCTTTAAAAATTTGGACTAAAAATGGTGATAAGTGAGCCCAAAGACTGGTGATGATGCCACATTAGTGTCACTACACAAAAACTCACTAAGAATACAACTGAAACATAACAACCTCATATAGGTTATGATAAAAAAAAGTTCCTAAATAAGATACCCATGTACAAAAGAGAAATCTAAAAAATGTAGATAAAATCTCTCACTAAGATGGTCCTAGTGGTGATGGGAGAGACTGACAATTGAAATAGTAAAAGGTGCACAAACTAAGGTACACACACATGAAGGTATACTAGGTTGTAAAAGTAAACCCTCCATGACACTTTATAATTTAGTGCAAGTACAATATATTCCATACACAAAAATATCAAATGAAAATAAGGAAGACATTGTATACACTAGAATAGCTCCAAATAAGGAGACTGTCGACATGTCAAAGAAATTATAAATCATAAGAGTTGCTCCAAAAATAAGGGAAAAATATGGGCCAAAAACATAAGTGGTACAAAAATCATATTCAAATAATGCAAGATATCAGATTCTATTTAAAATGCATCTATAAGTATATAGAAAAATGAGTATGAGTGCAATAAAGTGTTTTTGTGAGGAGATCTGAACAATGGAGGAACCATGCTAGTAAAATCCTCATAAAAAATGATAATACCACTATAAGTGATCTAAAATCCATCTCAAATCAAATAAAAATGATGGATGAAGGTGCTTGTATAAGAGTAGATGAAAAACTCTACAATAGTAAAATGCAAGGTAATTTACAAAGGGATGTTGGTCTCAACCAAAAATGAATCCATGATTGAAATCAAAAAGGTGAAATTAATGAAGGAGAAAATTTATTTGCTTGTGAAGGGGTTTGGCCACCTTTCAAACTGGCCCTCACCCTCTGGTCGTCAACAAATGAGATAGGAAAAAAGGTATGTGGAAACAAATAAAATATCTCCTTATGTCTCCCAAATACAAAATATTATTTTTAATAAAAAACAATAAAAAAATCATCCAAGGATATTGTTTAATAAAAAAATATCCCCATAAGGATTTGTTTTTGAATAGTACTACTCAGTAAAAATATAATAACTTTTTAAATTTTTAATCAAATTTAATTTTTTTTAAAAAAAATTTGAGAACAAGGTGCACAAAACACAAATGATTTTGAGTGATCAATTACAATTTTATCATAATGAAATAAAGAAAAGTTGTATTGTTTTAGAATAATACTGATAAATAAAACTATGATAACTTTTTAAATTCTTAATGAAATTCAAAATTTCAAAATTTTATGGAAAGTAAAAAACAAGCTACACAAAACCCAAAATAATTTATGAGATATCTTCTACAATTTTATCACAATCTAATAAAGAATAGTCATTTTTAACTAAAAAAGGATTTGTAAAAAGCTTGTAGCTCTTGTCTTTGATATCCAATTGAGATGAAATTGGAGGTGATCATGTATTTCTCTGATAATATGTATGCATTGATGAGATTTGATTTACTCCTTTAATCTCTAAAATTTACTTTTAATAAAAAACATAAAAAAAATTCTTTCAAAAATAGATGCTGAGTAAGGAAAAGCTAAGGAGTTGAATAATGGTTGTTGGAAACCACTCTGATACCATTAAAGAGTTTAGAAAACTCTCACCCATGGTCAAATCTACAAACCATTACCATATTAAAAGTCATTGATATATTTCTCAAATAATATCTCAGTATATTATACACAAATAGATGATACAATGAATAAATCCTCTATATATCCAAAGCTTCCATTTAGAGTTATACATCCATAGCTTCCATGTAAATACAATGAATGAGCCTTGCATATATAGGCAAGGAAGATAAATCCTAACTAGAAGATAAATCTAAGTGATCAATAATAACTAAGAAATAAAGCTAGAGATCAATCATAACTAAGAGATCAAACTTAAGACTAAGAGATAATTGTTCCTAAAGAATAAAAATAATTATAAATTATTCCCATAATATCTAAGAACTTGTTGACCAAATTTTGAACCCAAGTTAAAATAGGTCAAAACCTATAAATTTAAATTTTATAGGATTGTTATATGGTCTTTTCATGGCCCCAAGTGGTCTTAGATAGTCCCATAAGGTCATATGTGTCTTTGTTTATCATTGTCCAAGTTTTGGTCTTAGTTTCACTTTTCTAGTTTTATGGTCAAGTACAAGGTATTATATAGTCAAACTTGGTAAAAGGTATAATATGGTATATATTAATTGAAAAAGGTTATTTATATATCACATAATGACATTTTGTCATGCACTAACCTTTGTTTGATTCTCAATTTGAAAAAATCATATTTTTGGCCACTTTTGGCCCATGTAGAAGAGGTGGGCATACCATTTCATGAGGAGAATATTTTAAAAGGATTCCAAAAATTGTTAATGTCAGAGGTTGGTCATAGAATGTTTAGAGGTAGTTAGAGTCTGACAAAATTTATAGATCAACTCCTAATTTTGGAAAAAGGACACTTTTCAAACACTTGTATGGCCTTCTAAGATCAATTTTTAGTTTCAAATAGTTTAGAAGTGTTTCTTGGGATCCCTTAGACCATTTTCAAGTTTTGGATGTAGTTTTAGTTTGACCTAACATTCCAAACACTTTTTCTCCTTAATCACTACCATCACAAACTTAGGAAGACAAATTAGCATCAAATGGTACGACTAGGAGAGAGAGAGAATTAGGATATGAAATTTTGGAAATTATTAGGGGTTAAATCAAGATTAAAATAATTGGTATTATTTTGTATAATGGTGGCCTCTTCTTTATTAAAATTACTAATAATGATAATAGGTCAGTATGGCTTATACATCTAAGAGTGGTTTATTCTTGAACCTGTTTATCTAGCTCAAAAATTGATGAAGAATAATTATTTTGAGAGTGGTTTTTATTGGTCTTATATATCCATTTCATGGTGGTTTATTTATCCTATTTATCTTCATGAGGTGTTTTCACTTAAAAAAGGTCTTAGTGTACAGACAATTTCAGTGGATTCTGCTATAATATTTTGTTTTATCTTCATGGCAGTCATATTAAAAGGTTTTTAGTGATTTATTGTTCATATAAATTCTCTTAGTTTCATACAATCCATGTTATTTTGTCTAAAGATGTGTCTCTTTATATATGACCTTAAAGTGTACTTACTTTTGGAGACATTGTAGTGTTTGAACAAGTATCTGGAGTTTGATTGCTAATTGGTTAAAATAATAGTGACACATCATGGTGTGAGGTTTCAATATGCGGTTAAAGCATGATAAAAGTGAAAAAATAAGTCCAAATACATACTTTCAATGAGAGGTCATAGTTATCTCTTTAAAATGCAATTGTACGGACTATACAATGCATCAAAGATGCTCATTTCATGAAAAAATACGTGATTCATATCTTCATTATATTCATTTGTCTTTAATTCCTCATTGACATCATCTAAACTACTCAAGTTGACTATATTCTACAAGTCTCCACTCACAGACCTCCTGCATTACTTGACTATACTTTTAGTCTGTACAATAGTTTGAAAGTGAGTTGACGTTAATATAAAGTTTTAAAAAATCCTAAAAGATCTTTGTGCCTTGAAGGATGTAATAATAAATCATTTAGTGGTTGATAAATTTTAGATGTTTAAGAATCCTTGAAGAATGGCTTTGGAGCACTAAATAGTTAAAGATGACCTATATGCCCTAGGCATGTAGGTCCACATTTTTGAACTAAGATCAACACTAGAACAAGATAAATGATGGAAAATAACCTCAAAAAGATACAAATAGAATCAAACCCTTGAATAAGTAACTAAATCACTTAGACAATCAAGGAATTCAATGAGTTAAGTATATGGTCAAAAATCTCACCTACAAATTAGCCTAGTGACAACTGATCTCAAGGCTAAAGAATACACATAGAGGATGTTTGAATAAAATCTAAGAGTGTTTTGGAAACTTCAAGAAATTTTAAGAATTAGGATAAGGACACTGAGCTAAGAATGAGGTCCTAAACTCACAAGATGTAATGAAGATAACCCTAACACTGTCATGACTCTTTTATAGGTTCACCTATAGGTCTATCTAAAGATTTTCCTTTTTCAATCTAAAGAGCTAAGATTCAAGTGAATTAAAGGATTATTGAATCCCATGAAACCTCAAATAGGTCTATGAACTATGGATAAGGTCAATGGTGAGAAGGAGAGACCTAGACATAGGAAAACATAGAGTTGAGCTCTCTTAAAGCAGTTATAGTCCTGGCTTAGGGCCAACTTAGTTTCAAATATAAAGGAGAATGACAAGATTTTTTGTAAGAATCCTAAGAATATAAGTGATTTAAATCAACATTAATGAAATTAGAGGGATATTTGTATGATAGTGAGGTCTCAAGTCCATGAAATTGTAGTCATGACTTCAAACATAAACTCTAATAGGCAATTGTAGGCCTATTGGAGAGATAACTCATTTACATACCAAAAGAGAAGGGTAATGTGTGTTGGGAAATGATTTGAAACCTAACTAAAAAATTTAATTAGGTTAATTAAAAAAAATGGGGATATTTCTAAGGTGAGTGATGAGGTTCTAATCAAGGTGCAGTTAAGACACACATAATCACCTACAAGCTACACCAACTGTAGACTGACTATAGATATGAAGCAAAGAATAAATTATGAAGGTAAGAGATTTGAGTATATCCTAATTGAAAATATACATAAATTTCATATACTATTTAAGTATATCAACAAGGTAAGAGTAGGTCTAAACTAAAACACAATCAATATCCCCTAACATGCACCTACATACCTATTTAGAGAGTCAGTTGGTCGTAGGCCTAAGTAAAGAAACAAAGGTGTTGAGAGAGGATACAAACCTATTTTGAGACCCCAAATTATTTCAAGGAATTTTTTATGTTATCAATAAATATGATGAGGCTTAAACCCAAAGATAAAATCAAGTGACTAAACAATCACCTACAGGCTGTTATAAGCACAAGCTGGTCTTAAAACCTAAAGGGGAGAATAAATATGCTTGAGATGCCATAAGATACACATAATATTTACACAATGGGTAATAAGGTGTATTTATATTAGATAAAACATGAATAATGTTGAGAAAACAAGTTTCTAAAACCTCATACATAGTCATTTTAAGAACCTTGCACACAATCATCACTTACAATCTAGTCTTGAAGGAAAATGATGTTTTGGGTCCTTTATAGGCATGATAAAGCCTTAAAATTTGGTATATAGGATCATCATGAATTTAAAAAAATCTCCATTTTATTTTTTATTTTATAAAAATTGTGTAAGTGCTCATGATTTTGTCTCAAACCTTGCCCACTCCTTGGGCAAGGGGTCGTCAAGAGACGTAGGGGTCTACTTGAGTTAATAGGACATGAAACATGTTTATAGACCATATAAAGGGATGATGAGGTATTTAAAGTTAATAAAATATGTATACATTCATTATAAGGTTGAGAAAAACTTTAGTTTTCACTCCAAGTGCCCTTGAGATATAGTAAAGAGAGAGCAAGCTTAAACCCTAAAAGCCATGACTAGTATACTAGATTGATATAGAGGGGTAATGAAGACTTATAAATAATGTGGAATAATGGAGATGGTTTTTATATAGGTTTTTTAGCCTCTCAAATTAGTGGGAATGAGTTTTAAGACTGAAAACTCAAAGTAGAGCTCTCTTTAAACCCAAGAATGCTAAGCAAGCCATTTGAAGAACAACTTCAGATGCTCATACCATTACTCACACTTTACATGGGAGTATGATAATTTTGGAATGGTTTAATGGGTCTAATAATAATTATTTACAAGTATAATGATGTCATTTTATGATCGTTTCTTTATGAACAATCGTTAAGATCCCATACAGGTCTAAAAACTCTCTTAAACCCCAATTATGACTAGTTTACAGAGAAATACCTCAAAATCACATCTAATGACATATTTTGCTCCTAAAATATCTTGTATGTTGTTGAGGACTCTAAGGATGTTTTGAAAATGTACTTTGATGATGATTTCACCTATATGGATTGCCCCAAATAACATATTTTTTCATGTTTTTGGTGTTTTGTAGGTGTTATGAGAAGGGGAAAGCCTACCAATCATGGGATGAGGCCATTTGAGATTTTTTATAGATATCCAATCCAAAAAATATGAAATTAATATTCTATATATGATCAAACTAGGCCTAGTTTTCAAGTTAGTCTCAAACAAGCTTAAAATGAGACTAGGTGACTTAGCCATTTCTTGGTTTGCATACCTCTACAGGGTCTCAGGACCCCAAATTTGACATGGAGGTTGGTGATTGATGTAGAGGTTACACAATCAATCTATATATTATATTTTTCAATGAATCACTTTCTTTTTAATGCACTCTCAACTTGTCTTCATTCACTATTCACTCTTTTATCAATGGCTTATAGGTTCAATCTTCATGCAATATTCTAAGGTTCACTAGATTAGTTTGAGGTTCTTGACACTTTGTACATACTATTCCATTCCTTTAAAACTCCCATACCAAATAAAAAAATTCACATAGCAATATTTTCATCCATTTCATAACTTTGCCTACATTATACTTAACCCTTGTAGCCTATTTTAAAACATAATCCCTTTGTACAGAAACGTAAAGTGGACTTATGATAGGCTAATTATTATTTCAGATATCATTTGTCACTCTTCAACTAACTATGAAGTTTTACATCCTATCTCTTCATTTTGACTCTTTTCTAACTCAACCTAGGCCCCTGTTTAGGCCTATTAGGTTTGTTTAGGTCAGTTATTACAAATTAGTCTTTGCTAATGGTATGGATTCATACCCAACCAAACCACAGACTTCAAAGTCCTTAGGAATATCATTCACCCTGAGTGACCCAAGAGCATAAATAAAGGTTTATAAATCTTAAAACTTGGTTCCAAATGTCTATGAAAGTTATTAAATCTTGGTTCTAACTTTGCACACCTATCTCAAACATTGGTTACCCTTCCTAACACCTCTATTTCAGATTTTCATAATGATCCTTGATTTACAACATGCACACAATCATAATATTTGGGTCTTTGGTGAATTTTAAGGTTTTAGACTTTAAAATTACGTTTACTAACCTTGAGTATGGTTGATAAGGATCTATATGTTCACCATTCACCTTAAGAAATCAATACTCATTCTTTAAGAGACCTCTGCTACAACTTAAGCCCTCTTTCCTTGTTCACTGCCTGTATATGCAAACTCTTCAGACCTGTATAATTCTTAATACAAGGTAACAAGAAATGAGTCATATAAATTACTTAATAACGTTAATTAATTTTTAAAAAAACTCATCAGTTAGTATGAAACCCAAAATCATATCCCTTTTACTTTATTCTTCATAAAGCAATTTTGACACAATCAATAATGTGGAAAAGTGCAGGGTTTTTATTAGGTTTTTTCAAAAAAAAAAATGAAATAACATTGGATAATGTTTTAAGATCCTTCAAATACTTTCAAGAAATATGTTTTCAAAACCTCCTCTCATCAAACCTTTCATCAAACTCTAGTTTACTTACACTGACATTGTCTTAATCCATTTGCAACACAAAATTACAAAACATGGTATATTAGTTTTCTGTCCACCAACTAACCATCTTACACATATTATTCACCAAAATTAAAACATTTTAAATGCATATGAATAAATTAAAATCACATTAAAACTTTCTTACGAAATATTCCAAGTTGATAGAACATATCTTACACTCTAAAATTACACAATTGCTTGCATTACCTACAAATGATCAAAACCTTTGTTTATTCACTTATTTGGGGTTTAAAATGTTACATCCTTAAACATAACCCCATAAAATTTCCTTTAATTAACTTTAAAATCTTTATAAGGTTAATAATGTGTTACTCTAGTTTACTAATCATGACATGCACATACAGAATTGTAAAGGACTGAGTATGTTCATTCCTTTAACTTTCACACTCTAAACAAAATGATTCATCATTAAAAAGATTAAATGTTGTGTATAGTATATCAATTTAAATTACTCAATAATCACTCTTCTTTCACCAATCCATGAGCTTATATAATTTCCTTAACTCCTTTTTCCAATATAAATTGTAATCATACCCTCACCTTTGGTAGTAATCATGTTTCACTATATTTGTACCTACAATAAATTAAAGAAAGACTAAACATGGCCTCAAGAGTTTCTCCATAAAATATAAAAAAATAGCATAAACTTTACCTTGGATATAAGATAACATAAAAATTTCACATATAGTTCCATTCATCGACTCTGTTCTTATGGAGAGTATTATAACCTTCTTTCTTGCTCTTCTTTTCTCACCATTTGGAGATCTTTCTCTCTCTCTAATTAAAATATCTCTCCTCTTATGACCCATCTTGTATTTTCTCACCTTATTCCTCATGCAAACAAACTTCCTATCTTCTTCCATTCCTACATTAGTTTAAGAGGTGGTTATCAAAATAAGAATTCACCACATATTTCAAAATGACATGACATTAACATATGAACCACTACATAAGAGATTTTGAAGCCCAATTACTCTCTTCCTAACATTTTATTCCCTCATTAGACTTTTAGGACCCCTTTTTGTTTGTTCTTACTATTTAAAAATTCAAATTACAATTTTGGAGGGAAAACCTCCAATTCAAATTCTAAGCCATCTCATGGCTTCTTAAGACCCTTAGGACCTTTGTTAGACCTCTTATCATGTATTTGAACCTTGAACACTAAAAATTAGATAATTTGGCTTGATTATCTTGCATCATAATCCCCAATAGGGAGAAAAATCAAATACCACCTTCTTCCTCTTTTTCCAATTATGTTTCACTTGTCTTTCTTTTCTATATTCTTCATGTCTTTTCTCAGGTCTGAATTGTCCAATTTTATTCTTATGGTATTTTTCATTCTATTCCTTGATTTATTCTTCCATTTATTTCTTCTCAACTCTTTCTCTGATGCCATTATCCACATTTCCACTTCTTGTTCAATCAATTCATGAGTCTCATACTCTTATTCATCCTCTTTCTTTGTTGCACCTGCATATACAACATCATTCACATGAATTCAGTGGATATCATGAGGCCAAATTACCTCTTAAATAATTTATAGATTTGTATGCTTTGTTTTTTCTTCATCCCAATTGAATTTTGCTTTATATCAGCTTTCTTATCTTCCTCCATCAGCTTGTCTCTTAGATATGAATCTTGGAAACTTGTTCCATATTTTTCATCAAGCTTTTGTCATTCCATCTCAACTACTATATCATCATATAAAAATGTATTTTTCTTACCTTTCCTTGATGTCATTTACTTTTCCTTTCCATGCTTGTTCATGAGTGCTTATGACTCCTTTTCTTCCTTCTTCAATTTCTTTTGGTGTTCAACTTCTTGTTGTTGTTCCATACCTACAATATTCATCTCATTAATGCTTACCATTCCTTGTTCAAGTGTCTTGTTCACTCCATAGATGTCATCCTATAAACCATCCAATACTTCTTTGATCTCATTCTTGATATTATCTTATTTATGTACACCTATATGTAGTCCTTTCAATGGACTAAAGTGTGTTTCCAACATTTCCAATTATTATTTCAACATGAGATCATCTATCTCTCCATCATCTTCATCAAATATAGGTGCATTATCATCATTCTCAACTTTCTTATCATCATGATCCAAAACTTAGAAGTTTTGGTTGATAAATATTTTTAAGAACATATAAATAACAAAGAATAATGAATTCTCTGAGTAGAGATGTATTATTACTCAAGATCGTAATACAACTATATGCTTATCTCTGAGAAGAGATGTCTGATTTTCCATTTCAGGTTATATCTTCATTTATACCCATTTTAAAAGTAGGGGGAGGATGTGAAAAGTCACCAATATTGAGGGACATTAATTGGTTTGACTTCCATGCTTTAAAACAATACAAAAATTTGAGGAATTACTATTTTTAAAAACTTACTATTTTTGGACTACACTACTAAAATTAAAATTTGAGGCACTTTCATTGAATTTTTAGGGGTCAAAATTCATTGGGAAAAGCTCATTCTATCTCATGGAATTCTCCTCATTCTTAGCTTTCCAATGGTTCAAATGGTGAGTCAATTGGAGCTACGGTGCAAAATTTATGGCTCCCAGAAGTTCTGTCATTACTTGGGGTGTACCTGTCACCCGAATTGTCACGTGAATTGTCACCTGGATCATTCCTTTTCTTGTTTTTTTCCCCATTTTATTTATCTTGATTCCTCACTTAGCTTCCCAATTGCATATTTACCTCTTTTTTGGTACTATCTTCTTGTACCTTTTCCATGCTCTTCATAACCCATTGTCTTCTTGATTCATGCTTAAATTGAGGTTTGCTTCTTACCTTATCTTCTTCATGCCTCTTATCTTGATGTCATGTCATGTTATCTTGAGATATTATACATTTTGTTCTTTGCCTCCATGTTTGCTCTTGTCTTTCACCTGTATTTTTGTCTTGTGTGACCTCTTGATTGAGGTTTTCCATCTTTATTTCTTTGAATGGTTCTTTGATCCATTTAGGCATCACACATCCATTTTCTTATGCCATATATAAGGGCTGCACTCTTCTCTTCACTTGGACAATCTGCATATCATAACCTTATTTTTCATTAACACAATCAAAATCAATGCTTAAACATTCATTTACCTCCATATAGGACTACTTCAAGGTTATCTCCCTCTTCTTATCATCATGGCTTGCAATCATGACTTATTTGTGTGCCTTTTCTCTTGCTTCAACTACAATATATTCCAAGGCATTCTGGAATTCCTCTTTCTTCTCATCTTTAGCATGTTGGGTATCTCTATTCTTCATCATATCAGATTATACCATTTTTTCTCTTTCCTTATCATCTTATTTCATCTTGATGAGTGATTTATTTATTCCATCTCTTACAAAATTTAAGGTTTCATCCTTGTCCTTCATCAAATTTTTATTTATACCTGCATTTACACACTCAAAATCAATGTTAGAATATAAAATAGAAGACCACCTAGTATCCATGAATGCTTATTTCTTGGGAATTCTATTATTTTATTTGTCTTCTTTGTTAAGTGTTTCTCTTGGCACTTCATCCTTCTTCATGTTCTCTTCAATGAGAAATATCTTCTCAATCTCTCTATCTTGTTGCTTTATAAGAAACTCTTCATCCCTCATGCCTATATGGGTTGTACCTTCTTTATTCTTATTTTCTTCCTCTTTCTTCAAGGCATTTTTCTTCTACCTTCTCTTTCTCATAAGTAGCTCTAGTGGCCACTTCACTCTCTTTCTCACATCACAACCATTCTATTGACTCTCTTGACTCTCCATGAGCTTCACCATGAGATCAATCCTCTCCAATCTCTACCCTAACTCCTTTCTTATCTATTTTACTTATTTTTCAACATCCATATTATCTCTATTACTTTTAAGCCTCTCTCTTAGACCTATATCTTAACAAGCTACCTTCTTTCTTCCTTCTTGGACCTCTCTTGGTATCTTTTCCTCTCTCTAGTCCTCTATCTAAGACTTATTTTATCTTTGTCGACTCTCTCTAGGAGTCTACCTCTTCCCTTATCTTGAGATTCAATGCCTTTCTTCACCAATCTTCACTTTTTTTTATTGATCTCATTAGGCCATACCTGCACCATACTCTCCTCTTACTATACCCCTACAATTACTCTTCATTAAATTATCATAACATGCATTCTTGATCAACATGCAACATGCACTATGAAAAATGTAATTATTAAGTTCATACTTATATATACCTATTCCTAGAGCATCAAGATAGTTTTTATATTAAAAATGATGTACAGGTTACACAATCAATATCTATCTTACCTTGTTCAATGAATCAATTTATTTTTAATGCACTCTCAACTTGTCTTCATTCACTATTCACTATTTTATCATTGGCTTATAGGTTCAATATTCATGCAATATTCTAACGTTCACTAGATCAGTCTGAGGTTCTTGACACTTTATACATACTATTCCATTCCTTTAGAACTCCTATACCAAAGAACAAACTTCACATAGCAATATTTTCATCCCTTTCACAACTCTGCTTGTATTTTACTTAATCCTATAAGATTTTTTTAAAGTATAATCCCTCTATACAGAAATGTATGGTGGACTTATGATACACTAATTATTGTTTTAGATACCATTTGTCACTCTTCAACCGTCTATGAAGTTTTTCATCCTATCTCTTCTATTTGGCCTCTTTTATAACTCAATCTAGGCCACTATTTAGGCATATTAGGTATGTCTAGGTTATTTCTTACAAACAATCTTTGCTAACGGTATGGATTCATACCCAACCAAACCACATACTTCAAAATCCTTTGGAATATCATTCACCCTGAGTGACTTGAGAGCATAAATAAAGGTTTATAAAGCTTCAAAATTAGTTATAAATGTTTGTGAAAGTTATTAAATCTTGTTTCTAACTTTACACACCTATCTCAAACATTGGTTACCATTCCTAATGCCTCTATTTCACATTTTCACAATGATCCTTGATTTACAACATGCACACAATCATAGTATTTGGGTCTGTGGTGACTGTTAAAGTTTTAAACTTTAAAATTAGGTTTACCAACCTTAATTATGGTTGATAAGGATCTAAATGTGAGCCATTCATATTAAGAAATAAAAACTCATTCTTTAAGAGACCTCTACTACAGTTTAAGCCCTTTTTCCTTATTCATTACTTGTATATGCAAACTCTTCAGACCTGTATAATTCTTAATACAGGGTAACAAGAAATGAGTCATATAAATTCCTTAAGAAGGTTCATTAATTTGGAAAAAAAATCATTAGTTACTATGAAACCCAAAAATCATATCCCTTTTACTTTATTCTTCATATTGGAAATTTGACACATTCCATAATGTGGAAAAGTGTAGGGTTTATATTAGGTTTCTTCAACAAATTTTATGAAATCACATTGGATCATGTTTTAAGATCCTTAAAAACATTTCAAGACATCTATATGAAAAACATCCTCTCATCTAACCTCTCATCAAACTCTTGTTTCCTTACACTAACATTGTCTTAATCCATTTGCAACACAAAATTACAAAACATGGTATATTAGTTTTCTACCCACCAACTAACCATATTACACATATTATTCACCAATGTGACAACATTTTCAATGCGTATTAATAAATTAAAATCACATTAAAACTTTCTTACCAAAGATTCTAAGTTGACAGAACATATCTTACACTCTAAAATTACAAAATTGCTTGCATTACCTACAAATGATCAAAACCTTTGTTTATTCATTTTTTTGGGGTTGAAAATGTTACATCCTTCAAAAAAACCCCATAAAAGTACCTTGAATGAAATTTAAACTATTGATAAGGTTAATAATATGTTACTCTAGTTTACTAATCATGACATACACATATAGAATTGTAAAGGACAAAGTATGTTCATTCCTTTAACTTTTACACTCTAAACAAAATGATTCATCATTACAAAGCTTAAATGTTGTATATAGTATCCCAATATAAATTACTTAATGATCACTCTTATTTTACCTATGCATGAGCTTAAACAAGGTCCTTAACTCCTTTTTCCACTATAAACTATAATCACACCCTCACCTTTGGTAATAATCTTGTTTCACTATATTTGTACCTGCAATAACATTAAAGAAAGACTAAACATGGCCTCTAGAGTTTCTCCATACAATATAAAACAAGAACATATAATTTACCTTGGATATAAAAAAACATAAACAAGTAAAAAACTTCTCTATTAGAGAGTATCTTCCATATTTACATATACAGTCCGATTCATGGACTTTGTTCTTATAGAGAGTATTACATCCCTCTTTCTTGCTCCTCCTCCTCCTCTCTCTCTCTCTCTCTCTCTCTCTCTCTCTCTCTCTCTCTCTCTCTCTCTCTCTCTCTCTCTCTCCTCCTAGGAACCATATTGTATTCACTCATCTTATTCCTCATGAAAACAAACTTCCTATCTTCTTCCACTCCTACATTAGTTTTGGAGGTGGTTACCAAAACAAGAATTCACCACCTTTTTCAAAATGGCATGACATTAACATATGAACCAATACATAAGACATTTTTAAGACCAATTAACTCCCTTCCTAACATTTTTTTCCCCTCATTAGACTCTTAGGACCCATTTTTTCTTATTCTTACTATTTAAAAATTCAAATTACAATTTTGGAGGGAAAACGTCTAATTCAAATTCTAAGCCAGCCCATGGCTTCTTAATACCCTTAGGACCTTTGTTAGACCTCTTAGCATATACTTAAACCTTGAACACTACCAATTGGATAATTTGGCTTGATGCTCATACATCATTGATGGAATAGGTAATGTTAATAACACTCTTTTATGTGATTTCACACATGTGGTAGATGTCTGGAGCAAGAAAATAGGGTTCAAAGCAAGGAGGCCTAATTGAGGTTTAATTCAAGAAATAGAAAGGTAGAAAAAATAGGTTCCCACTCAAATTCTAAAGATTAAATTTGATATGGAACTATAAGGCCATAAAGGGTCCTAAAATGTGACCTTAGTTTATTAATATTATCCATAAAACTCCAACATAAGGAGATTTATAGGAAAAAAGGTTATAAGGAAACTAGGGCTATTGAAGGCTTAAGGAGCAAAATGAGTTATTGGGAGTTGGTACAAGAACCAAAATGGCATGTTTAAAAGATGATAACATATTTTAATACCATTCATCTAGTTTGGATGAGATGAAGAATATGCACTTGAGTTTTAGGCCACTTAGACCAAACTAAGTGTGGGAAATATAGAGTTACAAGACACATATGCACTTTAATGATGAAATGGTATGTCAAAGGTGTTTATTAAGTCATGTAATATGTTCAATAAGTTTTTTTAGATTATTTAAAGGTGAATTCATGGTTGGAAGGTCCATTTGTCACTCCTTTCATGCAAAGAAGGGTAGTTTCTAAGGAGCTAGTCAAGGTGTCAAACCTAAATTGTAACCCCCATGCCACTTGGAAGGTTGAAACTAATTAAAAAGTGAGACACATGGCATTGAATGTATAATATACTATCTCATAACTATTCTTATTTTTGTAACTCTCATGGATACTTGTCACTTATCTCCTACCACACCTCTCTCTTCTCTCTTACATTCTCTATATATTGAGCCATTTTTAGCTAAGTTTATATCCTCCACCTGGGTATGGTGAATCCATATCTATTTTTTCTACCTTTTATCAATAAAAAATATGATATTTTACCTCATTCTATGACTACATGCAATGATGGATCTCTAAATATTTAATCTTATTGAGTGTAGATGTATACCACATTGTTTGTGTCCTATTTATCTTTCCTCATGTGGTTGTTTCTCTATTACGGGTTGTAGTTGGTGTCATAAAGGGTATATTGTGGGTTTTTAAGTGGAATTAGTCTTACCTCTCATCTTTAAAATTCTTTATTCTTCTACAAAACATTGATGCAATAGGTTTAATCTAGGATGTATGTATATTCATGTTGTCTTGTAGGTCTTAGTGCATTGTGAAATGTGTGGTAGTGGTCAATAAAGTTTGGTGTATAACCAATATAATTAGTTTTATTTTAGTTATTTATCCCCCTTTTAAAATAAATCAAGTAGTGAAAGTGATCCTAAGTAATTCATCAAGGGGAGCTAACCCAAAATCTAGAGATTTGACCCATTTAGAGGTCACCTACAACCTAGAGTCAATACCATTGCATAAATTAAACTGAGAGGACTTGAATCACCCTCTCATGGGGTAACATTTTGAGCTATAACAAAGATAAATATGTAATATCTCATAATTTATAAAATAATATAAATAAAATATCTACACATAATTGGGTGGAAATAATAAAACATCTAGGTGAAGATGAACTATGGTGAATAACCTACTCTAACACCCTCTATGCCATTTTATCCCTTATTTAATAGAGAAGGAATGTTATTTATTATTAATATCTAGTTATAAAAAAAATTAGTTTACCCTAACTTATTAAAAAAATCTATAAAAGCAACCTACTCATGTTAAATGATAGATCAATTAGTTACAATAGAGAGCAAGACATAAAGTAGTTTGTTGCATGGATGTAACAGCTGGGAAGCATGTTATATTATAGAAAGGGGTGTTTATGACACATTAATTCATTAATATAATTTTACCTACACTATAAGATCCATCCTCCATGTTTTCATATACATTATAGATTAGTAGACATAACAACAAAGGCTACAATTTACCATTATAGTTATGCTATCGGCTGGAATAAGTATGTTAAAGTTTCAAGGATTTGAAATAATTATTTTTGTATTTATATAGTTTATATGGTTTAAAACATACAACTTTTATAATTACTATAAGTTTCACTATATTTCTATGTAGTTTCTATGAATTATAATATAAGTCTATCGTCGCTACGGGTTGGCCACCTAATTACTATGGGTTGGCCTACCTAGTTCCTATAGGCTGGCTATTAATTATTACTACTTCATAAATCATATTTGAGATATGTATGTGCCAAATTATAATTAGATCCAAATTTTAATAAAATTACATGATGTAAACTTATTCATAACATAACAGTTCTAAACATAAACATCAAAGATATGCATATCATATTCATTTAGTATTATTTGATAGAAAAGAGTTCAAAATATAACTTTATGTAATTAGTATTAGTAGGATGGGATAAAACAAGAGGTTATATGGGACCATTCAAGGATAATTTATTGACTCATCACACCCCCCAACTGAACTTGTTATTTGTCCTTGAGCAACTGAAATATCTACATATGAGAACATAGTGTTATGAAATAAAATGGTTTTGATGAACTGACCCTATTTTCCATAAAACCCATGGCTGTTTTTTTAATCTTTTTACATGTCTTATCTTTATAATATTGATCAATATGTTTCCTTCATGTCTAATTAGAATTTGGGAACTAGAAAAGAGGAGAATGATAGGTTATGGCTATCTAGCTCAGTCTCTTCCTCCTTACAACATCAATGTATCTAGTAATTCTCTTAAGATTTGAACTAAAATTGTATCTTGAGAATGGTTCCTTATTATATAGTTTTGAGTAAGTTCATTCTATCTGGACACACAAACATTAAAGGATTCTTGGATGGTCTATTCAAATAGTTTTATATATTGGTTTAATTCTTTTATTTTCTTCATTCTGAATCTTGTAGCTATTAAGAATAAGTGATTAATTATGCAATAAAATGCAACACATAACTCATTCCTCAAAATAACAACAATAGAGACATGGAAGAAAATTTATACCTAAGAAAATACACACATAACACTGATATAACATGGTTACCCAATGTGGGCTACATCCACCAAGAGGTTCTCTATAATATTATAAACAAGAGTAAAAAATAACTCTCAACAAAAACCTCTTACAGAGATAACTTTCTCCAACCTAGATTCACACCAAAATTCCTGAGATGTTAAGCACCTCAAACCTGATCACACCAACCAAAGAGAGAATTACATATCTCAAAATGAGATGCAAAATATAATGAATAATGTGTTACCCCTCACCCTTTTTTATACTTTCAAAATCCCTTGAAAAAATGTGCCATAACCATGGAGATAACCATATCCCCATAAAACAAGGCAAAAAATAAGGGAGGTTATAACCACATAACTCCTCAATTCTCTCAACACCTTAGATCTCATCCACTTCTCCACAAAATGTGCCATAAATGGGGGAAGTGGTTGATACACTAAAAAATGCATCCCACTATTTGTGAAAGTAAAAAAATGCATGTTAAAAATGCCCTGGTAATTTTATTTTTACTTCAGGGGTGAAATGGGCTCCATATTTAACAATCTCCCACTTGGAGTTCATTTTTCCTTGAACAAAATTTAACACTCCATGATCTTCATGAAGACCAACCAAATATGAACATAACCTCAACTTATCCAATGTGACTACCTTGGTCATCATATCTATAGGATTTTGGCTCATATGCATCTTTTCTAGCTTCACCATGTTTTCCTCTAAAGTTATCCTGATGAAATGATACCATAACTGTATGTGATTCATCTTCGAGTGGAGAGTGGAGTTCTTAGATAAATGTATAACACTCTAACTATCATTATGTAATCCCCCAATTTCTTAATTATTCTCTAAGTCATTAAGTAAATTTTGTAACCAAATCATCTCCTTGTTAGCTTCTATAATAGCAACATACTCAGCCTCTATGGTTGATAAAGACACAACCTTTTGTATCTAGGAAATCCAACTAACCGTTGTATCCCCAATAGTAAATACACAACCTATTATACTCCTACTATCAACATACCTAGTCATATTTGAATCCACATAACCATGCAAAGTTGTGTTTGATCCACCAAAACACAATGTTATACCCATGGTTCCTCTCAAATATCAAAGAATCTATTTCACTACTTGGCAGTTCTCATAACCTGGATTACTCATGAACCTACTTACTACTCCCACTTCATGGGAAATATTTGGCCTAGTACAAACCATAACACACATCAGGATATCAACCATTGATGAGTAAATTACCTTGGACATATTTAGCTTTTCTTCTTCTATCTTGGGACACTGCTCCTTTGATAATCTGAAATGGCTTGCCAAAGGAATCCCAATCAACTTAACATCTTGCATACTAAACCTTTCCAAAACTTTTCTTCACATACTCTTCCTAGGATAGGATCAATTTCCTCTCCTTCCTATCTCAAGTTATCCTCATACTAAGGATTTACTTCACTGCACCCAAATCCTTCATAGAAAAGGAATCACCAAGATGCTTCTTGAGTACTTGAATCTATTGCATGTTATTTCCTACAACCAACATGTCATCTACATACAAGAATAGGATAATATAATTGCCATCCTCAAATATCTTTACATACATGAAATGGTCAAAATGACACCTGGAGTAACCTTGTTCCAACATAAAACTATCAAACTTATTATATCATTATCGTGGAGCTTGTTTCAGGCCATACAAGCTCTTCTTTAGTTTGCACACTAATTTCTCCATTCCTTTGACCTCATGACCTTGTGGTTGCTCCATATATAATTCCTCCTCCAAATCACCATGAAGGAATGTAGTCTTCACATCTAATTATTATAAGTGTAAATCCTCTACTACAACTATAATAATCATAGTTCTAATAGAAGTCATCTTAATAATAGGAGAAAAAATTTCATCAAAATCAATACCTTTTTGCTATGCAAACCCCTTGACCACCAACTAGGCCTTGTACCTTTTCCTTCCTTCATCCTCTTCTTTGATTTTGTATACCCACTTATTTTACAATGCTCTCTTTCCATTGGGTGGCTTCACCAAATCCCACATATGGTTCTAAATGAGAGAACTATGTTCCTCTTATATGGCTTGCTCCCACTTCTCCCTAGCGTTTGTCTGCATTACTTCCTCAAAAAATTCTAGTTATCCACTATCAGTAAGTAATAAATAACTCAAAAATGGGGAAAAAAATTTAGGAGATTTTCTTACCCTAGAAGACCTTCTTACTATAGGAGTTTAGGGTTCTTATATAGGATGTTCCTGAACTATCTCCTTAGACACCTTATCATTTATAATACCATATAACATTGTGTAATATTTTTGTTGTTGTTCCTACAACTGATTCTTATACATGATTTTTTCTTTAAATACAACATCCATAGATCAAAATATTTTCTTGTCTCTAAGACTCCAAACCCAGAAACCAAATTCATCCTCACCATGACCAATAAAAGTGCATCTCTCAGACTTAGCTTTCAACTTGGTCCTATCTTTCTTGGCAACATAAAAAAATGCCTCACATCTAAAGACCCTAATAAAAGAATAATTAACTTTCTTACCAGATCAAACTTCCTTAGGTATGCCCCCATCCAAAGGCATTGAAGGTCTTCTATTAATCAAATATACTATTGTGCTAACTACTTCCACCCAAAACATTAGGGGAAACCTTGCATGCAACCTCATGATCCTATCATGCTCTATGGTTGTGATGTTCATCCTCTCTAACACTTCATTATCCTATGACATCCTTGGAACTATCCTTTGCCTATGAATTCCATTCTATGAACAATAATCATCAAATGCTTTACTACAATACTCACCTCCATTGTTTAACTTGAGACATTTCAACTTGAGACCTATTTCATTCTCAACCAAAGCTTTCCATAATTTGAATGTTTCAAATACATCATATTTCTTATTAATTCAATAAACCCAAACTTTCCTAGTTGCATCATCAATAAATGTAACGTAACAATTTAAACCACCAATAAAAAATACCTAAGCTAGTCCCCATACATCCAAGTCAACCAAATCCAATTTATTATCCTTATTCATAGGTCCAAACCTTAGGAAATTAACACACTTCCACTTCCCATACACACAATCCTCACAAAAGTCCAAATCAGCCTGTTTTAGTCCAGACAACTTGTCTTTCAAGTCTCCATGCCCTTTTGGCTCATATGACTCAGCCTGTAATACCACAAAGTTTCATCTCCATTTGCAACAAATAAATTATATTGATCAACACTATTAATCAATAATAAAGTGCCAATTTTCTTACCTCTCACAACCATAAGAACACCCTTGGTAACTTTTCAAGAGTCTGCTATAAACAACACTACATAACCTTCACTATCCAACTGCCCCATTGATATTAAATTCTACCTTAACTATGGGACATGTTTGACATCTTTTAGTATCCATGTGTTCCCATTTTACATATTCACCTAAACACAACCTTTCCCTACTATACTACATGGTTCATCATTACCAAGATAAACATGTCCAAAATCTTCTTGAACATAATTGATAAAATGATGCCTATGTGGGGTGGCCTGAAAATAAGCCCCTAAATCTAATACCTAATATTCACAAACATTATCCATGGAAAGAATTAAAACATCTTGACTAATAGTACCTATTGTCATATTTACCTCCTTGGTCTCCTCATGTTTAGTCTTCTTGTCTCGAAGTTACCAACATTCCTTCTTTGTGTGTCCACTTTTACCATAGTGCCAACACACCATCTTGACTCTAGATTTAGATCTTCCCAAACCCTTTGAATTTCCATGGTTTTCTTTGCTTCTATCTTTTTATCTCCCTCTAGTCTCTACTATCAAACCATTCCTTGAAGATGATTCCCCGGTGCTCTTCCTTCGTATTTCCTCACTAAGAATCACACCTATAACATCCTTAAACTTTAAACTTCTCTTAGTAGGGATGACATTACTCACATCCATAACCAAGCTATCTCAACTAATAGGTAAGGAGCACAAAATGAATAAATCCTTAACTTCACCTTCAAATTTAATACCAACAAAAGTTAACATACTCACAACCATATTAAAATCATTCAAGTGATCAACTATAAAACTATTTTAGACATTTTCATATTAAATAACCTTTTCATCAAAAATATTTTATTAGAGGCAGAGGATTTTTTATATAAATCCCTTAATTTCTTTATCAGACCAAATATGGTCTTCGATGAAATATTAAAGGCGATCAAAGATGCAAGGCACAATCATATGGCTCCTAGTGCTTTCCTATTGATCAAATTCCAATCTACCCAATCCATATATGAAGGTTAGCCTATTTTCCCCATCAAATGAAGATGAAGATCCTTTTGAAAAAATTAATCCTCCATCTACATCTTCCATAATCCAAAATTTTGCCCATTAAAATTTTCAACTCTAGATCTGCCATTATCTACCATAGCTCCCACTCAAGCTAATATCTTTCCTTATGGTTCACCACTTTAAAAAAACTACTAAAGTTATATTTGATACCAGTTGTTAGGAATAAATGATTAATTATGCAATAAAATATAGCAAAAAATTTATTCCTCAAAATCATAGTAGTAGAGACATATAGAAGAAAATTCAGATCTAAGTAAATACACACATAAGACCGATATAATAGGGTTCACCCAATGTGGGGTACATCCACCAAGAGGCTATCTATAATATTATAAACAAGAGTAAAAAACAAATCTCAACAAAAACCTCTTATGGAGATAACTTTATCCAACCTAAATTCACATTAGAATTCTCGAGATGCTAAGCTACACCTCAAACTTGATCACACTGAATGAATAGAGAATTAAAGAGCTCAAAATGAGATGCAAAATACAATGAATAATTTGTTAGCCCTCACCCCTATTTATACTTTTCAAAAGACCTTGAAAAAATGTGCCATAATTATAGAGATAACCACATCCCTACAAAATAAGGCAAAAAATAAAGGAGGTTACAACCACATAATCCCTTGATTATCTCAACACCGTAGATCACACCCACTTATCCACAAAATGTGCCAAAAATGGGGGAAGTGGTTGACACACTCAAAAATGTGTCCCACCGTTTATGAAAGTAAAAAATACATGTTAAAAATGTCTTGATAATTTTATTTTTACCTTAGGGGTAAAACGGGCTCCAAATTTAACAGTAGTTACCTTTCTTATTTTCATCAATTTAATCAAATTTGATTCTATTATGTCAGGTCTAGTGGCTTCCCCTCTATCATCAATGTAGTGTCTTTTTATTTCTCATGAATTTTTTACATTTATTCATCCCTTTTTATTTCATTAAAAATATGAGGAGAAATACCTAAGTACTACGTCCCCCAAATATAAATTTGGGGTTCTAATAATGCAAATTTCTATTATTATTTTTTTTAGGAAAGAGATGAATTAAAAAATGTGCTTTTCCCAAGTAAAATAGGAAGATCAAATAAAAAATGCCTTAAATATTTATTAGAAACTTGAGTTTTTAATAAATTAGAAATGATAAAGTATTTTAGTGAAATTTTTTTATGAGAGTGAAGAGTAAAGAAGGGCAACTTGATTTTTTTTATTAAAATTAAAAAAAATGAATAAAATACATGAAGCACCCAACAAACTATAAATAAACAAATACTAATCACTCTTTTTCTTATTTGATATCTAATGAAGATAACTAGAAAGAAAATGCACCTGGTAATACTGAAGATGTCAGAGGCTGGTAAAAATGAAAAAAATTATTGCATAGACCTACCAAAGGAGACACTAGGGAGCAGGAGAGAGAAGACCAAACCAGGATCGCCCAACAAGGAATAAAGATAAGAGAAATTTCTCAAAGAATAGACCCTACATGCATGTTAGAGGGCCATATGGCTTGGTATGGATGCTATATAGATTCGTACGAACAACCATACAACTGGAAAAAAAGAGAAAAAATAAAATGTTGCAGGGGGCGACGCTTCAGTAGGGAGGCTGAGTATCTTAGCTAGAAAGATAAAATGGTAGATAGCTAGTAAAAATAAAAACCTGTAGAAAAAATCTTTGCCTATAATGTTAGCTAAGCATTAATTTTTTTATTATGTTCTTTTTTGTGTATTTTTTTATTTAGAAAAATGCACCGTGAACAAAAATTTAAAAAAATAAATTAATGATCCCTTATATTTGAATGGAATAATTTTTTTTTGCAAGAATTTTTAAATCTAAAAAAAAAATTGAGGATTAGAAGAGTGATTTTTTAAAATTTAAAGATAAAGAAATATATATATCTACAAAAAAACTCAAAAATAAATAAAAATTGATCAGTAATGTGGAAGCAAATATGTAAAATATATATTTTTTGCTTGATGTGCATGCAACAAAAATTTGACTTGAAGTGCTTCTTCAACCAGTAAAAGGTGTTAAAACTCATTTTAAGCAACCTATAAAACCAGTTAGAGGAGAACTCAAGCAATAAAAAAAAGAAAAGGAGACATATTTAGATAATGCAAGGGTGAAACCCTTGCAAAAAAAGTTTTGAAATCCTTTCTATAACCTACACATACTTAAAAATTATCAATAAAAGATGAACTCAACTCTGATACCATGAAAGATTTATCCAAGGAAAATTCATCAATTTGCCAAAGAAGTGCAGAAATTATATAAAAAAGAATAAGAACAAGTTACCTATCTAATGCAAGCCAAGATGGAGACAAAGATTTTTGAAGTGAGAAAACCAAATGAATCAGTGAAAAACCCATGTGATATTATTAAGAGACTTGCCAAAAATTCTTCACATGTACAAGAAGATAAGAGAACAAATAGAAGAATTAGAGAGAGCATAAGGTTCTTAGATAAATAAAAATAGGAGAGAATAAGCTCTTTTAGAGAGCTAAAGGAATAATGGGAGTTACAAAAAACCCATTAATGACCTTACAAGTCTCCTAAAGTGGGTGACACTTGTTGCCTAATCCCTTACATATTAAGGAGGTGTGTGCCAAGTGTAGGAAAGGAGGTTACATGAAAATAACTCCTCCTAAAACTTAGGTTGACTAAAGAGGTGAGAGCCACCTCATGTCTGAATTTATATCTCCCATAAATAAAAATTCCTCACAAACTAAAAGGGAACTTAGGATAAATAAAATTATCCTAAATAAAGGGTAACTCTAATAAGCATGTTACACAGTGGTCTCTAAAACCTACTCATATTATTCTATCAACTCACAAATTTCTTCTACCTCTATCTTTAATGCCTACCCCTGTGTACACAATGTTTTTAGGAGTTACACATCTAACCAATCCTTAGTAAGTTACATCTACAGGGATTTGATTTGTTTATCTATAGACATTACTTGATCACCTAACACCTATGTAACTAAAGTGGGTCAAGTAGAATCTATCAATTGTCATGTCTTGATAGTTGATTAGTTAGGTATGTGTTGTCATCCCATAGCCTCAACACTTCCTATTTCAAATATGATGTCTTTTATGCAATTAACTCTTGGAACACAACTAAAAATTTAGTTTAATTTTAAAATGGTAGCTAGGACACATCCAAAATTATTTATAAAGAAGTAGTGGAAAGTGCTATGGACATGCCAAGAGTTGTAGATGAAACCATTATGAATTATGCCAAAAGAAGAGTAAAATTGGTGTTTCAGGTGAATGTTGTGAAAAGATCCCACAACCACTATATAACAATATGAGTATTTGGCTATGAGGGCTTCTCTTGCACACCTAATTGTGTTGTTAGGTTATGTTATATTATAGACTTTTTTTCCTTCTTGGATTTTGTAGTTTTAGCTTCAACTTAAGCCTTAGCTTTAACATCTTCCTTGACCTAAGCCTTAACTTTAGCTTAGGCATCCACCTCAATCTTAAATTTTTGGCCTCAACCTCAGCCTTGGCTTTCTCTCAAGTTACTTTCTCATCAACTACTTGCTTATCTTGTTCTTAACATTTTATTTTTCTTCCTCTTTATGTCATTACAAAGCTTGTGATTTTTGATGTTTCTTATCTACTTCCTCTTGCTATTTTTCCCTTGCCTCTCATTTTTTAACTTTCTTTCTATGAGCCTATGCTTCCTCAACGTATTTCTTCCAGGTTTCTTCTTACTCACCTTTCCGATTTGCAACATCATCTTATTTATGATGTTTCTCAATAGCTTCTACTTCTTCATCCTTCCTATGCATATCCTCTACTTCTTTAGCATATTGTTTCTATTATTTATCTTGTGTAGCTTCATGTTGTTGGAATTGTCCTTCCTATGCAATTATTTGTTATTTAGATTATTATTTATTTTTATTTTTCTACTCCTTTCTTATTTTATTTTCAACACTCTTTTGTTTCTCTTCTATATCTTCTTGTTTATATGTATCTTTTTGTTGTGGCTCATCCTAAGGTAAACTTGTTTTTATTGTTTCCTCCATTTCCTTTGATACATCAAGCCTAGTGACTATTTGAGTTTCCTCCGAGGAGGATGATTCTATAACAATACTTCTCTACATAAAAGTATTTTATCTTGATAATGGTGGATGAATTATGGTCTCCTTGACTATCTTCACAAATTTGGTTTATGGTTTATTCTATGAATATTTTATTTCCTGTGCATCAGTCCCTTATGCTACTTCACCAAAAGACTCCATCTTTTCTTCGACATGTTATGTTGGATTTTTTGAAAAATGAGTCATTGGCTTGCACTTGAGAGATAACAATGGAATTTATAGTCCTAGATGATATTTTTATTATGCATCTGAATATCTCTCACTTGTATCTACATGAAATATCTCGATTACCAATTTTTATCATGTTTTTTCCTATCCTATAGTGTAAATAGTGATGGAAGGGGGGTTTCATAATGTTAACCCAAAGATCTGGCCTTACCTAATTTTGAACTTGACAAGTATGCACTATTTTCTAAAAAAGAAATTTATTCCTTTTCATATACTTCACTATTGATATCCTCGATCATGGTCTTCAATACTTCATATTCTTACACTCTCATTTATGACAAGTCACACTGAACAACTATGCTTAGAACATTTAAATATCTAACTAGGAATTTATTTGTTGTGTCCACATCTTGGGTGGGGGAGGTGAGGATCATTGTGCATTTTCCTTGTTTTTTCCTTTCTATTGTTGGGATGGGTTTGTTGAATCTTGTGGTGGTACTTGTGGTTACACTTATTGTTGTGCTTGTGGTTGTTCTGATGTTAGTTGTTGCCCTTGTAGAGGAATAGATTGAAGAGGTAGAAACTTCCTCATAGCGAAAGATTTTTCCTCCATACTATAGACTACACTTATACCATTGTAAATAAAAATGACATCAGAGTCACAGTTGGAGTGGCCAACTCATGAACTTTGATCTAAATGACATTATGTAGCTTTGTAATCAATGCATATTATCCCAAGTAGTGTATAATATCTTGTGGGATTCTTGGGCGTGTTTTTATCAAGGCTAGGGCCTCCTTCCACCATGTATTAAATCACTCAAATTATTCATAGTACTACCCTATTTTATTCCTTATGATGTTTTCAAGGGTAATGGTAGGCCAAAAATCTGTAATAATATTGACAGGTCCTAGTGGAGATTTTCACTATGTAAAACATAATAGTAAGATAAAAAAGTGATATTGAAATGTTTGTGAGCCACCCATAAGTACCTTCTAGATATTGGTGTAGAGATTGGATGATAAAAACTCAGACCAATTTGAGTCTTCCCACAAATGTGTTATGTGATATGTAATATCAATTACCCCCTTCATTACCTTTTTGGAATGTTTGGTAGTCTGCCAAAACCTTTTTGTGATGCATTCAAATATAATGCACATCAAAGTGTACTCTATTGAATCAATTGGTATTCATATACCTAATATTTTTTTGTACTTCTCTCAAACATTTGAATGGATCAATGGTGTAGTATATTTATATGGGAGGAGATATTTACAATGAATTGGGAGGCATGTGGCTCTTGCCATAGCTTGAGCATTGATACAGATTATAACATCTTGGAAAAAATGGATAGCCCCTTGATTATATCGACTTAAAAGAGTGAGAGTGACCTCACCAAGCTAACCAAATGTAGGGAGATTAATCAACCTCTCTATGACTTAACCTTATAGTGAATGTGGGAGCACTAGGGTTCTATCTTGTGCAACATCTTGTGGTCTTAGAGTAATTAGGGTAGATTATGCTTTATTGACAAAGTCGAAAGGATTTGGCTCATTGTATTTAGTCTTCCATAAACCCAATCCAATACCCATATCTATTTTATATGCATATGTCAAAGGGATAAATAATTAGGATCGATCCATAGTTGTTTTGTAGCTTAAGAAAAATATTTGCTTTGATGATTCAGACTCTAGAATGCAATTTGTGTGTAGTGAGGTGTTTTGAAGGAAAGTCACAAAATTCTCTTGTTGAATAAAGAGTGTAATGTCTGAGTGTTGTAAATATCCTTCTTTTTATAACTTTTGGCACCTAAATCCTTATAGCAAGCTATTTTAAATGTAATTAACTGGGTACACATGAGTTGTGCTCCAAAATTAATGACTTGATACCTGCTTGATGTGATTTTGACCCTTTTTATATCAAGACCCTTGATTTATCCATTGATAGTTACTTTACATAAAGTGATATCCTTCCATCTTCCCTATTTCTTTTATGACTCTAGCTATCCATTTGCCACTCAATCTACCTTGAGAAATATACAATCTCTTAAAATGTCATGAATTTAATGGTCTTGAATAACCATTATTTGTTCTTTCACCATACATGTATTATCACTGCTACCTTCCTAGACTTATTTCATGACCTTTGGTAGTTGGTTTCAATTATCCGTCCTTAGTCTGCTCTAGAAGCTAATTGCACATTATGACTATAACTGCTTCTTGTTGGTTTTGATGTGTTATGATGCCAAAATCTCATTGCACAAACATACTACCCTAAAAAAATAAAACACACACACACAAAAGACAAATTTTTTTAATAAAATCCTAACTACATAGTGCCACTTAATGCCCACTCATATTATCAACAGAATGATAGAGATTAAAGGTGGTAAGGCTTAAGCCTACAACCATTTATGTGTCTTGGTAGTATGGTTCCCTAAAAATATTTTAACATAATAATACCCTATTTTAAAAATTCATGTATAATGTAGGTTCATTTAGGTTCCTTTCCATCTAATGCACACTTTTCCTAATAATTATCTAAATTTTCTATCATATAGCAATACCACTTGATCTATGTAAAATTCTTTAGATCGTAAGTTACAATCATGCCATGCCTTTTGACTTAACTTGTGTATCTGTTGTGTCCATAATTACATTTTTCAAATTTAATCCATCTTAATCAATTATAATAATCTTTGGTTCAAATATTCATGATCACCTAGCCTTATAATAATTTAAATGCACAAGCTCAAAACTATGTATTCCATAGGCATTAAAATGCTTCAATACCATAAACAAGCTAAAAGGGAGTGAAGGCAGTTGTACATTTGAAATTTATTTTATATGCCCAAATAAGTATATAATGTGATCCCCCCATTCATCCCTTTGAACATTATAGATCTTTGTTATCATTTTCCCCAATACCTTGTTTGATTCTTCAGCCTATCTATTTACTTGATGATGATAAGTCATGATTTTATGGTGCAATATCATAAACTCTTCAGTGAGAGTATTGATAGTGTTATTAAGGACATGTGTTCCTCTATCATTGGAAATATTAATAGGACATCTGAACCTTGTGATGATATTTTGATATAAGAACTTAGTATCATCCTTTACATCACAATTTGGGGTCATAATTATTCCACCCATTTGGTTAAGTAAACGGTTGTAGTAACAATATACCATGCATGATTTTTCTTGATAGGAGGAGCTATAGGCCCAATAAAGTCAATTTACCATTGTTCAAATTTTTACTATACAAGCATTAATACTAACGACATCTCATCACGTTGATTTAGCTTTCCCATTCAGTGGCATACATCGTAATGCTCGACTATTCTATGTGCATCTTGAAATAATGTAGGCCACCAACGACCACTCTTTAAGATTTTCCTTGTATTATATTCACATAAAAAGTGAAATACTATAATTCCTTGATGATATTCCTAAAGAAGTTATGGTCATTCATGCTCTAGTGCTAGTTTATGCATCACATCATCTTTGTCCAGCTTTTATAAAAACCCATTGATGAGACTATATAGCATAACTCAAGTGACCATTTGATTTTTTATCTTTCCAAAAAGTGAATAGGGAATATTCATACTCTAATAAACTATAAATATCCTCTATATTATCTAGAATTATAACAGGCCTGAATAAGTGCACATATGTGGATTCATCTTCTAGTTCTTTTGGCTCTTCCCCATTGTGTAGCCTGCTCAAATGGTCTAGCCCAACATTTTATCGACCTGGATTGACATTGATGTAGAAATGAAATTACTAAAATAACATAAGCCACCTATATATGTGTCCTACCAATATTAGATTTTTAACCAAGTAGCATAATGCTTGGTGATCCGTAAATAACTCAAATGGTGTAGCCACCAAATAATGCCAAAACTTTTATGACATAAACACCATAGCTAATTTCTCTCTCTCTCTCTCTCTCACTAGTTATATAGTTATTTTATATAGTTGATAGCTTCATGATAGAAAAATGTATGGGATTTTCCAACCCACTTTCACCTGGTTGCACTAAAATAACTCCTACTATAGTACCAGAAGCATCCACATATATGTGGAATGACTTCTAATAAGGAAAAACTACAAATGAAGTTGTTACCAGCCTTTATGTTAGCTAAATGAATGTCGTTAGGCATTCTACTATCCATTTAAACCATGTATATTTTCACAATAGTTTCTCCATTGGCACTAATATGGTTGTGTATCCTTTGACAAATTTTTTGTAGTATCTTGTATGACTGAGAAATGTGCACACTTATATAAAGTTGGTTGGAGGTAGTATCCCTACTTTTATAGAAATATTAGCTAAATAAACCAAAATACCATCACTACATACTACATGGCCAAAAAAAACACCAAAAAGTATAAAAAATATACACTTTTTTAAATTCAAAGAAATGTGTAAAGTGTGACACCATTTTATCATTAATCGTAGTTTTGATAAATGTTCTTTAAATAATGAGAAAACAACCCAGTCATCCAAATAGACTTTCAAAAAGTCATGAATGAAATATTTGAATGTATTTACTACACCATTAAAAAATACTCCAATCACATTATTTAATCCAAAATAAATTACCTTATATGCAAATGATCCCCATTTAGTTGTGAAGGTAGTCTTAGCTTGGTACTCTTTTATGATGGGAATCTGATGGTACCCATTGAATCCATCTATGAATGAATACACTTCATACCGTACAATGGACACAAATACTTCATCTATGAATGGTATTTGGAATGGGCCTTTAACATAGGTATTAATGAGTATGTGGTAGTCCCCACATACCCAAATCTCCCATGTTTTATTTGGATGCACAATGATAAGTCTCACCCATTCTACTTTTTCAAATGTATAAATGATTCCATCTTATTGCATTTGATCTAGTTCAACCTTTACTTTGATTTCCATATTGGGGTTGAGTCTATAGAGATGTTTTTTAATAGGCCATGAACATTATTTAAATTTTATATGCATCTTTGCCAAAGATGGATCTACACCTTTCACTTCTGAGAATTTGGTTGGAAACACATCTTGATAATCCCTTAGTAGTTTTAAAGCCTTCAAAATTTGTTCTTTCCCCTAATAGTCTCCCATTATCTCAAACTTAGGATCCAAATCTATTATAATGTTCTCAATATTTGTAAGGACTCTTGGTATACTTTTCTTGAAACACTAGGGAGAGCATCATGTAAAATGTGCTTGGCTTCCCACTGCAAGATGTTTATGTTGCATAGTATTTCTTCTCCAACTTGCTCTGTGCTTTGAATTGGTTTTGGTTTAACTTCCCATTTTAGTTTAAATAAACCTTTTATATTTTGATATCCATCAATATAATTTAACTCTATCAATTCCTCTATTATTTTATTACATGGTTTAACAAGAGCTTGTTCTTATTGACTGGCCTTATAGTTATGAAGTGTCAAATTCAAATATTGTGCAGCTCCCTGTTGAGATGATTATTCAACTGTAATGGCTAAGTCTTTGGCTCATTCATGAAATATAAATATTTTGATATTTTATAAGGCATTATGCACCATTATATTATCATATTTGAAAATAAAATTATGAATGAAACCTTTCTAAATTTACGCCCAATGTTGGTCTTTCTTTTGCACTCTTGGTGCATATACCAGGCCATTAGTAGAGGTGTTAACGTATGACTAAAAATGTACACCCAATACCATGGATCTACTCCCTACACAATCCATATATCTACACACTGATCATTGTGAAACTTAGGGATTTTACCTTCTTGAAATAAAGGCCATTCTGACTTCATAGTATCTGGTAGCTAGAATATTGCATACAAAAATTCACATGATTCCTCCCAATGATTTTTTTAATTTCTATACACTGCCCACCAAGTTTCAAAAGTCCATTTTAGTGCATAGCTGAGTGTGTTGACTTATTGTTCCACCACCAACACATGGTGATCAATTGTCAATATTAAATGATTAGGGTCCCTATCATAAAGCATTGAGGAATCTTGTGTTTAGTAGTGAACACCATGTGTAGAGGTTATAACTCATAATCTCTCTGAGCCTAGTTCAACATATGGTTTTCAAGTCACCATTTATGGATGATGCCATTTCTAAAGTTAGAACATCTTTTGGAGAAGGTTATATGTAATCCATCATTGTTGCACCTATATTTTATAGGAAATATAATTTAGATTTCATGGGAGAGTACACTGATGGAGAAACACATTCTTCTATCTGAACCTACCTGGATAGAGACTTTGTTATAATAGGCTTGTACATTGGTCATTATTCCTAATGCATCATGTACAATTGTCCATATTGATACTCTTAAGGTCAAAAATCAATTTTCATTTCATTTGTGCTGACCTTAAACCAACTATTATCCCCAGAGGCATAAGGAGACTCTAGCTCTTGTGGGATGATATACAACTTTTGCTCAGATTTATTAAGGGGTATAACTATTATATTATTTCCTTGATACACCTCTAATTGATTTTTCATAGTGTTAATGGTTAGTTGGACATCATAGGCCCATTTATTACTGATTAAGGTAGGATAATAGTCATTGTTGTCTTCATGTCAATGACCTTAAAATCTTCACACAAACTAAGATTTGTTACTTTAATCTCAACATACTCTAGCCTTATAATGGGATCTACCCTACCATAATCCACCAAACTGAGAGTAATTTAACTATAGCTCAATTTTGGTCGACAAATGGCTTCCCAAGTTGATTACATAATATTGACCATGCTACCAAAGTCAAAAATTGCATTTGGAATCTCATATCTAATCATTTGAATGTTCATACGAGAATAAACATCCCAAGATTTCTTAGTCTTAATGTACCATACTACTTTGTCAATATGTTATTATGCAACATATTAGTGATGTTTTTGTGAAATATCTTCATTATATAGGGCACTAAGTAACTTCATCAGGTATATCAAGTAGTCACAACACCCTCATGTCTCATGATTCTTATAATTTATCCATATATTTGAGCATCAATGGCTGCATTATCACCTTCAAAATTTGTCTATTTTTAGATTTATTAGAACCTGCACAGCATGGTACATCAAATTATTTTCAGTAACAAGATTAGGATATTTGTCCCATTCTACTTTTCTAATCCCTTGATCTTGTGGAATTTCTATTGGTGGTAACCCTTATTTTTATCTTTGTTATTTGGTGACTATTTATACAAATGCATTCTCCTTTAGTTGCACATTAATCATGTTTACATTACACACTGGCCTCTCCTTCCTTTGTTTCTCAAGCACTTGACGATCTTCTATTTGGTTATTAGCCTTTAACTCTGCAGTATACATAATATATTTGTCTCTCTAGATTAGTAGTGCAATTCCTCACATAGTGATTGTATGATCCACATAAATAATATCACATAGGTGATTGGGATTGGAGATTTTCATTATTATAGCCTCCTTGATATCCCCCATGATATCCTCCCCTATAACCTCCCCTATATGCACCTATAATTTTTTTGGTATCCCTAACCTTGTGTTTATTATCCAACATACCCTTCTTACTATATTTATTGCATGTTATGCCCCCCATATTGGTGTTAAAGGGAACTCAAAGCCTAATTTAGACACCAAAAATCCACACACCTATGTTTTCGAATGTCAAAAATCCCCTTGGACCTACCTAGGACCCCCTTGAGACCAACCTACACCTATTTGGCCTCATCAAACCCATTTGCACCTATTTTCACCAAGTTGAGTGAACTTGACCTTCAAGACCCTTTTCCTATAGATCTTGACCATCGATAGTCAGGGTGACCATCAATGGTTAGCCTTGGGAATCCCTAACCAACGACGGTCAGAATCCACCTCTTAACAAACAACATATAAACCACCCACATTGCTTTTCTAAATATAACTTGTCTAATTCTGGTTGCAAGCCTTTACATGGATGAATTATTTATAGATGACCTAGTTACACCTTCACTTCCACCTCTTACTTGTGCCTATAAGAGAGAGAGTCTTGGGAGGTCAAATCATCTGAAATAATTATCAGGAGCTCAGGCATCCAAGAGTTTTCTTTTACAAGTCAATCAACATCATCAACGTTATCAAGCATCAACCATCTTATTGGGAGCCAAATTATCATCACCTCTCAACCAAGATCTTAGGTACCATTAATCTATTAGAATCAGGCTAGATTCCAGCAACAGGATAACTACATCAACCACCCACCCATCCGACTTCTGGTAAGACACATACTTGTTTATAAATATTCACGTGCCTTAATTCCATTTCACAATCAACCCAATCCTTACCTAACTCTCAGAATCCATATATGGGACCTCATCACTCATCTATTTTTCAAACCCAAAATTCCAATGTCAACCACCAATGGTCAGACCCAACTACCAATGATCAGGCATAACCGTTGAGGGTCACCCCAACCATCGATGGTCAGTTATGGCACCAAAAATCAAAAACCTATTTTCACCCATCTACACCCAATAAAATCTAATTTTATGTGTTTCTGATCACTCACATACCTCTTTTAGATTGTTTGAAGCATACACCAACCCCCTAACACTAATATTAATTAGTTTATCACTATTTTGATCATTTATAGTCTATTTTCTTAACAAACATTCTTGTGTTTAGTTTTAGTAATCTTATTTAATTGATGCAAGTACATTCTTTTTAGTTTTATGAAATTGACTATTTAAAACATGTGGATAGATATACCCTAATGAAGCTCTCACTTATAGGATTTAGCTATTGCTAGGCAATTCACCAAACTATCTATCTAACAAACAAATTTGCTTTAGTGCTTTCTTATTTGCAAGTCATCCTCCCAAGCCAAAGAACAACTCTTCACAGTCTTATGATTCAATGTGTACATAACCAAATAAGTTTTTAAACCACACCCATATTGAGTTTCTTTTCTCTATTTCTTTAGAACTTAAGTGAAAATTTACATGAAACATTTTGGCACACATGGTGGGACCTAGAGTCTTCACTCATGTTTTCTTTGCATTTGTATGCTCTTCTCTCTATCTGTGCTCATAATTGAAATTGAAATTTCTTTATGGTTTAAAATCAACTACATCTATTACTTTCTTTTAACATTATTTCACTTTAAATTAAAGTACAATAATCTTATCGTAGAACCACTTTTTTTTGCACACACTAGCCAGACCACTTTCATCAATCAAACATCAAAATAATTTGAGACAAGGCCCAAATAGGATTTCATCACCTAGTGGTCACCTTGTCCATTCCCAACAATCCTATTTTGAGGTCATTACCAAGGGGAGAACCAACTCAGCTCTTTGGTTGAGTATAAACTCTGGATATCAATATGTATTGGCTAAGCACTCGACACCCTTATTGCTATGGGACTATGAAGTGAGGGGGTAGGCCCCAATACCAAGCCATGCATTGATTCTAATACATATTATATTGATCACCTAAATAACATAAATCCAACCATATACTGCTTCTATAGTACCTGATCTAGAAGCCAATTTATATCACACATTTTTATAAACTAAGGCATAAACCAAAAGCAAGAATAAAACTAACCTCTAGGCTTAACATACTTCATAGTGTATGTCTTTATTTCCTTAATCATTCTTTTATCTTCCTCTCTTTTCAGTGGTGAGTTTGTTCTTGTTTTCTCTCCCCTTTTTCTTGTATGGTTCTCACTCGCTAGCAGCAAAAAGACCTAGGATGGAAGAACCCATCATTTAAATCAGTCTCTTCTACCTCCTCATCTATGGATTATGTGTTCAAGGTAGAAGATTCACCTCATCTATTGGTAAGCCCTACTTTTCCTTGGCTATTTCCCTAAAAAGACATGGATTTTACCACTTTTTTAGACAATAATCTAGTTTCCCTTTAGCACTACCTTAACACCTCCCCTCACCATATCCCAATTTCAACTCTACCTCAGGATCCTTCTTATGACATGCCATCCCACCTTATGAAGGGTATTCATGTTGCCATGATCACCACCCAACCTTTGACCACCCATGCATTTTTGTCTACCAACCCCTTTGACACCATAACTAAAAACCAACCTATCCAACCAATCGATACCCTTACACCTTCCACCCCTAATAATGAATCATCTACCTTAGGGATAACCCAACCATTAACCCATCATGATCTACTTATTTCTACAGTGCCCACCACTAGCACTACCAACCTCCCCTCTATAAAACCTAACCCATCGATCAATACCCCTTTATCAAGCTTGGGGGTATCGATCCCTTCCACTTCACCATCAATTAGCATAAAGGTCACTACCTCACCTCTTATCACCAATCCATCTACCACCCATGACCAATCCACAAGGAATCCTCATTAGTTACCCATTGCACCCAATCTAGGATACATCCCTAACCCAAAAGGATATGTACCCACTATCTAACCACCATCAACCACCTACCCTACCCAACCTATAACATCCACATTCACATATATGGAAACCTCTCAACTGCTAAATAAATACCAATATGTTTCCCAACCTCAACCACAATATCAACCTTACAATCCTTTTGGTGCACCACCTCAAACTGATTTAATGAAAATACTCATAGATAAGATGACAAACCTTGAGTCATCTATTTTGGGGGCTCATAATATCTTATTCTATGATCATATTTGTAATGAAACTATTCATCCTTCTGTCCCCATCAGACCTTACCCTCCTCAATGGGGGATTTTGAAATTTACCAAATTTTAGAGAAAGGAAGACCCCCAACAACACCTTAGGGATTTTAGGCATGCATGTTACATGATTTCTTATGATGATGCCCTTCTCCTTTGAACCTTACCCATGTATTTATCTAGCCCAACACTTGATCGGTATAGTTCCCTCACTAAGCATTCCATCTTTTATTTCACTCAACTAACATAAGTCTTCTTAGATCACTTTTCCATTAATATTTCCAAGAAGGTCTCTATCACTGACCTCTACTCTATCAGGCAATTTGATGATGAGTCCATTATTGATTTCATCGCACATTAGAGAAGCTTGATTAATTAGCTTTCATTTTCTTTGCCTCAACCTGAACTTATAGAAAATTTTACTCGAGCCTATACCAAACATATATCTTCTACACTGCATGTCCAAAGATTCAAAACTTTGATGAGTATTTTACCATGGCATGTTAAGCTATAAAACTAGGCCATAAATGAGGGTAATTTGAAATTATGAAATAATAAATCTACCTTCAAGACCAACAAACCCTATTCCTCCAAACTAGGTAACCAAGCCAATACTAGAACCAAGACCAAGGGAACCACAAATGTCATTGTCCTTAAAACCACCCCTCCATCCAATGTCAATCAAAAAAAATATCCCATTACCTCTAACAAAAGTAAAAGGAACCCAAACTGAAGCAACCAAATATAATTCAATCCAATTAGAGAATCATATACTTTGGTTCTAAAGAAGCTCCTAAAAGCTAATCTTATACAACTTCCACCCATCAAACCTCCCTATCAATTTGATTTTTCTTGTCCAGCACCTGCTTGGTATAATGAGAATGACCTTTGTTATTTTTAGCAAGTAATTAGACATGACATCAATCGATGTAATACTTTCAAGAATGTTGTTCAAAGTCTTACCGATAAAGGAGAACTCATGTTGGATAATCCTAATGCCCCTCAAAATCAAGATCTTGACATCTTCAAGAAACCTTTTCTAAACCATTCCCCTGTCAAAGTCTAAGCTACACAAGTTGAATATTATCATGCTTCTTGTATAATCAATATGGTCTTTGATATGCATATCATCCAACCTACCTTCTTTTCTCCCACTTCATCTGTCAAGGTGGTAGAGTCACTTTCCATTCCTTTGAAGACCCAAACTAAGGAGGTTTCTTTTTTCTTAGATTCACTCATAGAGGATTTAGAATCATCAAGAACTCCTTTAGATAGCCAACCCAAACAAACAACCATTCCTATCACACCATCTCCCCTAACTACAAACCAAGCCATAACTATAGGCATAATGTCTATGGGAGCAACATTTTCATAAACACCCCTCATAGAGATACCACCTAGCCTAAACTTACCTACCTTGCTTGAGGAAATGAATGAGGCTATCAACCCTCCTCAACCCATAGGTGTTTCCTCAACACCTGCTACCCAAGAGGCTAGACCAGTATACAAACCTTTTTTCAAACTTATTCAAAAGTTAGGTATAGCTATAAAAATAGACATGGATCAAACCACTTTTTAGAAATAGTTAGGGCTTCCCTACATCAACAAACATAAACCTTATAGCATGCCTCTAATGAACCAATCCATCATTTCCCCACTGCCTCTCAAACCAATTAGAACTACTACCAACCCCCCACCTTCTCATTCAACCAACACAACCATCTCTCCAATGACCACATTACAAACCAAAATTTTCAAAACTCTTGGTGCCTTACCTACTCAAAGTTTGGTTCACCCATTATTAAAATTAGACTAAACCCACACAAACCAAGATGACAAAAATAGTGAAGGGCCACATGGTTAAGACTCTACCTCCCTCTACCTTGCCGTCTATCTTAGGGCCTCACCCTTCTACTTTGATTAAAAATAAACCTCCTTTAACATATGTTTCCCACTACTATTAGTTACACTGGCCCACTTATTATTTAATATTCTGGTCCTTCTCAGATTACCAATACTTAGACCATCAAACTTGGCCACCCCAACTACCAACATACCCAGACTAAAGCCATCAACTAGAAACATCACCTTACCCAAACCTATTGCCACCAACATGCCCATCTTACCAACCCAAACCATGATCCCTAAACCTTTCTTACCTCTAACTGAATCCTATATGACCATTTTTTAAAGATTATTGTAGACATCCTACCTCAAATTACCTCCTATCAAACCTTTTGATCCTCTCAATTTAAAATTGACCTGGTGCAATGATCATCAAATCTGATCCTATCATAGGACACCTAGGCATGACACAAATAATTATAAATCCCTCCAGGGAATTATCCACTAATTCTATAATGAGGATTATATTTTACTAGACAATCTTCCATCCATTTCTCTACCAACTCACCCAATAACCATTCATTAATGAACACCTAATCCTCCACTCTCACCTTAGAGTGATTGATAGCCTACCCAACCTCATATCCCACCTTTCCCCTCTATCCATACTATTAATGTGGTCACACAATCACAACAAAAGGATAAAGGGAAAGCCAAAGTGTCCATTGCATGGCCATACCCACCAACTCATCCTAAACCAAACCAGACCAAAACTTTCATGTCTATAGTTAAGGCCAAAGTTACCATCTTAGGCACCTTAGAGTCTAACCCCTTTGAATCCATCAGGAGGGTCATTCTTAAATAACTTCACTAGACCCCAACTAAGATGAGCCTCTACAAGCTCATTTCCACCTCACCTCACCATCGTTAGGCCATGATCAAGGCTATACAAGCCATTGAAGTTAGACTAGGGGATTCCTAACCTATAGAGTCCTTCATAGGTGCTCTCCAACTCTTCACCCTTATTACCTTCAAGGACTCAAAGATACCTTCTATCCATCTTGAGAACTTCTATCTCCCTCTTTTTATAACAACCCACATCAACCAAACCCTAATCAAATGGGTTATGATTGATGGGGGAGCCATCAACATCTTCTCTTCCCATGCCTATGAAAAACTCAAGCTACTAGACAATGTCATGTTCGAAACTTCAGATTTCCTTAGATCCTTTAATGACACTATAACCACTACCTTGGGAACTGTCATCCTTCATATTTAGCTAGGACCTCACATGCTCCTCAAACTCTTTTATGTGGTCAAAGGTGAATTCTAGCACAATGTTTTACTAGGGAGATCTTAGATCTAGGACATGGGTTGTGTACCTTACACCCTCCATCATTATGTCAAGTTTGAACATGAAGGTTAAGTTTTTACCATACAAACTGACCCTATCCCTTTTCTAGCATGCAATATGACCTACTGACCTAATGCCATTCTCTTACCTCCATCCAAAGCACTAAAAATAAACACCACCATTCCCTCACCCACAGAAGTTGAAGCCTTTGCTTCCCTTCCATTGAGGCATCTACCAGTTCATTTATCCCTATAAACCAAATAACCATCAATAATCCTTTAGAACCCACCTTTCAATGCCTTACCCTTTGATAATACCACCTCCTCACCCTTGATGCCTTCTAAACTCCCTAAGAATATGGAAAGCTCAACCATCAACTAGGTTACAATCCCAACATTGGAGCCATTACCCCCTTGGGGCCTCCAAGTTGTCAAAACCACTTTATCTATGGGGGAATTATTAAGCCACTTAACACTACCACCACTCCTTCACCTCAACCATTCACCTCTACCTTTTCTTATTTGCACAACCCATACTTTTCCAAACTATACCTTCATAAGTGTGACTATAAAGGATTTGGTTTAGGATGATATGAGCATGGGCCACACATGTTGACTTTGCTTCAGACCCAAAAGCCTCACAAGAAGCATGAATTTGGTTTCATTCTACCCAATAAGAAGAAATACAAACAAAATACCCCTACCATTGTTGAATAAGATACCCCTTCCTCACCAACACCCCCTCCACCTATGGGTGAGGATGAGGACATCATCCTACCTAATTTGTTTTTAAAACATGATTACCCTCAGCCCCCTGACTTATCAAAAGGAAGGGGCACTTGTATCTATCCATTTAGTCCATCCTAAACTAGTAGGAGAAGACTCTCCTACCATTCACATTTTCCAATATCAAGATGATGATTCCATTCTTACCTACCTTGGTGCACCTAATTCCTCCATCCTCAAACCCTTACCTCTAGAGACATTAACCATATTGAATGAACCCACCACAAATATTGAAATAGGTAGTCTAGACAACCCTCATGTTTTCAAACTAGGCTAAACTCTCACCCATAAGGAACTACAAGACTTCTCTATCTTCCTCTAGGACCACATTATTACATTCACCCAGTCATATGTCGACATGCCCAATATTGATCCCACCATTACCACCCATAACATTGTGACCAATCATTATGCCAAGCTGTCAGATAGAAAATTTACCACATGCATCCTTGCATAGCTCTCCTTGTCAAAGAAGAGCTCCAACACCTCCTTTCTGTCAACTTTACTCAACCCATTGATTATTCATAGTGGGTTTCAAACATCATGCCTATCACTAAAGACATACGGGGATTACGTATCTATGTGGACTTTCATGACCTCAACCTTTCCTACCTAAAGGATGACTTTCCTCTACCTAGCATTGACCAACTTGTTGATCTTATAGTAGGCCATGAAATGTTGTCTCTCATGGATGGATTATTAGGTTATAATCAAATCTTGATTACCCCTAAATATTAGCACAAGATTTCCTTTATCATCCCATGGGGGACTTTCTATTATAGAGTCATGCCCTTCAATCCTAAGAATGTTGGTGCAACCTACCAATGTGCCATGACCTATATTTTTCATGTCCTTATCCATATAATCATCGAAGACTATGTGGATGACCTTTTTGAGATGCCCAAACTTCATAAAGACTACTTAACCATTCTCAAGATTATCTTTGAGTGAGTTATCCATTATCATGTCTGCCTCAATCCCAAAAAATGTATTTTTGGGGTCTTATCAAGAAAAATTCTAGGCTTCATTATTTCCCTTTGAGGAATAAAGGTTGACCTAGCCAAAATCAAAGCCATCCTTGAAATGCTACCTCCAACCAATCTTAAACAACTCTGTAGTTTGTAGGGGAAGCTCCAATCCATTCACTGCTTCATCTCCCAGCTATTTGATCAGTGTCAACCCTTCCACCACCTATTGAAAAAGGACATATATTTCAATTGTAATGTTGATTATCAAAATGCCTTTGATGCACTTAAAGAGTACCTTCTATCTCCACCTGTCCTCACACCTCCTAAGGATGACCAACCTTTTTACCTTTATATCTCTACCACGAACCATTCCCTAAGGGCAATGCTTGCCCATTAGGATGAATACCACAAAGAGAAATCTATCTATTACATTATTTACACACTTTTTGAGTACAAGACTCGATACACACATACCAAAAAACTTTGGCTCTAGTATTCATAGCCACCAAAATTTGTCACTACCTTCTTAACCATAAAACTTTTGTCATAACTAATATCAACCGACTCAATTACATGCACTCTAAACCATACCAAAACTAGTGTATGGCCAAGTGGCTTATGATTTTAGCTAAGTTTGACCTTGAGTTCCTCTAAAAAAAGTCAATTAACGGGCAAGTCATTATCAAAAAATTGGCTGATGCACCCCTAAAAAATAGCCAACCTCATCCTCTTGAGTTTTTAAATGAGTCTATCATAAGCCTATCTTAAATGGATTTCACCAATCAAGTAACCATGTTTTTTTATGGTTCTAAATGTCAACATGGTGGGGGATTCGGTATCATCTATATCCCCATTATTAGTGAACCACTTCCTTTGTCATTTAAACTTGAATTCAAATGTACCAACAATGTGACTGATTATGAAGCCTTAGTAATAAGTCTCCAAACTACCTTCGCCTTAAGAGTTAGAACAATCAATATCTTTAGTGACTCCTGACTTAAGTTCAACCAAGTCTATAGCATTTACCAGTGTAATAATGAAATGATGCAACTATATAGACAACTAGTTATAGAATTCCTAGCATCATTCAAACATTACCATATTCAAACCACCATGTGATCTACTAACAAGTTTACCGATACCATGGCTTCTCTTTCATCTCAGATCCCATCATAACCCTTAGACTCCAAACTATCAATCATTATCCATTGCCTCACCAAACCTTTCTACACCAAATTAGACAATCCAACCATCTTTAGTGTGGAAGAGATTTTGTTTGACCTTTGGTATTAGCAAACCTTTGACTACCTTCACCTTATCATAATTCCCTATGGCATCTCTAGGAATGCTTGTCGAGCATTTATTTATAACACCTCCCATTACACCAATATGGAAGGAATTATTTACAAACATGGTTTTGATGGCCTCCTATTTTTTTGCCTTCATGGTCCAGAAGCCTCTCATGCTATCAAGGAGAAACATGAGGGTATTTATGGGGCCCACTTTAATGGACTTGTTGTGGCTAAGCACATCCTCTGCCTGGGCTATTACTAGCCCACCCTTAACCAAGACTATTATGATTATGTGAAAAAGTGTGTCAAGTGTCAACACACTAATTTACATCATGGACCTAGCAATATCCTTCACACTTCCACAGATTTTTTTCCCTTTTTATAATGGGGTCTTAACCTTATTGGTGAAATCAACCCCCAATCTTCAAAATGAGATCATTATATCATTACCATGACTAAATATTTTATCAAATGGGTGGAATCTATTCCTCTTATCTTGACAAAAGCTAAAAATATTGTCAAATTTATCACCCACCATATGATTTATCATTTTAGTGTTCCCCATAAGATTATCACCGATAATGGCAAATCCTTAAAAAACAAACAAGTCTAGGGCATTTGTGAAGTATTTGGTATTAAAATTATCTTTTCATCACCATATTACCCATAAGTAAATAGACAAGCTAAAGCCTCTAACAAAATCCTTAACAACATGTTTACCAAAATGGTTAATGCTTCGAGTCAGGATTGGTACTTGCACATCCCTTTCGCCTTATGGGCATGTCGTACTACTTTTTCTATCATGTTTGGATCCAAGGATCTATTTCATATTGAAGTCCAAATACCTTCTATTCTTATATCTTTACACAATTTTATTTTAGAAAATGACTATCATCAGGAATGTTTAGCTTAACTTGAGCTACTTGACGAGCGTCATTTGGCTACCCTTTCCCATCTTCATGTCTATCAAGAATGAATAAAATGTACCTATAAAAAACACCTGAAAGTTCAAGAATTCAATATTGGAGATCTTGTTCTCAAGGAAAATCAACATGTAACTAATATGGTTAAAATCAAAAGGGACAAATTTGTTGGCTTGGACCCTACATCATAACCCATAAGTATGGATCAAAAGCTTATCATTTATCCTCTCTTGAAGGCAAACCAAAACCTAATCCTCTTAATGCTCTCATCTACATCCATTTTATTTTTAAATAAGGATCATAATCATCATTTGTCTAACTTAAGCTCATCCCCTAAAAATGCATTCACTTCCCTCTTTTTAGGGGCAATCGACTGAAACTGGATCATGTGATTATCCATCAAAATTATAGCCTAATATTAAACTATGGGTACCATGGCTTTATCCATGGCATGATTCTCATAGTACACCCCATCTCTTTAAAATTGGTTGCTATGGTCGTTTCCACCTATACCCCTTTTTCACTGACTAGACCTTCATGTCAACCTAGTCTTGACTTCGTAAAGGTAATCCCTTGAGCATGTATAAGCAAGTATATGTCAAGCAAAATTAATATCAAAAGTCAAAAACAAATCATGGGTCATCCTTAGCATTTAAAGAATGCTCCCTTGAAGGATAGTTGTTAAACCCTTATTTGAAATTACAAAATGTAACGTGGATTGCTCCCTTGAAGGATAGATATCAAAAACATTTGAACTTAGCACATAAACTTAGATGACTCCTTTGAAGGATTGCTGAGTAAAGAATTTGTCAAAGCTAGTAATTTATTGAAAACGTTCCACATTGATCAACTTCCCCAACTCTAAATCAAATTCAAAATAACAAAAGACCCCAAGCAAAAACAAAAGAATTTTAAAAGCCACAATCGGCTCTCATAAATGCAATAATCTTGGAAAGCCACAATTGGCTCTCCCTAGTAGACTTCCCACATTGATCAGTCTACACTTTATATATAAACATAGAATTGCTTATACTACCTCTTTGGAAACCTATAAAAAAGGCATACTAGTCTCACTAACGGTTTCAATTTCACCCATTCTCCCTCCACATATCATATGCATGGGACTATGAGCTTACTTAATACACTATGATAAAGATACCTATTTACCAACCTAAGCACACTAACGTGAAGCATTCGAATGGATGATCTTCACAAAGACAATATAACTTTGGGTTTTGTGTTAGTCTTTATCAATGAAAAGGCATTGTGTTCCTTTTTCTTATCTTTTATCAATTCATGTGGATATACCTCTCATGATTCTTATTTCTTTCCTACACATCTTGTTTTTTACCTAATTACTTCATGTATTTTCATCTTTAACCATATTCACATTCTATGTCTCTAATCATGAACAACAAACATCACATCAAAAGTGTGAACATTATCAACTATGTCAACAAGCAATACCATTTATCTCTCTATGCCCCAGACCCAATATACACATATCAAAATAGACCATAAACATAAACCTATCCATTTACAATTATCACATCATATGAGCCTATAAGCATACCATTGCACCAATATAAGCATAAACCAAATCAAGGAACAAGACATCATAACATATACCATTTACCATTCTATCCATATAACCACAAACAAAACCATTACATTATCATATAACATACATCCATAAATAACACATCCTATCATATCCATGAACAAAATCACAACATCATAGCTATATTTCTAGCATCACATGACTAAGCTACTAATTAGAAAACTAACATCATAACCACAAGTCAGGAACCATAATCATAAAAATGAGCACCACATGAACCATAAGCATCCATCATATATACCATTAAAAACCATACATCATATACATTGAATCATGAAAAAAAATAATACATGTAACAATGTATCAGCTCTCTCAAAAAAATATACATCTTGTTACATCAACACATAGGTCGATATCAAAATAGTACATCACAATAATGCATTTGAACATAATCACCAACATGTCACACTACCAATAGCCCCATCTATGCCTAAACCTATACCTAATGGTGAACCCCTAAGACCCTTACCTAACCCACTATAGTAGCCCACTGACTTGGAGTAGCTATCGAGGTCCCACCAGCCAAACTAGCTCTATACTCTTCATATCTCATGGCCTAAGGTAACTAGTCTAGAACCATCACCTCATAATATCTAATCTCCTCTATGGTGGCTACATACCATGACTGTGGCACTATCCTTGGTAGCCCTCTTACTGCTGCACCTATTCTATCCCTTTGTTTGAGTAGGTCTCTCTCACTTGTAATGGTGGAAAGTTGACCCTATAATATGGTGATTTGTCCTTTTAGTGTGGCCACTTGTCCCTACAACACCTATATCTAAGCCTTGACCATAGCCAATATTACCCCTACCTATCCATCTTGGTTGGCTAGATATACTACCATCAATCCTACCCCTCCATCATCTCCACCCATATATAACACTACATAGATTGGTTAGTACCAAGCCATATAACCATTAGTGTACCTTACATCATCCATGGGGTCCCTAACAAGAATCTCCTCAAACCCACCATCTAAAACTATTAGAGTAGGCTAGGTCACTGACAACTAAACCTCTGAGCCTTGCCTCTTATATCAAGGATGTGGACCCAATACACCTTATAGTAAGCCAAATTGTCACTCAACTCAACCTCACCCTCTCAACAACCTAAATCCACCTATAACTCTAAATAGTGAGGGTCTACCTCCTATAGCCTAGCCAGATGGAAAACTATAGATATGGCCTCTAAGTGATGTCCATAGTTACCAAATCACCTAGTGCACCTCTAAGCCAATTGACATCATGTGCTCCAGATCCTACCCTTGATGTAACCACACCATCTCTCCATCTCATAAATATGATAGGGAACTTGATCTATGTATACCCTGACCATGGTAATCTCATTGACCTTAGAACTTGGATGTGCTCATAAACCTAGCAAAAAAAAATTAGGCCCACATTGATACCATATCTCTTGTGGTGTCTAAATCCCCACAACTCCTTATACATTTGAACCAACAAAATTGAGACCCAACCAAATAATATCATCCCAAGAAATAAATCCACAATTATAACTAACAATACATAAGGAAACCTCTCGTTACTCAAATTTGGGAGCCTAAATCATGTAATCACAACCATCAACATCATAATTAATCTCTTCTCCTTTGGATCTCTCTCATATAACCCTATGTACTCAAACCCTCTAGAATGCCACCTGACCTAGTCACTATCATCTCCATATAAATACTCAACACACTCATCCCACTCCTTCTCTATCTATTAAATTACCTCACCACATAGTGGGAGTCAAGTGATCCTATGTACATCCTTTGAGAGAATAGTCATCTCCCTAGTTGATAGCAAGAAGGTATTAGTAGCAGGATCCCATCTCTCAATGAGTGTTACTATTATTGATGCATCCATAATCACATGCTGGTAGTTGCTCCTAGCCCTACCTCCTCCATATGTACCCAATCATCTATAGTCATCCCTTTGAGAAGTGTAAGGAAGATGTATGGCACATGGTCATGCATTTAGATCTATTTTGAGCCTATACCAATCAAAAAGATTGGCTTAGAACCTAACTAGTCTCATCTACCCTATCTTTTAAATGTGTCCCTAACCCTAACCTATTTGACCTAACCATAACCATAACCCATTTACCCCTTTCACCCAACCCATTTGACCAAAATTTAACTTAACCACTTATCTTAATCCTAACCATTAAAATTTAAAATTGAATACCATACCTAAGCCCTAAATACTTTTGAAAACCCTACCATATCCTAGATAACTATCAAAGGTCATGTTGACCACTAATAGTTAGGGACCCCTAGTTCTTAAGGTGTCGATCATCGACGATCAGACCTGACCATCGATGATCACCTATGGGTATTCTATGGTTAGATGCGCAAAACCCCCAAGGTCAAAAATAGTAAACAAAATTAAAGTACACTAACCTAAGCACCCTACATAGCTAACATGATAACCAATTGCCCTACCCACCCTATCAAATTGACACTCTACCCACCCTATCAAATTGACACTCTACCCACCTTTTTAATCAAAACCTCTAAAAACCCTACCTAGGGCACACATGCCAAAATAATAATTTTCATACCTACCCAACCCAAGTAAATTCAAAATAGCAAAATCAAACTACACTACCAATTTAAATGTACCCCTACCTAATTTCATGACTTCTTTCATGGTCTGAGCCCATGAGCAAGTGCATGGTTGCATCATTGTGCTCCTTCCATCCTATACCCATACAATCACCCACAGACCTCTGGCTAATGAGCAACACCCACCTCAACAAATACCTTCCTTAAAAAATTCAAAAATCACCAAAGCTTGATCAAACATAGTGAAATAGTAATAATGATAAAATGACTTTTGTTTTTGACTTTTACCCCTTCCCTTACCATCGATGATTAGGGTGACCATTGACTATCACCTTCTGGGGACCCTGACCATCGATGGTCAAGAAACCCTTTACACCCCCAATTTCATTTATACCTATAACCTACCAATTTATAGCATAACTATACCAAGATATTTCTTACTTTTGGAGATGCCTTTCTCAAACTAGCTTGACCACCTCATCACCTCACCATTGGTCTACTTCGGCTCTTCTGGTGCACAATTTTATGACACTTATTACATGGTCCTTTAAATATAGTGACAACATTTCCATGTTGATCTATTTTGCATTTTGCACCACCTCACGTATACTGACCCATTTGTGTCTCACTAGGAGCACTTCCTACCTTGGATACCTACTAGACATGACCCATTCATGTTTTCCATGGGATCACTTCCTACTTTGGATACCCACTGGAAACATGAAAATTAATTATGAGACTTACGTTTACAATTTTTTTTATCCACCACACCTATAAATAGTCACACAGTTCACTTTTCACTTGCCTACATAACACTAACCCTTATTTTTACCAACCTTAGGAATTTTAGTGTATCCACGATCTTAGCTATCACACCCTTTTATCACATTTTGTGTGCAAGTTTGCATATCAAATACCCAACTTCATGTCATCACCTTGTGACTCACCATTTATCACTTATAAAACCCATACCCATTTTCACTTCACTTCACTAACTCTTGGTTTAAGGGGGAACACCTCTTTCCACTCTCGAGGTAGCCAGACCCTTGACCCATACTCTATTTTTGTTTTGTATCTTGTTCATGTAAGTTTCATAAAAAAAAGGGCAAAATGTAGACATCATAAATATGCACACCTACATTTTCAAATGTTAAAAATCCCCTTAGACCTACCTAAGACCCCCTTGAGACCAATCTACACCTATCTGGCCTCACCAAACCCATTTGCACCTAGTTTCACCAAGCTAAGTGAACTTGACCTTTAAGACCCTTTTCCTTTGGACCATGACCATCGACGGTTAGGGTGACCATCGATGGTCAGCCTTGGGAACCCCTGACCTTCGATGGTCAGAATCCACCTCTTAAAAAACAACATGCAAACCACCCACATTACTTTTATAAATATAACTTGTCTAATTATAACTGTGAGCCTTTGTATGGATTAATTATATTTAGATGACCCAATTACACCTTCACTTCCACCTCTTATTTGTGCATATAAGAGAGAGACCTGAGAGGTCAAAACATCTACAATAATTATCAAGAGCTCAGGCATCCAAGATTTTTATTTTACAGGCCAATTAACATCATCATCATTATCAAACATCAACCATCTTATTAAGAGCTGACTTATCATGGCCTCTCAACCAAGCTCTCAAGTACTGCTACTCTATTAGAATTAAGCAAGATTCTACTAAAAGGCTAATTACATCAACCACCCACCCAACTGACTTATGGTAAGACACATACTTGTTTGTCAATATTCATGTGCCTTAATTCCATTCACAATCAACCTAGCCCTTGCCTAAATTTTTAAATCCATCTATGAGATCCCATCACTCATCTATTTGTTAAACCCAAAATTCCATAGTCAACTATCGATAGTCATACCCAACCATTAACGGTCAGGCATAACCATCGATACTCATCCCAACCATTGATAGTCACTTGTGGCACCAAAACTAGCAACCTATTTTTACCCACCTACACCCAATCAAATCTAGTTTTTTATGTTTTTGACTACTCATAGACCTCTTTCAGATTTTTTGAAGCATACCCCAACCCCTTAACACTAGTATTAATGAGTTTATCATTAATTTGATCATTTATAGTCTATTTTCTCAATAAACATTCTTGTGTTTGGTTTTAGTAATCTTCTTTAATTGATGTAAGTACCTTATTTATAGTTTTTTGAACTTGACTATTTAAAATGTGTGGATTGACAACCCCTAATGAATCTCTTACTTTTAGGATCTAGCTATCACTAGGCAATCCACCCAACTATCTATCTAATAAACAAATTTGCTTTAGTGCTTTCTTATTACAAGTCTTCCTCCCAAGCCAAAGAAGAGCTCTTCACAATCTTATAATTCAATACATGCACAACCAAATAGGTTTTTCAACCACACTCATATTAAGTTTCTTTTCTCTCTTTCTTTAGAACTTAAGTGAAAATTTAAATGAAACACCCAATTTGATGGTTGTTATTGAATGCTCATATTAGTCCAAGGCTATTAATACTCAATAGAATATTGATAATATGGAGATAATATATTATTCCAACTTTTCATATCCTATATTTGATATTGGGGTGACAAAGGCATTCATCTAGGACTACCTTGAGTCACGCTTGTCATCTCCAATTCTAGTCCTGAAATCACCTGCTTCATAGTTGTTATTTATTATGTTGCCACTATGAAGACATTCTTAGTTATATCTTTCTTCAACCCTTGTAATGCTCATAAATTATTTTCATCATGGTTAGTGGACTTACAAAAATTGTAAAACAAAACCTATAATTTTTGTATGTAGTGTTATAAAAGATTGCACTTGGAAGTCGCATGCCCTACCACCCTGCATATTTCACAAAACTCATTGTTAATCTTAAGATAATAATTTATATGATGTCCTTCCCATCCACATTCTGTGCACCATAAGCTTAGTTTAGGATTATATTTTTTATTCATCTCATCCATTCTTCTAAATAATGCATCTATTTTGGCCTCAACCTTGGAACTAGCTAAGGGAGCATCCACATAATATTCTATTTATTACGAATATAGAATGCAAAGCAATATTAATGAAATAAATATGAAAATAAATGTAGAAAATATAACACAAGAGAGACACAAATTTAATGTGGTTCACCCAATATGGGCCACATCCATATAAAAATAGCTAATTATTCTCTTATTCAATCCAATAAATGAAGGGATAAACTTAAAATACATCCACTGTAATCTTATCTTCACTCACACACAGTGTGACATCATGATTAAAATTCCCTCATATCAAAGGAGCTTTACATATTTGGCCAAAAATGCACTAGTATAATTTCTACCATTATATTTGTGACCTAATAGTGAATGATCTAGATTTACTATGAAATTATAATATTTTACAATACATTTTTCGCATTATTTTGCTTCATCATTGCCCCCTAGACCCCCATGGAGACCATAGTGGGGGGGGGGGGGAATTCCCCCCCCACACCCCCAATCAGGAATTGAGCATTACAATAAGATCAAGATTTACCATCCAACAATCACCCACTTGGAGACTGATTACTGCAACTCCATTGTTACAACTCTTCCTTGAAATTTTACTTGAACCCTTGACATGTTTCTCATCTTCCTTATTATCCCTAAAGACCTATTAAATCTGAGAAACTCTCTAGATTCTATTTTTTGACTACTTTTTTTAGTATATTTATAGGATTCTAACTCATATGGATCTTTTCCAACTTTAGTGAACCATCTTCCAAAACTTAATGAATGAAGTGATACTCGAGTTGTATATGTTTGGTTCTTGAATAGAATATTGTGTTCTTTGCTAAATGAATTTCACTATGAGCAATCTTCTTACTTATGCCTCAACTCTTCCATGAACCATTGCATCCATATCATCTCCTTGCTTGTTTCTATAGCTAAAACATACTCTGCCTCTATAGTTGACAAAGCAATTATCTTCTATAATTTTGAAATCCAACTAACTGTTATGTCACCAATAGTGAATAGATAACCTATGGTTCTCCTCCTACCATCTAAATCTCCATCCATGTCTACATCAACATATCCTTGTAAGGTAACACTTGACCCTTCATATCATAATTATCTATTAATGGTCCCTCTCAAGTACCTAAGAATCCACTTGACTGCATCTCAGTGTTCCTTTCTTGGATTTTTCATAAACCTACTAAAAACTCCAATTGCATGAGTAATGTTTGGTCTTGTACACACCATAACATACATTAGACATCCAAATTTTAAAGCATAGGGCATTTTAGACATGCAATTGATTTCTTTTTGCATTTTAAGACATTATTCCTTGCTTAATTTGAAGTGCCATCCCAAAGGTGTACTCAATGGTTTTGCATCTTGCATATTGAACCTCAATAACACCTTCTTGATGTAGTCTTCTTGAGATAATTTTAATTTTATATTTTTCATATCTCTTATTATTTTCATACCAAGGATTTGCTTTGTAACACCTAAATCCTTCGTTACAAATGAATTGTCAATTTTTATTTTGAGCTCATTTATATCATGCATGTTAGACTCTATAACAAGCATGTCATTTACATACAATAACAAGATAATATAGCTACCATTATCTAATCTCTTAAAATAAACACAATGGTTAGAATGACATCTACTATAACCTTGTTCTATCATAAACATGTCAAATTTCAAATACCACTGCCTTGAAGCTTGATTTAGGCCATACAAACTCTTCTTCAACTTGCACACCATTTTTTCCTTACCATTGACTTCGTATCCCTATGGCTTTTCTATATATATTTCTTCCTCCATGTCACCATGAAGGAAAGTAGTCTTCACATCTAACTGTTCAAGGTACAAATCTTCTACTGCTACCAAACTTAAAATAATTCTTATAGAAGTCATTTTAACAACTGAAGTAAATATTTTATCAAAATATATACCTTTGTTTTGTACAAACCCCTTTACAACAAGTCTGACATTATACCTCTTTTTTCCTCCATCTTCTTCCTTCAACCTATAAACCCATTTATTTTGAAATGCTCTTTTACCTATAGGCAATTGAACCAAATTCCAATTTTGGTTATGTACCAAGGATTCCATCTCATTTTTCATGCCTTGTTCCCACTTCTTTCTAGTTTCTACCAGCATTGCTTCTTCATAATTTTTCAGCTCACCACCATAAGTCAATAATAAATAATAAAGTGAAGGAAAGTATTGTTTAGGGAGTCTACTTACTTTGGTAGATCTTCCAACTGCACTTTCATAAGTTTGAAGTACTTATTGTTATTGCACATTTTAATTTTATATCATTTTTGGAATTTCATTTCCAATGATTTCATCAAGTACTACATATTTTGTATATGGCTTTTCTTGTTTCTTTCCCTACAACTGATCTTTGTACATGACCTTCTTATTAAAGATCAACTCTCTACTCCTAATGATTTTGTGATTTTTAAAATCCCATAAATGGTAACCAAAATTATTAACTCCATATCCAAAAAAAGTACATTTCTTGGATTTTGATTCAAGTTTGGTTCTATTTTCTTTATCAATATGGACAAATGCTTCACAATCAAAAGTCTTTAAAAAGGAATAGTCTACCTTTTTACCTATCCATACTTCCTCTAGAATGCTATCATTTAAAGGACTTGGAATCCCTATATTTATTAAGTAAATAGTAGTATCCACAACATCTACCCAAAACTATAAGGGCAACCCTACATGCAATCTCATACTCTTTGCATGCTCCATGATAGTCTTGTTCATATTTTCTAACACACCATTTTCTTATGGTGATCTTGGAACCATCTTGTCTATATGAATCCCATGGGATGAATAGTAATTATCAAAATCTTTGTTGCAGTATTCACCTCCATTGTCTAATCTGACACACTTTAACTTATTTATTATCTCATTATCAACCAAAGCTTTCTATTTCTTAAAAGTATCAAAAACATCAATTTTTTTCATATGAAATAAACTCAAGTTTTTCTAATTACATCATCAATAAAATTAATATAATAAGAAGAACCACCAAGGGATGATACCTGAGCCAGTCCCCATACATCTATGAATTAACAATTTGACTCAAGAGAGGATGGTTAGTATTGTGTTAGTTCCAAAATGAAAACAAAATGAAATAAACACACTAGCATAACATCTCTAGGCCTACTTGCTAGGGAGAGCTTAGTTAACAAAAAAAAATATAAATACAACTAAAACATGAAAGAAACCTTCTTTCACCTTCCTTTGATGATAAAAAATGCTTGTTGTAGTGGCTTGCTCGACTTTGTGCTCATAAAGTCTGCATCAATGGAAGCTTGGCTACCTCCATCTCTCCTTGACACTTGATGTGGCTTTGGCTTGGATTTGGTTCAATATTTTGTCATTATAAAAATAAGTACATGAAGCTTTCAAAGGCAATTGTGCATGATAACTTTGGCTTATGAGAGCTTAAAATTTATGTGGTAAGGCCTCCTATTTATAGAATTTAGAAAATAGCTAGAATCAACCTGAACTGTCCATCTCAAAATTGAGATGTGTGGCTAAGGATTAATCTAATTATGTAATTAAAAATCCATAAATAGGCTCATCAATATTCGGAAAAGAGGAGCATTTAAGAGACATGGGAAACATTGATGAGGTATGGGAGGGGTTAACCTTGATATTTTATGTATTTATGGCCTAGGGATGTTTTCTCAAGAAATGATGTCACCTAATGATGCAAATATTAAATATCATTTCTAAAAATAAGTATTCAAAAAATTTCCATGGAATCATTAATTAGGCCCTAATTTGGTTTAATTATCTCTTAAGCATGATTAAGCATTTTATGCACACATTACTCAAATTGAATACAATGTCTTATTATTGGCTCAAAATTTGACTGGATTGGAATTAGAAGTTGATGTTAGATGCATTGGATATGTTATCATATTTAGGATGATATCAACACTATATAACAAAGGCACATGTCTCATGCAAGAGATTTGATATAAAAGAGTAATCCAGAGCACCCATATGTAAAATTAGCATTTTGACTTGAAATAATCTGATCAAAGATAGTTGGATCAAAAATTATATTTCCCCATTTAATGATACTCTAGCCAAAATCATCACTTGAATATATTAGTTTCAAATAATTTAAAGTATTTTAGTGTTTTTAGGCCAAATTATGCATTTTGGTAGAAATTGGTCAAAAGCCTGATTGAAGGTTATCACTGGCCAGATTTAAGTGTCTATAATTTTCCCTTATTTGAAAAGGCATTGCAAGATATAATCATAGTAATGTCTTATAAAACATTGAAAAGGCCCTGTATGCTTATAACTTTAAAGGCAATTGATGAACTGTATGATGCCCCCATGAGGGAACAGTTGACACAAAGAAAGTTCAACAAGCGATCCCTTGAAAGAAAGACTGGAGACGAGGGGACCAAAAAAAGGAAAATGATGGGATGAGAACACAATGATATTGAAAAAGTAATCAAAATCATTGAGAATACAAGTGAGATGGTTTATAATGGTTTTTCCAAAGGTGGTTATAAGCATTATACCCTGATAGTGGCAACATAGCATAAAAACACAATGACTTGCCCAAAGACAGTTATAATCATTAAGAAGATGAAGCTGTCCTAGTTAGAATAGAAAAATAAGATAAAAACATGCCCCTATATGGATAAAAAAATTAAAGTGGTGACAACATAATGATTTTCCCAAAGGTGGTTATAATCATTGAGAAATGCAGGTGTGATGGTGTGCAATGATTTACCCATATGTAATTATAATCATTAGACCTTGATTACGGTAAACATGATTGATTGGATAATTGATGATGGTAATTATATATAGATGATAAAGTGAATCAAAACAACCTACTATTATGGATATACTCATCTGAATTAACAAAGGTTGAACTTCTTTTGTTATGTAATTACTCTATGTGAGATATGATTGGGATTGAATCGAGATGTTGGTGTCGAAGAGATGTCGATGCTGCCATTATTGAATAAAATTCCTAAAGTTTAGGTTTGTTGTCTCATGTGTCAATAGGAAGCATGGTATAACATCATGAGAACTTGGTTGAAATATGCATAAAGACTGACTCCCAAAATCTAATACTTAATAAAAAATAATGCACCAATGATAAAAATCGTAATGATAATGTAGATGTATGAATATGGATGAACTAAAGAAATAATGTGTGTAAGGAATCACCCAATGAATGCATATATATTAAATCAAGGAAATAATACTGAAAGCAAACAAACAGGCATACAAACAAAACAATAAAAACATAAACAATCTAATTTAAGCCATACAGACATTGCCTTTAGAAAATAGGTGACAACTTTAAAAACTAATAGAATGAGGGAATAGAAGAAAAGGAAGGGGGTGGTCGTGATGTCTCCATATTCACTAAGAAAGTAAACACTGCTTACATAGTTTCATGGATGTAATATCCAACAAAAACTTCAAGCCAAATGTAGTTCTCCTGGGAAATAGGAAGAAAATGATAACTGATGAAAAAACATAATGGATGGAATAGAAGAATAGGAATGGTCCTTACAAATGGCAAGTGCATGAGATAAAAGGCCAAAAAATATGGAGAAACTAAGGAACAAGTGATTTGGTTGTGACTTAGTAAGGTTTCCGAGAATCCTTAAGGCAAAAAAGTGGTCAATGTTTTTGGTTTTTTGCTAAGGGTTTTACAAATGTTATTGGAATTTTGGAGTATATCAACTCAATTGAGAATGACAAGATATTAAAATACTTCAAGCTCATAAAATGGTGAAATCATAGCTTATGTTACTTGAAAAATGGTGAGAGCGTAGCTTAGGTTTCTCACAAAATAGCTAGAGCATGGTTTAGGTTGCTTATAAAATGGTGAGAGCATTACTCAAAAAATGGTGAGAGTGTGGCTTAGGTTGCTCATAAAATGGTGAGATCATGGCTTAGGATGACTAATCTGACCTTAACAAGTATCAAGCACTACCTATATAGTCCTAGGGTAGGACCTTAATTCATTGTTGTTCCACCCTATATCAAAAGAATTTGACTAGTGTAGAAGTTAATTCAAACAAAATAGGCATAGCTAGTATAAAAACATAGTATGGTATAAGAAATGGCAATTTGGTATATCAAGGATCAATGAACAAATGTTTCTCCTAGTTTTCCCATAGGTGTTATAACTAGGACACAATAACATAGATCAATGGTTCTAATTTTTCCATAGGTAGTTATAATTAGTAGCAAGATCAATGATAAGAAATGAATAATGAACGAAGGATGCAACTACCAAAAATTATATCACACTACTCCAAAATACTATCTCTTTCTAAAATTCTCAAAACAACTACTAGAACTGATCAGATTCATTGGTGCTAAAAATGTGCAACTAATGATGAAACCAAGGTCAAATAGGCTAGGTAAATAGGATTCAAAATATGCTAGGTCAATAGAATAAAAGTCCCTATCCAATAGTGATGGGCTAAAAGGAGTGATAAGAATGATATTCATACAAAGAAGAATAGTGATAAATGACACAACGGAAATGGTCCTTATAGACAATACACCATGGTGCTGAAGCATATTATTGCTTGAGGTGAATAACATTCATTGACTCAGGAAGTTCATCTCCATCTAGTATGGTGAGCCTGTATGCTCTTGATCTATAATCTATAGTAATGATGAAAGGCCTTATCCAATTTGGTTTAAATTTAGCTTTATGATTCTTCTCAACCATGGTATTCTTTTAGTTTTCTGTAAGAACAAGATCACCAAGTTCAAATGTTCTATACTTGATGGATCAATTGAAGTGTCCTTTGAAGTCAATTTTGATATGCCTAAATATTGTTGAGTGTAGCTGTGCACTTTTCATCAAGTAGGTTTAGCTCTTGCAGGCAAGCTACTTGGTAATCATGATCATCTAGGGCATGCTTGAAAGATATACACAGTGAAGGTAACTCGACCTCAATGGGAAGATTGGATTCTATACCATAAAAAAATAAGTATGGAGTGGCTCCTATGGGGGTATGGTGATTTGTATGGTATGCCCAAATGGTACGAAATATCTAAAGGTGCTAGTCATGATTGACATCATTAACAATCTTTTTGAGAATCTTAACAATTGTTTTGTTGGATGCCTCATCTTGACAATTACCTTGAGGGTAATATGTTGTAGATAAATGTTGTGTGATGTTGTATTTAACAAATATCTTGTTGGCATCTTTTTTCTTGAATTATCTTCCATGATTAGATATAATGTCAAAAGGGATATCATACTAGTAAATGAGATGGTTGAAGATGAACTTAGAAATTTGCTTTCTAGTCATGTAAGTGAGGGTTATAGATTTGACCTACTTAGTGAAATATTTGATGGTGGTAAGGATATGTTTATGGTGATTTGAAGATGTAGGATTTATTTTCTCAATGAGGTCGAGTCTCCATGTAGCAAATGGCCATGGTGTCAACATTGGCTTCACAGTCTTAGCTGGGGCATGAATTAGATTGGCATGCCATTGACATTGTCACACTTATTTACATATGAAGCTACATCTATGGATATCATGGGCCAATAATAACCTATATGTAAAAGCTTTTTGGATAAGATTGCCCTGCTAGAGTGGGTACCACATTATCCTTCATGTACTTCTCATAATGCTAGTGTAGATTTTGCCAAAGTTAAATAGTGAAGTAGAGTTCCATCAAAATTATGGTAGTAGGGGGTTGATCCAAGTAGAGTACAATGAGTGGAGTGATGGATAAAGGCTTTGGTTTGTTTGCAAGATAGATCAAGTGGTATAACTTGGTCATGGAAGTAATTATAAAGGTCTAAATACCAGATAGAATTAGGACTAATAATATCACAAATCATTGTAACAACTGAAGGTTCATGAGTTAGTGCAACTAAATTATTGATAAGGAATTGATACTCTCTAGCTTTGTCTTTTTGTCAAATCAGGGAGCCAATATTAGTCATGGCATCAACAATTCTATTACTAGCCCTTGGTATATGCTCAAATTGGATATCTGCAATTTGCTATTTAAGAGTGTCAACCATAGCTTTTTAAGGAACCAGCTTGTCATCTTTAGTTTGGAAATGATTGGTGAACTTATTGATGATTAAATAAGAATCACCATAAACTTTGAGATGAATTTTTTTCCACTATACTACCTGTCAAAGTCCTACAACAAGTGCTTCATACTTGGCCATGTTATTAGTACAAGGAAAATTGATTCTTAAAGACTTGGGAATTAGACCCCCCTATGGTGTAATAGATAAATGGCTTATCTCTAATCCATATGCAATAAATAATCCATCAAAATATAGATTCTAATGTTACTCTTCAAGAGGTATTTCAATGATGGTCATGATGGATTCATCAAAAAATTGGAATGTAAGTGGTTTTATGTCTATGAGGGGTGCTTCAACAAGCTGATCTATAAGGATCTATCCCCTGATTGCCTTTTGATTGACATACTCTGTGTCAAACTCACTAAGAATCATGATCCACTTGGCCATTCTACCTTGTAAATATATTTTAGATAGTAGATACTTGAGTGGATCTACTTTTGAAATGACCATGGTCTTATTGTTCAACAAGAAGTGTCATAATTTTTGAGTTATGAATACCATGGCTAGATAGGCTTTTTCAATAGGCGTATATTTGTGTTCATACATGACCAATGTATAGCTTAAGTAGTATACTGCAATATTTTTCATTGTCATCATTTTGAACTAGAATTACCCCCAAGGCATTATCTATAGCTGATAGATATAACAAAAATGGTTTTCCTGACATAGGGGGTAATAAAATAGGTAGATTTGCTAGGTAATCTTTGAGATGTTGAAAAGTTTTTTGGTAGTGATTATCCCAGTGGAATGCAACTCTCTTCTTTAGAATATGTGTAAATGGATGACACTTGTTTTCTAACTAAGATATGAAACATCGAATTGATTGGATCTTGCCCTACAAACTATAGAGTTGCTTCAAATTGGTTGGTGGCGGTATCTTTGTTATAACTTTGACTTCAGCTGGATCGAATTCAATGCCTCTATGAGACATGATGAAGCCAATTAATTTGCCTAATGTTACTTCAAATACACATTTTTTTAGATTCAATCAAACTTTTTACTCTTGTAGTCTTTCAAATATTTTACGTAGGACTACTAGATGGTGGACCCTAGTTTTTGATTTGCCTAGTATGTCATCGACGTAGTATTTAATAATATCATGCATCATATCATGGAATATGATGTTCAAGGATATTTTATATGTAGCTCCAAAATTCTTAATACCAAACAACATTACCTGATAACAGAATGTTTCGCATGGAGTGGTGAATGTTGTCTTATGTTGATCTTCTAGTTCTATTCTAATTTGGTTATATCTTGAAAAGCCATCCATGAGTGAAATCATCTCATATCCAACAGTGGAGTGGATGATCATATCAATATTAGGCAATGAAAATTCATCTTTAGGAAAAACCTTTTTTATGTATAAAAAATTAGTACAAATTATGATTTTTTCAGGCCTTTTGCTAACATGTACAACATTAAATATCCATTCTGAGTAATCAATGGATTGAATACATCTTTCTTCTAAAACTTTTTTCCAACTCTTTCTTTACTAGTACAAAGATATGAGGATGCATCTTGCAAAACTTTTCATTAACTAGTTTGGCATCAGGATTTACCACAAGGTGATGTAAAATGAAGGCAGGGTCCAAACCTAGCATGTTAGAATATGCCCATGAAAATATATCTACAAATTCTCTCAATAGAGTTACAAATACTTTACATTCCTCCTCAGTGAGGGACATGCCTAATTTTATCCATTTGGGGTCTAATGGAGTGTTAATGTTTACGTGTATTGTATCCTAAACTAAAAGGGTTGAACTATCTTCTAAGATAGTAGGTAAAGACTTGGACTATTGGGTTATATCAGAGTCCTCTGTTAGGACTTGCTATTCAACTTCCCTTAGGCATGATGAATCTGAGTCCCCTAATGAGAAATATGGCCATGTGATATAAATAGTTAGAAATTCTTGAAAAATTTAATCAAACACCTATTATTTCTCAAAAATGAACTCAGATCCATAGGTAAGTTCATCGTTGGTGGTCTCCCAGTCTAAATTTGAAGAAGAATGAACACCCCCATCTAATGGCACCTAAAACAAGTTTTCACCATTAGATTAGCCTTTATATTTAATTTTTCCTTGGTTAAAAAGCACCTCAAAGAGGTTTTCACTTTGGGACCTCAATGTTTTATTTATTTATTTTTGGATAAGGGTGTTCACCCGCTTTCCAAAATAGGCTTCAGGATTTAATGTGATTGAGAACCCTGATTTATGATCTCCTAATAAAACATTGTCTCTAAGGCCTAGGAAGTCACAAAATGCCTCATCATTTTGAAACTCATCAATCAACAAATTGTATTCTTGTTGGTCCCAATTTATCAGTTGGTAATAGTATAATGGTAATGGCTTATTACAAATGATTAGGCTAAGGGTAAATATGGCATCATTATCAAACATGTTAGTCTTAGCTAGGTCATTAAACATAAGACTAGGATCAGACTCTATTTTGGTATCAACATCATCATCACTAGCCACAGGAGATGGAACTCAAATGAGATATGTGGGTCACCCCTAGGTGGTTTAAATCCAAGTCCATAAGGTCTTTTGTACTTAGTCATGGAAATTGGCTCAATGGTTCTTTGTTGATTTGGTCTAAGGCCTCTTTCTTCATAATATTGATGTTCCATGATCCTATTGGGAATTGGATACTTGGTGCTCTTGTAACCATTGACCAATTTATCATTGTATAACCATGATTCATCTCTTTAGAGAGGGTCTTGTTCTTGGCTAGATGCAATATGAATGTGACTAGTCATAGATTATGAAGTTTATCTTTATCTTTTCATTGCCAATGAATTTGTGGGGTAACTTTAGGTCTTCCAAAGGTCTTGGGATCTTGAGGAAGATTGACAATATGAAAGGTATCATGGGTCACATACTCCCCTAGGCCATTATTTGTAATGGTGAAATGATTTTAAGCTTCAGGAGGTGGCATATGGGAAAGGGAATCTAGGGTATTAAGTTTTATGCAATTATCCTCTAGAGGATCAATAAGTATGGTCTTTCCTTTATCCTATTTAGAACTTAGATTCATGTCATATTGGTAATTATAGCTTTGAAAATTGGCCTAAAGATGTTTGCAGTGTTTATATGGGTGCAAATCTCTTGGAATATTCACCTCCATCTCTGAATGGGAGAAATTGATACATTGGTGCAGTGTTGATAAGATTACATGAATCTCATGTAACCAAGGCCTACCTAGAAGAATATTATATGACAACTCAAGATCAAGCACATGGCAAAGTGTATCAAGGGTCAAAGTCCCAATTATAATTGGCAAGATAATGGTGCCTTATGGTTCTCTCTCCTGATTATCATAGGATTTAATAATTATCATTCTTGGTTAGAGATCTACCATTGTGTACCCAAGAAGCTTGATGAGCTTTAGAAATACTATGTTGAGGATTGATCTATTGTCTATAAGGACTCATTTAAATTTATACCACTTTATACAAACTTCTATATATAATGGATTATTATGGAACGGGCTAAGGGAGGACATATCACTTTGGTTGAATGTGACTTGTTGGGTTGAAGCTAGGTGTCCAATCAAAGCTTGAAATTTATTAAGGGATATGTCACTGGAAATAATGTATTGGGTTAAAAACTCATTCAAAATGTTCTTGTGGATTGTTGACATTCACAACAAATCTAAAATAGAGATTTTAGCTGGTGTCTTCTATAATTGTTCCATAATATCAAACTTATTTTTTGAGTCAGTGGTAAATGGCTTATTATGAGGTTGAATGATTGGTTAGATAATGGGTAAGGTGGAAGATGGTTGTGGGATTAGAATAGTAATTTGTCACCTTTGAGTTATGATTGTACAATTAGGAATAAGTATAGGACCATGATTGCTAACAAATGATAGTGATGGTGTGGGACAAGATAGGACAAGTCTTGATTACTGGTGCACTTGTATGTGGTCACGAGGCAAGGATGAGTTATCAGTATAAGGTCCAAAAGAGAAAATATTAGTTTTTTGGTTTGCTTACATGTGATCCCAGGTCAAAGAAGGATTATCCATGTAATTTGGCTGAGTGGCATTGTTTAACAATGGTATAGTTTGATTGGTGCTCGATCTAGGATTAATAGAGATGGTGTTAGCGCTACCCCCTATAATATAACCTAAAACCCTACTATATTCATGTGAAATTATATGGTAGGTTTGTTGGTTGTTAACATTTTGACCTTGGTTATGTCCATTATTTTGACATTATTGGTTTTGCAATTGATTCTATTGGTTTAACCTTTGATTTAGATACTATTGATTTTGTTGTTGCAGTGGTTGTGGCTATTGTTGTTGTTTTTATTGCTAGTTATGTTGTGAAAAAGGGTTTTGATAGATACCAGGATTTTTATTGAAGGTGGAAGCACCACCATCCAATGTGGTCTCCCCATTCTCCAACATATTTTCAATTAAATGCTTGATTTTCACACATCTTCATAATTTGTTCCCATTGACTTGATGATATTCACATAATTCATTTTCATGGTACCAATCAAGATAAGGGATGCCTTGAGGATAATGTTTTGGTATAGGCCAACTAATCAAATTAGTTTTAGCAATTTTGTGAAAAACAGACTCAACAGGCTCTCTAAGGTCACTAAAAACATGACGTGTTGGCACAGTTCTCCTTGGAAGAGGGTTTTGTAATGGAAAAGGTTGTGGCATTTATTTCACATATCTTGTTTGTTGTGCTTATGGAATCACTTGAAGAGGTTGTTAGGTAGGAGTATAGACACCAAAATTATTTCACACACACGTGCGTAACTCCCTATGTTGAAACCCCCTTGAACCCTATTTTAATATTAATAATAATTAGCCTCCCTAACCCATGTTTTTACCCCTCACATATTTAATTAATTTAAAATATATAATTAAGTTAATTAAAAACCCCTTTTAATACCTTAAAATGCCACCTCATCCTAAGACTAATTCTCACATAATGAGTCACCTCAAGACTTAGTCCCCTTATCTTAACTACCTAAGACTTGTTCTCACCTCAAAACTAAATTTATAATCAACTAAATTCTTCCTAACCTCTTATTTTTACTATTTTGTAATAGGTGCCACACTTGGCATGAGAAGCAACAAAAAACTAGCCAAAAATAGTAGTTTTACCTATTCTAAGGCCACTGATGTTGGTCAACCCACGGTCGATGTCGATGAGATTGCCGACATCGGTTATATAAGCCAAACTCTAACTTGATGTTGAGGTCAATAGAAATAAAAAACTCATTATTTTTATCCAAGCTCTCAACATTCAACTTTTGACATCTTAGCTTATTATTATAGCACATAAGTCAATCTAGATTAGGAACCAACCTCTTGGGAACCAACAACACCCACTTGTTTTCTCTATTTAGGGCATCAATTCAGACTACCTGATAGGAGCCATCCATCCAACACTTATCATTCAATCACTACTATAGCTAAGTATATCACTTATTTTATAGGTATTTTAAGCAATTATTTTTCAATCACTTTATATCTATTATTCATTGCTTTACACATTCCTGATTGAACCCCTGTGAGGGAGTTATAAATATTCCCTGCTTATTTCCCCTTGACCCAACACACCAAACCTCTAACTAGACCCAGCTAAACCATACTCTCTTTCTCTCATAACTCTCCCCAACCTTTTAGACCTAACCAAAACCATTTCCCAGACCTAGAAAAGCCTTCTACAATCTCTTAGATAATTATTGCTCCTATCAATCTCAATAGCCTAACCAACATCAATCACCTTCTCTCACCAACCTCGGTACATAACTGATATCGATCACTTCTTTATCGACCTTGGTAATATAATCAATGTTGGTAATTGTGGATTTCTTAACCCTTCTAAAACCTACCCAAACAACTTCTAAAATACAAATAGAACACACCACCTGCACTCTGTTATTTTTTGATGCAGTCAGGTTGTGAATAATGGTAAAATTATCTCTCTTTGCCTTTCTTTTAGTCATTTATTACTCTTTTATCTCTTAAAAGTAGACTATCATCTCTAAGGAAGTTTGACACTTCTTGGAACAAGCACATAGTTTGGCAGCTCACTCAAATATCTACTAAAAAACATTTTGTGGTAGTAATTTTTTACTTGTAGGTAGTCCTCGCTAGTCAAAGAGGAGTGCTCACAATGTCTGGATATGGTGTGCAAAACAATTCAAGTTCATTCTAGTCATTTATCCCTATCCTACTTCTCTATTTTCTTTAGACTTAATATAGACAAATTTTAGTGACACATTTTTGGCATGCTCGATGGGACCATGGAGTTTTTCTTGGTTCATTGCTTGTTTTAAGCATTTATATAGGTGCATTATAGTGAAAACTTCATTTCTTGCACTTTCCTCTTCTTTTGTCTCTTAAAATAAAAAATTCAACATTTTATTTTTTGTTTAAAGGTAATAAACTAAAATTTCTTCTTTTCTCTTTGCCTCTAAAGGCAATTTATCATTTTTATTACAAGATTGAAAAAAATCTCTTCTTTATCTCTTTCTTTCATGCACATTAGGATAGGATAGGGATAAAACTTTCAGATTTGGGTTTAAAACTTACTACACTTCATTGTTTACTTATTGCATATATTATCTCACCTAGTTAATTACAAGCATTATGAATGAATTGTAGTGAACCTATGTTACACAAATAAACCAACTCATAAAAAAAAACATGTAAACTCAATTTAGACAAGGCCCATTGGGATTTCATGACCTAGTGGATTACCTTACCCTGCCCAACTATCCTACTTGGATTTCACGACCAAGGGGAGAACCCACTCCATTCTCTAGTAGAGTATAAACAATAGGTAGAAGGTATATTTTGGCTAAGTGGCCTATCTTGGCTTTAAGTCTGTGAAGTGTGGAGAGCAAGATCCTCTAATGAGCCATGTACCTAGTCTAACACAAATTTCCTCTTGAGCACTAAAACTAACCTGAAACTAGCTCTAGATTGCTTTCTAGTACCTTCAACAACCAAATTTTCTTCTCACTATCTGAATAAGGCATAAGCCAACATGAGACTAAAATTAATATCTATGAGTTAATAAATAGTGGATGTATGTTCTTTTTCTTCTTTTCTATTGTATTCTATATTTTGGAGTTGGTAAGGATGTTTCTCCATTGATTCACAAAATCAACACAATTTTTAAATACTCAGTTTGTATAACCTATTATGTCAAGTTTTTTGAGTGTTCTTCCTTCTTACACAGACCTGTTTCATCCTCAATTTTACCTAGATTCTACTTTTGGGTTTCTAAAACATTAGATTTTTCACCTCCCAGGTTATCACAGTGATCAACATCGATTAAATATACCAACATTGGTAAAATTTAGCTATCGACATCAGTGAATCTCACTGACATTGACAAACTTGTACTACCGATATTGGTTAAGTGACTAACGTTGATGACTATGTAATTTTGATTTACTCAAAATAAAAAGATAAAACAACCCTCCTACCTACACCTGAACCTATTTTTTCATTATTCTGTCACTAATACAGAGTCATAAGACTATTTATACTTCCTCTTGCATGGTATTGACATAAGCTCAAGCCAAAATTATTGCTGATTACATAAGATAGCAACCACTTCCACCTTCCACTCTTGTTGATGTGTCTATCATGGAGCATACTATAGATATAGAGCATACTCCTAGCCCCAACCAAATTACCATTGTGCCTAAAGGAGATCAATATTTTTTTAAATTTATTGATTGCAATGTGGTAGCCCTTCAACATTACCTTGCCATGATTTGAAATCATAATTCTTTGGGTGACCTAATCTATGGTATGTTAACCTCTTTAATGGAGACAACTTCAGTTTCAGTCACCCCCACTATTTTCCCCATGGTTACTCAAACCACCACTTTGAAAAGAAACCCAACCATAAATAATGTACAAAGTTTATCATCACCAACTGCCCAATCCCACCTAAACTCTACCATGACTTCCTTACTTTCACAACCACAACAATTTCAATCAAGTCACACCCTATTTCAAAATTTAGTGGTACCTATTCCATCTACTCTTGCACCATTAATTACTTGAGTTATGACTCACCCTTCATCTAGTCTAACCATGCCAATAACCCAACCTATAATAACAACATCCAACCAAATCATAGTTTATAACCCAATGGGACAATCCCCTTTTCCTTCTACCCCCCAGCCTATGACTCATTATCCTTATGTTTCCTCAATACAACCTCAACAAGCTATGTCATACGCTCCCTCTAATTATTATTAGGTTCATTATAAGTTAAGAGGTATCCCCTAGACTAATCCCCCTCAAAACCTCAATAAGATGCTGATGGACAAGATGTCTAATTTAGAGACATCTATTTTTGGTTTAAAAAATATATTATCTTATGATCAAATATGCAATGAACCCATCCATCCTTTTGTGCCTATTCACCCTTACCCAAGCCAATGGGAACTCCATAAATTTACTCATTTCCATATTAAAAAGGACCCAAAAAATTATTTGTGAGCATTTAGACATGCTTGTTATTTAATAGGGCATGATGATGCATTACTACTTTATACTTTCCATATGTCTCTTTCAGGTGTTGCCTTGGATTTGTATAGCTCTATAACTCAAAACTCCCTTTTCTCATTTACCCAACTCACATAAATATTCCTAGACCATTTCTCTATTAACATTTTTAAAAAGGTTTCTATAATAGACCTTTATTCTATTAGACAACTTGATGATGAGTCTATCACAGATTTTGTCGCTCGTTGGAGAGGCTTGATCAATCAACTCTCCTTCTCCTTACCCCAACTTGAGCTTATTGAGATCCTTTCAAGGGCATATTCTAAACACATTTCATCCACACTTCAAGTACAAACTTTATATATATTTGATTAGGCCTTTACAATGGCATAGAAACTCGAGATTTGGGCTATAAATGAAGGCAAAGTCAAGTTGTGCAGTAAGAACCCCAATTCCAAATCGAATGACTCCTCTTCTATAACTTCTCCTTTTAACCAAAAAGCTAAAGGATCTACTAATATGGTGGTCATTAAGTCAGATTCTTCCATAACCACCAACTAATCTAATTCCTTGACTTCCCAGAATCTAACCAAGCAATTCTAACAATGGTATGAATAAAGATAATACACTCCCATTAGGGAGTCATATAGATCTATTTTGGAACAACTATTGTATCAAGGTTTCATAACCCTTCCTCAAATCAAATGTCCTATATAGTTTGACCCTCCCATCCTATTCAAACTTGGTATAAGGAGGATGAGTTTTGTGGCTACCATCAATTTAAAGGGCACAATTCTAATAACTATAAGACATTCAAGAACATTATTTAAGACATGCTTGATAGAGGTGATCTTGTCTTAGATAATCCTAATGCACCCCATAATCAAAGTATGTGTGTGTTCAAACACCTTTTTCCTAACGATTCACCCAATCAAAATATTGTTCAGACCACAACTAACTCATGTGATCATAATATCCATATGGTTAATAAGGTCTTTCCTTTACCTCTAGTTCAACCTCCCCCTCAATAGGAGGCACCCATTTTATCGAATCCTCCCCCATAATTAATGGCATTTGTTTTGCCCATTTTTCCTCTCCAATTAGAAAATCATATTTCACCCATTCCACTCCCACATGAGGAGGAGCCTCTTTTACCACTTATTTTTCCATTAGAGGAGCCTGTATTGCCAACTCCTTTTACACCAATATTACCTATCCTCTTACCACCTAAAGACCACACCCTACCCATTCCTCAACCAAAAATTGAAGGGAACATCATTCCTATGTTATAACCTCTGGAGGAAGCCTCTTCACCTACCTCTCCTCCACTGATAGAGAGTAGTACCCCATCCACTCCACCTTTACACCTAGAAGAGTCAGTGTTATCTACTCCTACATTAGATGAGAGACCTATTGTGCCTACTTCAATTATACCACTCTTACCCCTTATTTTACCTATGGAGGATCATACTTTACCTATTCCTTGTCCACATGTTGAGGGAGCAATAATACCTATGATTTACCCCCTTGAGAAATCCTCTTCACCTACTCTCCTCCACCCATGAAAGACCATGCCTCTTCTCCTATCTCTATCAAAGAAGACCCCATTGTGACTCTTTCTTGTCTTTGGCCCAAAGTATTAGAGAGAAATAATTTATCTCTTTCTCAAACACCTTAGCCTTTTAAAGATGTAACTGTAAGGCCTATGTCAACTTCATCTAAACCCTTCTCTTAGTTGGTGAAAAGTCTATAATTTCTTGACTTCACAAAGCTAGATCACATGACATTTTGGGACCAACTTAAAACTCCTTATCCAACATAATGAATTTCAAGATTTACAACTAACCCTCTCACTACCCTTTGCCCCAAGGTATTTGACAATGTTAGAGCTTATTCACCAAAATCACCATAAGCTCATCCATCTATGTCAAAATCCTCACCCTCACATGCATCTACCACATTAAAATAGATTAGGCCCTTAGGCATATGCCCCATATTTTATTTAATTCATCCATAGGTGAAATTAGGTTTAAGTCAACCAAAAGTTGGAGTTTCATAGCCTGAACTATAGAAAAATGTTAAGCTTCCTATATCTCATTGATTCCCTCTTTAACCCTCAACTTTACCATCTACTTTAGTTGGATTATTGCTGACCTAAGAAAAAAAAAGGTTAAGTTACCTCCACTACTACCTTTTCCACCTAGTAGGCCTTTCACATCTAACACCAAGATACCTAACACCAAGACAGTGTCAACAAAACATGTAACTCTACCACCACCAAATAAGGCACCATGCAAAATTACTCTCATGATTCCTAAATCAAAGAAGGTGTCCACTCCTATTACCACAACAAATTTGAGCCTACTCGTAGGCTCTCAAAGCTTTTTCCTATGTCATTTGTTATAATATTCTATAATAAATCTTCCTCCCATTTAGCCTTATAGTACTCTTAGAACAAAGCCATCTTGGTTTAATGATACATAAGTGTGTTTATATCATCATTCACTTAGACATGATACTGAGAGTTATAAATCCCTCAAAACAGTAATTTGATAACACTTTGATGTCAAAATTATATTTGTTGATACTCCCGTGAACCTTCCTGTTATTCTACCTTTGGCATCTATAATGCCTCCTACTGTTCCACCTAAATTCAAACCCAAAGATGTGGTCATACCCCCTTTGCCACCTCCTTCATCTATATTTTAGATCAACACAGTTAATGTGGGCATGTGGTCACAAAACCAAAAGGATAAAGGTAAGTCAAATGTTAGTTATCCTTGGGCTCATCACTTTTCCAAAGACACTCCTTCTCTGAATCCTAAGAGTTCCATCTTAGGTGTCCCTAAATTAACATCTTAGGATTTTATTCAAAGTTCGATGGTGAAATAGCTTCACCAAACACCTATGAAAATGTCCTTATATGAGTTAATCCAAAACTCACCCTAACACCATCAAGCTTTGATTAGTGCCTTGCAAGAGATTGAGGTACAACTTGATGATCCCCAACCTCTTGCAACTTTGATCAGCTCTCTTAATTCCATCTCCCTAATTTCCTTTAGTAATTTAGAAATTCTACTTCAACACCCTAAAGATCAAGATTTTGCCCTTTTTATTACCACATATATTTATCAAACTCATCTCAAGAGAGTCATGATCGATGGGGGAGCTAGTATTAATATTATTTCCATCCATGCCTACAAATAGCTAGCTCTTCCTGATAATTACATCTCTCAAATTGATGCGGTACTCTACTCCTTTAATGATACCATACCTACTACAATGGTCACTATTGTTTTACATATCTATGTAGGTCCCCACACAATTCCTAAGCTATTTTATGTTGTAGAAAGAGAATTATAATATAAAATATTTCTTGGATGACCTTAGATATGTGTTATGGCATGTATACCCTCAATTTTGCAACATTGTGTTAAGTTTGAGCATGATGGGCAAGTGCATGTTATACCCACTGACCTATTCCATTTAAAACATGAAAAATGACTTATAGTCCCAACGATGTTCTCATTCCCTTGAAAACATCATCTTCTCCACATGATAATTTTAAAGCTTCCACAAGCTCCACTCCCCTAGTTACATAGATACTGCCAACACAAATTCTTGACATGGATCCCATGGAGGAAATGTTTTAACATTTGTCACTCGATGAATATCATTTGTTGATGTTTGACATGTTATATAATCCAAAAGAGTATGGAAAGCTTAACATGCACCCAAATTATGATCCCCACAATTAGATTGTCATTATTTATGCCCCCCTAACCTTTGAACTAATTTCACATATGGGGGAATTGATCAGGTTCCCACTATCGACAATCTATCTTCTTCACCACAACCATTTACATGTGACTTCTCTTTCCTGAGAAACCCTCTATATGCTCACACTTATCTCTATAGGTGTGCCTAGAAAGGATTTGGTTTGGATCATTACAAGCAGGGTGTCCATACGCCTATTGAATATCCCACTAGCCAAACCATTAAAAATGCCAAAAAGAGGCATGGAGTGGGATATGATAAACCAACTAAACTCACCAAAACTTCCCATGTACCAATTATCAAAGAACCCGTCTCTCCCTCTCCACCTTCTTCTCCATGATCACCTACAAAATCAAAGTTATCTATACCTCCTAATTTTTTTCCATAAATGCCATCCATTTGGGGCCTCTCACCTATCGCCAGGGTAAGGAAACAAGGTCCCTTCCTCTCGTTCATTATGAAATAATAATGAAGACTCTCCCAATATTAACACTATCCAATGTCAAGATGATGATGCTATTCTCACATACATGAGTGTAGATGATTCCTATATCTAATGATCACTCCCATCAGAAACACAAGCTATGTTAAATGAATCAACCATTAAAATCAATTTGCCCTCTCACGATAACCCCCACATCCTCAAGATTGGTCAATATTTGGATTTATCTGAGAAAGTTGATTTTGCCACATTTCTTAATAACCATAACAAAGCCTTCACTTGGTCTTGTAATGATATGCCTGGTATTGACCCCTCTATCATCACCCACACAATTGTCACCAAACAAGATGTTAAACCTGTTAAGCAGAAGTTTGGTAAGATGCATCCTCGTATTTCTCTCTTTGTCAAAGAAGATCTCCAACACCTCCTTTCTATTAAATTTATCCAACCCATCAACTACCCATAATGGATTTTTAATATTTTTCCTATCACAAAAGTGATCGAGGGAATTCATACTTTCACCAACTATCATGATTTAAACCTCGCTTGTCTAAAGGATAACTTCCCATTGCCAAGTATCGACCAACTTGTTGATCTAACAACCATCCATGAGATGCTCACTTATGGATGGGTTCTCTGGATATAATCAAATCTTGGTTGCTCCTAAGGATCAACACAAGATAACCTTCATTACCCCATGGGGAACTTTATGTTATTGGGTCATGCCTTTTAGTCTGAAGAACATTGGTGCCACTTATCAATGCGCTATGACTTACATCTTCCATGATCTCCTACACAAAATTATGGAAGATTACATGGATGGATTACTTGGAAAGTCTAAACTTTGCCAAGATCTCATGATGATTCTCAAAACCATATTTTCTCATCTCTTCCAATATAACGATTGACTAAATCCAAAGAAATGTGTCTTTGGTATTCTTTTCGATAATCTCATAGGTTTTATTGTTTATCTCCATGGTATTGAAGGTGACCCTACCAAGGTTAGAGCAATACTAGAGATGCCTCCACCTACTAATATCAAACAACTCTACAACTTACAAGGCAAACTTTAGTCAATCCATTGCTTCATCTTCCAGTTGTTAGATCATTGTCAAACCTTTCACCCTCTCCTCAAAAAAGATGGTTCCTTCCATTGGAGTACAAATCACCATAAAGCTTTGGATGCACTCAAATAATATCTCCTTTCCCCACTAGTTCTTATTCCACCTAAGGAAAATTAGCCTTTCTACCTCTACATCTCTACAACAAACCATTCTTTGGGTGTTATGATTGCACATCGACATGACCAACGTCAAGGGAAAATAGTTTACTACATAAGCCACACACTTATTGATTATGAGACTTGATATACCCATATCAAACAAATTTGCCTCATGTTGGTCTTTTTAGCCTCCAAGCTTTACCATTATCTCCTAAATCACAAAACCTATATGGTCACCCATACTAATCCCCCCCTCAAATACATGCATTCCAAGCCATATCATAACAAATGTGTCACTCAGTGGCTCGTGCTCCTTACTAAATTTGACTTGGAATTTATTCAACAAAATTCTATCAAAGGGCAAACAATCATTAACCAGTTAGCTGCCACCCTTTAATTGACAACCAACCTTCAAACCTTGATTTCCTTGATGAATCCATCACAAATCTCTCCATCAATGACATCTCCTATCAAGTGATGATGATCTTTGATGCATCTAAATATCAGCATGGTGGGGGTGAGGGGGTCATTCTTATTCCTCTAGATGGTGAGCCTATGCCTTTGTCATTTAAATTAGATTTTCAATGCACTAACAATATGGTTAAATATGAGGCTTTGATCTTAGGACTTAAAATAGATCTCTTCCTAGGTATCAAATCCATAACCATTTTTGATGATTCTCAGCTAGTGGTTAACTAGGTTAATGGTTCCTACCTATGCAAAAATGAGATTTTGTAGTGATATAAACATCATGTAGATACACTCTTGGGATAATTTGAATCTTATCTCTTACAAACTATTCTTCAATCTATAGATAAGTTTGATGACACAATGGCTTCACTTGATTCACATATACCCTCTTCATCCTCTTCCTCAAAAATCTATGTCACCATGCATCGTTTAACATTACCCTCCTATGTATCAACTAACATCCTCTTTATCAAAAATGTAACATCCAAACCACATGATTTATGGTACAAGAAACTCATGGATTACCTTTCCTTTTCCATTACACCTCCTGATCTCTCCAATAATGGGAGATGTGCCTTCATAAAATGTGTTGTTCATTACACTATGCTAGGGGGACTTCTCTATAAGCAAGGTTTTGATGACCTCCTTCTTAGATGACTCACTAGTACTGAGATTCCCTTTGCTATTAAGGAGGTCCATGATGGGATTTATGGTGGACATTTTAATGGTCACATAGTTACCAAGCATATCCTTCAACTTGGCTATTATTGGCCAACACTCCATCAAGACTATGTTGATTATGTTCGGTGTTGCGTCAAATGTCAACAACATGAAAAGCTCCTTCACATTACAAGTCATGCATTACAAGTTTCCAAATACTTTTGACCCTTCTCTTAATGGGGCTTAGATTTAATCGAGGAGATTAACCCTCATTCATCCCTCTGTCATCATTCTATCATTACTACCATCAAATACTTCACCAAGTGAGTCAAGGTAATTCCTTTCATCTCCACTAAGGCTAATAAAATTATTGACTTTATCAACCATCACATCATCTATCATTTTGGTTTCCCTCATAAAATTATAACAAATAATGACAAATATTTCAAAAATAAGACTATCCAAAGTCTTTATGATACATTCAAAATTAAATTAAGATTCTCATCATTGTACTATCCACAAGTAAATGGATAGTTAGAAGCTTCTAATAAAACATTGACCAAAATTTTGATGAAAGTAGTCAATGATGTGGGAAAGGATTGACATACACACATTCCTTTTTCTTTATGGGCTTACCACACTAGCATTCGAACCCCTACAAGTGCTACACCTTTTTCTTTGGTCTATGGGATGGAAGCTATTTTGCCTCTTAAGGTTCAGATTCCTTCTCTTCACATTTCTCTAAAAGACATAATAATGATGACTTTTGCCAAAAACTTTTGGCTCAACTCAAATTTATTGATGAACATCATCTCATAGCCCTCAACCAACTCCAAATCTATCAAGAGCATATCAAACAAACTTACAACAAAAACCTCAAAGAGTGAGATTTCAATATTGGAGATCTCATCTTAAAAGAAAATCAACTTGTGACGAATATGGAGAAAAGCAAATGGGGTAAGTTTGCTCCTAATTGGCTTGGATCCCACATCATAACTCACAATTATGGCTTTAAAAAATTATTTCTTGTCTTCTCTCAAAGGAATACCAGAACCCGATCCTTTAAATGCCTTACACCTACGACCATTCTTTTGTTATATAAGCATCACTTTACTATATGTTTAACTTGAAGCTCATCCCTTGAACACCCCTATTACATTCATTTCCCTTCCTCTTAACCCTTATTCCTACTCACTTAGTTAACTTATGAGGTGCTATGGTTTTTCCCTCAAGGTGGAAAACTCCTAAGCCTCTATAGACTTGTCCATGACTAAAAGCGTAAACAAAAATGGGATATGTAGATAAGTTTTAATCTATAAGGTCATGTTTGTCAATGTATAATGCTCCCTTGAAGGACAACTACATAAATTATTTTTTATACTATCAATAGACTACTCCCTTGAAGGAAAACTATTTAAACTAAAAAAACAAATGCTTAGACCACTCCCTTGAAGGATGGCTAGGCCAAGCTTTATTCTCAAATAGAATACAAGTCAAAAGCTTCTCATATTGATCAACTTCATATGACCTCCACATGTACACAATCCCATTATAGGCTTCCCACAGTAATCCACTTACACACAAAAAAAAATCTTTAAGTCATAGACTTGCCTATAGTAGCTCTCGAGTCACCCACAATAGGGGAATATCATCCCCACTTCAAAGGTTATGCTGCCCCAAACACTTTACATCATTTACCCTTTTTTTCCTTGTACTCTTTCAATGAACTTTGAACTCACTTAAACAAGGTGAACACGATGCTTCTCTAACAAACAAAATGGTCCAATGATGCAAAGCATGAAAGAGGCTCATATTATTGAGCCTATTTATGTATGATTATGGTCTTTGCCAAATACATGAGTGTTCTGCCTCTTTATTTTCCCATCCAAATCACATGTCAATCTCTATATTGAGATGGAAATGTTATACAAGCACTATCAAGGCTATTACATTTATTTTAAGCATACACCATCACAAATATGGAAAAATGCTCAAATAAAATAACATACCCAAAATATTCATTTTAAGCATGCACCATCACAAATATGGACAAATGCTAAGATGAAACTAACAAACCAACTATGCATATACCATCACACATATGTGACTTACTAGACTAAATCAAGCATCAAAATCAAATTAACTAAACATTAAATAATCATCCACATCGATATATCATCACAATCATAATAAATTCCACAATAAATATAAATCTCATATATATATATATATATATATATGTGCTCATAATACATGTACCTCAATACATCATCACAATATCCTCTCTCTCTCAAAAGATACATCTCTCATCTTCGGCTTGGAGGCCAATTTTCATATAACATATATAATTAAAAAAGAAAAATATGGCACTCAGAGTCCTTGAGGCTCTCCACATGGTCATGAAAAGGTAGTGTCATCACCATTATCTACCCATCTACATCTGTGTGAGCTAAAAGCTGTGACACATGACACAAATCTTTCTTGCTTTTTAAACTCAAGATACCTTTGAATCTATGGAAACATCATGATGTCCCTCTCATAATAGGTAATTTCATCAAGGGAATTAGTATATCTCACCAATGATATGGTCTATGGTGGTCCCATCGCACCAATTGAAGGTCTGACCTATACTAGTCCCTATGGTGGAGGAGGAGTAACTTAACCTATTACTCTTAAACTATCCCTTCCTATTATTAGTGTAGTAACTTGACCCTATAACACCCTGACCTAGCCCTGTAACACCCCAACCTAGCTCTGTAATGCTCCCACTTGGCCTTGTAATGTCTCCACCTATCCCTATAAGGCTAATACCTATGCCTGAGCTATATCTCTAACCTATACTACTACATCCTGTGCTTGTAAGGTTACATCTCTCTCTCTCTCTCTCACCAATCCCTATAAATCTGGTGGTGGCCTCTTGACCTCCATCATGGGATGTAAACCTACCCACCAATCCATATATGCCATTGTACACCCTGGATCAACTATACCACACCTTACTGTCAGCTCTTCAAAATATAGCCCATCTATCTCCTATGGTAAGGGTAGGGGTGCCTCTATACCATCCCTCCTATATTGAGGGAAGGTAAGTGGTACATCTTGTAGTAGGCTGAACTACCTCCTGACTTGTGCCACAAGTACCATCTCCAACTCACTGACTCATCTCCCTCTAACCCATAATGAGATCTATATGTCAATAAGCTATTGTGACTATCCTCTGAATATGGGGTATGTTAGGTTGGGTCTCCATAATATATTTGTAGGGATCAATCCCTTTATCATGCACCTATAATAAGTAATGTCGTACTACACTATCTACTCTGGTCTGTGCCATCCCATCTCTCCACCACCTAAAACCCACCCTAAAGCTAGCTAGAATCATAGTAGCTAGCCCTAATGGTCATGTCACCATGATATGCTCGTATGTCCAATAGTGAAGTACATGTCGGACACATAAATTGTATCACTGTTGTAGTCTCAAACCCCATATCTCTTTATATAACTATGCTAGAAATAATGGTCCCCATGCAAAAATAGTCTACTACTCAACCATCTATGCTAAAACACCCATCAATACAATTATAAATATCCCATCATCTACATCTAGTAATGCATACACTATGATACCTATCATCATCAAGATGCTCAACTAATGTTACTCTTCATTATCAACATACAATGGCTTGTAGGCAAAGCTCACTGAGTGATAGGTCACCTCATTCACATGCTCACCAAATAATGCCACCATGTGCATATCATAATCCTCTCTTGAGCATGAGAAGAGATCCTCACCTTGGAGTGGCAACTATAATATCTTGTATACATCCTTCTGAGTCACTATCAACTCTTTATTTGACAAATGGAAGGTTTTGGTGGTATGATCCCACCTCTCGATCAATGCTATCATTCGGATCACATCTCGGGTGACTCTGAAATATCATCACACTCTTCCTAACCCCACATCTACCATGTATTCCCACTCCTCTAGATTGACATCCCTCCTCATCTATGTTAGTAGCATCGGTAGGTGATCTCACAACATCAACTCTAGCCTCACCTACATCTATACACACATAACTCAAGTAACACACTTTCTAATATAATCTATCATCACCTTTTTCCCTACTCTTTGAGAGAACTACATTGGTTTGAGGCCCTCCACTGGGCTATGTAGGAAACACTCAATTAACACAAGGTATTTTGAGGTTAGCTCAGCCATATACCCACCTAACTATCTAACCTACTCTTCCTTCTTTACCCTAGGCTTCACTGCCTATCTCTCTCCACCCTAGGCCCAACTTCCTATAATAACTCTAGGCCTTACAGCTTATATCCATACCTTTCAACCCTATGACCTATCTTTTAGGCCCTAGGTCTCTTGACCTATCTCAAACTCTCTTTTTTAACATACTTTTAACCATACCTTAGATATTTTTCCCTAGGCTCTAGGAGAACTACATTAGCCTGAGGCCCTCAACTAGGCTATGTGGGTAACACTCAATTGACACAAGGTCTTTTAAGGCTAGCTCAACCATTACGTTAGTGGACTACTTTAATTAAGGATCTAAACTGACCTTTTATCCTATTTTTTAGTTCTTCATAGCCACTGACATTAGTTTTAATGCGAATATTGGTGCTTGGTGTCAGTTGACATTAACAAAAAACCTATTGACATCGGTGTCATGTCGGTTGACATTAGTGGACCCTACCAATGTTGGTGACTGGTTTAGCCCTAGGGCCAAACAACCTGTCCCTAAAAGTTTAAATTTCACCTAAAAACTACTTGAAATCCCTCTCAACTTACCCTAAACCTACCCTACCCCATTTCTTACCCCTCCACTAACATTTTCTTTCCCCCCCCACCTCTAAATTAACCTACAAAATCAAAATAACCAAATCAAGTTTCAAATCCAATCATAGTGGATCTTACCTCATCTCTCCATCTCCTTCAGGTTGGCATAGTTGGCTCTTGTGGTGGTGTGCCTCCCATTGGGTCCCCTCTTAGCTCTGCCATCTCAGTTGCTCTCATAGCTCTTTTTCTCTCTAATCAAATGTTGCAAATGAGTTTGGTGGGCCATTGAACCCCCTTTTATTAGGTTTGGTCACCCACTGATGTCAGCATACTTGATCTAATCTATCAATGTCAACACTTAAGCCCACTGATATCAATAAATTTGCCCTAAAATATTGATATTGACATTATTTATTACCAACATCAATGATGTCACTAACATCGACACCATTGAATTAATGTTTTCACCAACAAATAACACCATTCTTTAGACTCTACCCATAATCTGAGGCAATTTAGAGATCACATATATCTCCCTAACCACAACCACCAACTTGGAGATCACATATATCTCCCCAACCTTGAAAATTACCCTTGGAGATTACTCAATTCTCTCCCATGATGACTCTGCTTGGAGATCACGAATATCTCCTTATTCATTGACCCTTTTACACCAACCTTGCATTGCTTGTCTTAACCACTTATGCTATTCTGCTATAGTTGGCTATTTTATACACACATGTATATTAGGTGTTTTGGATGGTGACCAAGCTCATCCTATCACTTGTAACCTTTTGTGTTTCCCAAGGGCACTTCTTACCTTAGATACCTATCACACATAGACCATTAAAGCTACAACTTTGATTGTTTTAACCTTCTCAGCTATCACTTACAAGATGTGCTTTGGTTATTTATATGCGAGTCCTCCTCAACCTTACCTATTTTTGACTTTGTCAAATTTATCTGATAGTAGTATATGCACAAATAGAGATATCATGTTCTCTTCCACTCACCCAATTCACTTCTTATCAAACGAGTACTCAATTTTGGTTTTTCCTTTGTCGATTCCCATTTTGAGAGGGGATACCTCATCCAATAATTAGAGCATTTAACTTCTATTTTTGTCTTGAAACTTGTCAGTGCAAATTATAAGATAAAAATGGGCAAATGTAGACACCAATATTATGTCACACACATGTGCGTAACTCCCTATGTCAAAACCCCCCTTAAGCCCTATTTCAATAATAATAATTAGCCTCCCTAACCCATGCTTTTACCCCTCACATATTTAATTAATTTGAAATACATAATTAAGTTAATTAAAAACCCCTTTTCCACCTTATCAAGCCACCTTATCCTAAGACTAATTCTCACCTGATGAATCACCTCAAGACTTAGTCCCCTTATCCTAACTACCCAAGACTTGTTCTCACCTCAAAACTAAATTCCTAATCAACTACACCCTTCTTAACCTCCTATTTTTACTATTTTGTAATAGGTTCCACACTTGGCATGATGAACAACTAAAAATTGACCAAAAATAGTAGTTTTACCTATTTTAAGGCTATCTACATTGGTCAACCCACAGTCAACATTGGCAAGATCACCGATGTCTGTTATATAAGCCAAATTCCAACCTAATGTTCAGGTCAACAGAAATTACGAAAACTCCTTATTTGCATTAATCTCTCAGCATTCAAATTTTGACATATTGGTTTACTATTATCATGCATAAGTAATCTAGATCAAGAACCAACCTCTTGAGAACCAACAACACCTACTTGTTTTCTCTATTTAGGGCATTAGTTTAGACTACTTGATAGGAGCCATCCATCTAGTACTTATCATTCAGTCACCACTACAACTAAGTACATTACTTATTATGTAGGTCTTTTAAGTAGTTATTTTGAAATTGATTTATATATTATGTTCATTACTTTATACATTCTTAACCAAACCCCTATGAGGGAGTTATAAATATTCTCTACTTATTTCCCCTTGACCCAACACACCAAACCTCTGACCAGATCCATCTAAACCATACTCTCTCACACAACTCTCCCCAAACTTTTAGACTTGACCAAAACCATTTTCTAGACCTGACCTTGGCAGCCTAACCAACATCGATCACCTTCACTCACTGACCTTAGTAGCATAACCATATCGATCACTTCCTTACCGACCTCAACAACATAACTGACATTGATAATTTTGGATTTCCTAACCTTTCCAAAACCTACCCAAACAACTTCTAAAATACAAATAGAACATACCACCTGCACTCTATTACTTTTTGCTACACTTAGGTTGTGAATAACGGTAACATTATATCTCTTTTACTCTCTCTTTACCTCTTTTTTAGTCATTTGTTACTCTTTTATCTCTCAAAAGTGGACTATCATCTCTAAGAAAGTTTGACACTTCCTGGAACAAGCACATAGTTTGGTAGCCCACTCAAATATTTGCTAACAAACATTTTTTACTTGTCCTTTCTTACTTGTAGGTAGTCCTCCCTAGCCAAGGAGGAGTGTTCACAATGTCTAGATACAATGCACAAACCAATCTAGGTTCATTCTAATCACTTATTCCTATCCTACTTCTCTATTTTTATTTAGACTTGAAATAGACAAATTTTAGCAAAATAAGGAGTTAGTTGAAAAGGTGGTGTAGATTATGTTTTCACCATTTTAACATGACATGACTCGATTACTCCATCTCCCACAACATTCCTATTATGGTTGAATTACTTTTTTATATCTTGTTTATTGGCCTATGTCAGTTGCGATGCTTGTGCTTGGATTGGATGCTAGTTTTGGCTGCTTCCCTGATTGATACCTTGGTTCTGATTTTTTGAATTAATTTTGATGACTCCTTTATTAATGAGAGCTCTCTCGATCAACAAGCTTTTATCAATGATATCTTTGAAGGTATATGCACAATAAAATTTTAGAGGATAGGCTATCTCATTATACAAGTTTTTAGTGAATACAATGGCTAATTATTTATTTGGTAAATTATGAGTGAATCAGCTTGAAAGTTCTCTCCATCATTGTAGGTAGCTATTAAAACTCTCATTGGCTTTTTGTTTTGCTTATGTCAATTCAACCAATGAAATCTCATGCTTGAGATTATAGAAAAATGCTACATAAACTTATCTAAAAGATCATCAAAATTAGTTACTAAATTCTTCGGCAACTTTAAGAACCACTCTAAGGCTTGTCCAACTAAGCTCTTTAGAAATAACAACAAAAGGTTTATATCATTATATGCCACTGGCTAGCAGGCAACAAAGAACTCGGTTAAATGGGATTTGGGGTCACCTTTCCCCTTATATTTATTAAACTTTAGTGGTTCATATCATGGAAGAAATGAAATCTATAAGTATTCTATATTGAAAGGATAAGAACACACATTGTCTAATTTAAACTTTTTAACCTATTTCCCCTCTTAGATGGTAGCAATTGCATCCTTCATCTATTGTAACTATTGCTCTAGGAAACTTGTGGAAATATTGGCCTGGGTAGATGGTTGGGTGGTCATAAGTGTAGAATTTTGACTAGGGTATGATGGGGGAATTTGGTATACATTGGATTGGTTGGGAAATGAACCAAGAATATGCATATATGGATTAAGATGTACTTGTTAAAATTGCATGTTTGGTTGCATGATATTCTAGTTAGGGTTGGCAGTGAATGTTTGACTTGGAGGGTTCTAAGGTTGGGTTGGAGGTATATATCTATTGTGTTTGAATAGGGATCTATTTTTGACTACTCAAACCTCACTATTGAGTGGGAAATTGTGAACCAAGACCCTGTCTCTAAATGAGTGACACATTTTGAACAAAAGTCAATTATTGCCTTGTAGGTACTCGAGAAATATTGGAACCTCCTTATTACACAAATCCCTATTGGGAAATAGATGCTTATTGGGGATTTATCACCTGCCATTATCTAAAATGAATACATTATTGATTAAACATCAATTGGTTTCGAATTGGTATGTTGGTATGTGAGGAAGAAGGTATGTTTGCTATTACTTGATGAGGTGAAACATTGGTTGCCCCTTGTTGAGGTGGCACTATGTTTGGCCTCTATTATGTTGTAATATTCATTTATGCCTATTGTTGTGGAATGCTACTCATCACTTATTGAGGAGGAATAAGATTCGTCATATTCTACTATTGAGGCACAATATTGATTATTGGTTGACTACCTTCTCTTGTTGATTGTGCACTTGATGAAGTAGTTGGTTGAGGATTGGAAGTAATTAGTTGAGGTTGGGGTATAAAAGATATCATTCCTAGGTTGGAAGATCCACTCATGGTATTAACTAAAGACATATATTATTGACTAGTTGTTTGTGCATTAATACCACTTCAATTTGGATTAGATGTTTCTTATGCATTGTCCACTAGATTTTGCTCATTATTTTTCAAAGAAGTAGAAGACACTTCCTTGATGGTTGGCATAAGAAATGAGTTATCCCTTAAGGCATTTTGTGTGAATGGGTATACACCCTAATTTGCTTGACTAGTTAACTCTATTAAAACTCTTGTTAAAGGAACTAAGTCAATAAGAGGTTTATTTACCATGGTCATCTGATTAAAGTTGCACGCTAGTTTCAAGTAGGTTTGGTATGCCATTTGCATTTGATTGAAGTGATCCTCCATGAGGTCCTTTCCTTTGGCAAGCATCCAAGAATCATGATATACCATTGGAGCAAGAGCCAAAGGGTTACTAGAAGAAGCCTATTTAATATAAATGATATTATGTGACCTTCTTACTAGGCTTGGGATAGAGGAGCATTTAAGAGACATGGGAGGCATTGATGAGGCATGGGAGGGGTTAACCTTGATATTTTATGCATTTATGGCCTAGGTATGTCTTTCCAATAAATGATGTCACTTGATGATACAGATATTTAATATTCATTTCTAAAAACAAGTATTCAAAAAGTTTCCATGGAATTCTTAATTAGGTCCTAATTTACTTTAATTAGCTCTTAAGCATGATTAAGCATTTTATGCACAAATTACTCAAATTAATCAGAATGTCTTGTTATTGGCTCAAAACTTGAATGGATTAGAATTGGAATTTGATGTTAGATGCATTGGATCCATTATACCATGTAGGATGATGTCAACACCAAATAACAAAGGCACATGTCTTGTGCAAGATATTTGACCAAAAAGAGTAATCCAGAGAAACCAAGTGCAAAATTGGCATTTTGACTTGAAATGACCTGATCAAAGTTAGTTGGCCCATAAATTACATTACCCCATTTAATGATAATCTAGACAAAATTGGCACTTGAATATATTAGTTTCAAAGCATTTAATGTGTTTTAGTGTTTTTAGGCCAAATTGTGCATTTTGGTGGAAATTGGTCAAAAGCCTAATTAAAGGTTATCGGTGGCCAGATTTAGGTGTCTACAACATTTGTATACATAAGATCTAACTTTTCATCCTTATTTATCTTCCCAATTCTAAGAAATCTGACCCTCTTATGTTTTCCATACACAGTACTCACAGAAATCCAAATCCACCTTCTTCAAATTTGGCAACAAATTCTTTGAGTGAACTTACGACCCCTTCTCACTCATGTGTCCAACTCTGTGGTGCCCTAATTTTGTATCTAATTTTTTAGAAGCTAAATCAATAGAATATTTAAAATTAGTAGTAGATAAATATAATGTACCTACCTTCTCTCCTTTTGCTATTATAGGTGATCATTTAGTGACCTTCCACAAATTTTCTACAAATGTAACTATGCAACCCTCACTTCCCAACTACCTTGTTGAAATTAGATTTTTTATCAACTTAGAAACATGCCTCACCTCTTTCAATAACCATTTTTTTCCATAATAAAATTTTATCTATATCTTACCCTTTCCAATAATTTTACAAGGTTCACCATCACCCAAATAAACCTGCCCAAAATCATCTTGAACATAGTCTTGAAAATATTTCCTATGGGGCGTAGCATGAAATGAATCCCCTGAATCTAGCACCTAAGAATAATTAATATTATCTAATGAAAGGATTAAATCATATTTCAACACATCTCCTCTTACATTTGCCTTCTAATTGTTATCTTTTTGTCCATCTCCTTGTTTTCCTTTTTGAAAACAATAATCTTTCTTTAGGTGTCCTTTCTTCCTTCAAATCCAACACACCAACATTCCTCTATATTTGGATCTTCCATTTTTAGACTTCCCACAATTCCTTGGGCCCTTTATTCTATTATTTTATCTTACCCTATTCCCCATAGTCAAATCATTACCCAGTGTCTCACATGTGATTTTCCATTACATTGCCTCACTAAGAATAACACCAGTAACATGATAAATTTTTTAAGTGTTTGAACCAAATAAAAAATTATTCACAACCATAACCAGGGCATTCTACCTTTCTAAAAATAAGCATAAAATCAAAAGAGCCCTAACCTCATCATCAAAGTTTACTCCTACAAAGATTAACTAATTTGTGACCATGTTAAATTCATTTAAGTGATCAAAAACAAACCCACCTTTGAACGTCTCCATATTAAATAAATAATTCATAAAAAATACCTTGTTGTAGGCTAAGGTTTCTTTAGACAATCTATCCAATGACTTTATCACATTTTCTTTTATCTTTCCTTTTGAAATATTGAAGGCCATCGATGCTTGTAGGCACAATTATATTATTTCTAGTGCCTTTCTATCAAAAAACCCCCATTCTTAATCTTTCATAGTCATCAAATTCTTTTCTATTCATCCCAATGGTAGGAAAAGATCCTTTTGATATAGATAGTCCTCCATTTGCATCTTCCATAGCTGGTAGTTTTGGTTGTTGAAATTCTCGACCTTAAACTTGTCTTCTTTCACCATTACTCCCACTTGAACTAGGAACCCTTTTTCCTAAAAGTTTATCTACCAAATAAACCTTCAAATTTGATACCAATTATTAGGAATATATGACATAGAGGAATATTAATGAAATAAATATAGAAATAAAATACAAAAAACACAACACAAGAGACATATATTTAACGTGGTTCACCTAATATGGGTTATGTCCACACCAAAATAGCTAGTTATTATCTTATTTAGTCTAATAAATGAATGGATAAACCTATAATGCATCCAATATGATCTCTTCTTCACTTACACATAGTGTGTCATCATGATTACAATGCCCTCATATCAAAGGAGGGTTATATATTTGGGAAAAAATACACCAACATAATTTCTACTGTTAGATCTATGACCTAATATTGAATGGTCCAGACCTTTATTCCCCTCCCCCCCCCCCCCCCCAACACCCCCTATCAAGAATTGAGAATTATAATAATACCAAGATCCACCATTCAACACTATTTATTATACTCATAAAATAGTATATTGAGCATAAACTTTAATCAGGTACTAGATCTACGTAATGACACATCTAATTCTTAGTTACATACATTTTAAGAATTTTTGTAACCTTAAATTACACCCTAGAGAAGTCAAGTAAACCTTCTCAATTTTAGGACAACATGGAACTATATCTCCTCATAGATAATCCTACTATAAGAGATAGATCTCTAGGTTTGAAAGGGATAACTCCCTTGATTAATCTCTTAGGTTCACACTACACTAAGCTAATCACTATTGGGGGTGAAAAAGGAAGAAGGAAACATAATGAAACCTATGATAATGAGTTAATACACCAATATAACTCCACATAACACAATTTCATCTACATTTAAGAAAGAAGACTACACAAACTGACTTCAACTCTATGTCCTTCTAGCATAAGTATTTCTCATAGAGATAAATTGCTATGCATAGCTAGAGGTGGGTGAAAAGAAGGTTTGATACAATAAAATACTATTCCCTCTCACACTTCAAGACATACGTGATAAATAATACACTTTATGAAACCTTTAGAAGAGATCTCATTCACACAAACATGCAAGAGCAAACATGGAAACAAGGAGAGCATTTTCATCACTTGTCAACCATATAAACCACTTAACACATTAAAGGACAATATTGTAGAGAATTAATAAAATTTAAAAAAATTCATTCAAAGGAAAATTAGGTGTCAAAACCAATAGGGATTTAACATACCAATTGTGGATCCAATATAAAGCTAAAAAACCTTGAATTTATAGAACATATGAGAAGAGAGAGAAGAGGTGAAGCTCAAGGGTCATGAAACCAAGTGTAAAACTTCATAAAACAATTAAAATTAAAGTGAATATAATCATAAATATTTCATGAAGATCATCTTGGACAAATTTCCATTTGAAACACATTACTTTCCTCAAGTTGGTGTAGGACTCTTCATTGTCTTGCTTTGAAACTATCTTGATGATGAATCTTCCACTTGATTATCTAAAAATACCATAAGAAACCTTGAAACACATGATATGACATAAGAAGGTATGTAATAGGTAATTTTATGTCATCTAAAACTCCCTAACTAATGCATTTATCCTTGTCACTTGTCATTCATTGCCTATAATCATTCATCACTAGCCTTCTAGGTCTGCGCTCACACTTATCGCCCAAGTGACTTACAGTTTCTCATGGAGATGTGTTGTAGATGTTGTAGGAAATTTTTTTATAACCTCCTTTCCTTCCACTCCATTAAGTATACCTCAAAAGTTTCTATGTCACTTTGATCACTATCTCACTAGGTAGTCACTTCTCCATTTCACTATCTACCTTAGACTACTTGTAATTAAAAGTGTAGTAGAGAGGTTTTCATTCAAAAACATAGTGAAAATTGAGTTTTGGAATCTGGAAAAAATACCTGAAGACCTACCTCAATGGTTATTATTTTCCTATTCTCCTCTGTACCTATCAAACATACAAAATCCTACAAGAAACATAGTATTAAACTAGTCCATATAGATGATAGTATAGCCAAAGTGTATGTCACAGAGTCTATGATGGTGTTAGATAGGTTATAATTAGTTTCATGTCCATTTTACCCCTCATAGAAGCATTTCCCACCGTATATTTCCCATGGGTTCAAACAAAGGTTTTAAGAGGGTTTTAGGAGGTTTGGACTATTAAGGATTGTTCATAAAATCCTGACATCCAACCTTAGAACCAATTTTAAAAATTTGGGATTTATGACCCCCTTAAAATCTCCCCAAGTGATTGAGGTTTCATGTTAAATTTTTATATATTTTTGAGCAAAATAACAGGGCCTCTCGAGCTCTTAATTACATTCTAAGTAAGTCTATTAGGGAATTAGGCTAAAATGATCACCTGTGTGATGTTATTTTCTAACAATTATTTCCAAATATTCTTTCACTCTCCACTAAAGGTTCTCATATGGTTTATAAGTCTCTCATGGTCGTATATATTAGTCTAGGCACTTGTAGGGCTTAGGCCTAGTTTTATGCCTAATAGGCCTGAATGTGTTTAACTATGTGATTGGACCTTATGAGGGTTTCTAGTGACTGTGAGGTCTTTTATGTCTCTATTCACATTTATTACAAGATTATAAAACATTAAATAGTCACTTAATAGTCTCCCCTCTATCCTTTTTACTCTTCACACACCAAACTTGCAAATTGGACTACCTTTAAAGTGCCCTCTATCTGAGACAAAACAAAGGGCATCTCCCCTATTCACCTAAAAAAATGAGACTATAGAGGAATAGATTGAGCCATCTTTATTCTTTTCATAAATTTCCATAACTTGATCATGCTTTAAAATCCCTCAAACCTTCAAGTTTATCAAAATTGGCTCATTAGGCTTATGACTGTAGACAGGGTTTTGGATTGACTGTGTACTGTGTCACCATTATATGTAGAGGCTCCTATATATTTAAAACATTTGAGAGTATGTTATTACCATTGTGAAAAAATTTTAAACATGATACATCCATGCTAAACCCTTTCCATTTTTCTAAACTTGTATCTTACATTAGCCAAACTAGTTTGTGATTGTGTTGGTTGTGTCACCTATAGGTGGCCATTTGGAAGAGTTCAAATGAGTCCTATAGATGTTGATGCTATCTGAGAGACATGGGGAAAGTGACATTACTCTTATTCAAGTGGTTATAAATATTCATTCATTTAATATTTCTAATCCTTAGCTAAGTCTAGTTTCTCTTATGGACCTAGGTCAGTGTGCATGAACCAAACTATAAGAGTTACCAAGAAGTTATTTTAGGTGACTATTCAAGTCTAGGAATTGTATTTTACATCCTTTTATCTCTCCTTAGGTAACTATCATGATTTCATACTTGAATACACTCAAATCATGCCTTCAGGGCATATTATCATCTCTATTCTATTAATGCACTAGAAGTTTGCAATTCTAGGTTTACTTTTGGTTGAAAGCACTATGTTTTCATTGATAATCTATTATAATGAAGAGTTTTACCCCATAAATCAACTTTCTTGACACTCTGGTTGAACATGGGATGGCCTCTCGAGATATGGGACCCTGCTACCTTGAGGCCAACCTCTAGATTAGGGTCTAGTTCCCCTAAGAAACCTCTGATTCAAAGTGTTAATCTAACTCAACACCATCAAAACTAATACTTAATTCTACTCTAACACCTCATAGGAAAATGGAGAAGGATATATTGAAAGGTAAATTTGAGTTGCTACACCAATGTTTAGAGAACCTCTCCACTTGCTTCAAATAACATAAGATAACATTCATAAATAGTAACTTATTTACATAATCTTCAATTCACACACCTCCCACATAAGTGTTTTACATGAAGGTAGGAATTATAACATAGTACCAATAGGGACCATGATTCACTTTAGATAGGCTCATGGGGTAGGAATCCACATTTAATTCTATATAAACTTGATCACACACAACATATAACCTATGAAATAAAATGATATACTTCTACATAAAGGTAAGGAGGATTGGACAACATTACAAGGTAAAAATTATTTTCACAAGCAAAGATCAACAACCCAAGCATTGTACATAACATGAATTTTTTTTGAAGAAAGGTAATCAATTTTGTATTGAAATTAAGGCTAAATCCTATACACAATTTTCAAAATAACATAATTTTTCTACACAAAAGTTGAGGGAGAGTCCCCCAAATGAGAAAAATAAAACAAATATATATGGATTTTCTCTCACAACCTTTAGAGAGAAAGAAGGGGGGTTATCATCTATGAGGTAACATGTAGTTACCAACTTGAATGCTTCTTTTACTCCTACTTTACTTATTCCACTCAAAACAAGAAGAGAGGAATAGAAGAGACTGAAGGAAGAGTTAGATTTGATATCTTTTGCAACAAAACTACTAGAGTTAACTAAAGGTTTTTAGGGTGATTGACTTGTCTTCTCATGTAACTTGACTTATTCTTTCCTCACCCTCCTTATTTTTCTCAGCCATCTCAAGTTGCATGAAAAGGGGAGCATACTTCAGTTTGTGGAGACCAAGTCATGTTGTCAATACATATTCATTTCTTTAAACATGTGTAGAACTCCTTGATTCTATTATTTAAACTTTAATACAACCATGAAAAAGAAATTCATGCATAATTAATAGTTTTTAGAAGAGCCAAAATAGGGGCTTTTGAGTTTCTTCTTCACTATGAGCCATTCTTGAAAGAGGAATCTATCATTAAAAAAACTACTTCTACAAGGACCAATATCCCTCTATTCAGGGTTATGATGCATTACTGAAAGAATATTTCAATAAATGGTAGGCTTGAAGATTTGCATTCTAGGATGGAAATTTAAGGCTCTCGTCATCTACTTATACCTTTATGTCAAAAACTAATACTCATACAATCAAGCTAAGTATAATTGGCAACTCATTCATATTATCTGTAGTTTCCATTTTTCATAAAAGGAATGGTATCATCCCATTCCTATTATCTATATTTCATGGAATTATTTAGTTCTCAACTTCATTCTCTGCTATTTAGGAAAATAGAGTAATTATTCCATTAAGACAGTCCAACTCTTTGAGGCTTTTTTTCAACAGTTCACATGTTTCTTTCATGACTCCACATTTTACATATGTGTTAAATAGGATTTAGAAACCTCAACTTGGTGTCAATTTAATTTGAGATGATCTCATGAGATTAAAACTCATTGATATGCTTTTTCAAATAATTAAAGTGTGTAGGCCTCCACATACTCTGCCTCTACACATTCTTCATACATGTGGTCATGGCACTTAACCAAATGGTCTAAATGCTTTGTGCATAGCTGACATTAGTTTACACACCTCATGGAGTTCACATCTCATTAGTGAGTTTTGACAAATAGTTAGCACAAGACCATGCTTCTTTGAGGTATATTGTCAAACAATTCATGTGTTGTGCATGAATCCACATTTTACATGTACATGTGATGTTGACCGTAGTTACTTATTTTCCCATCTTATACAAACTCTTCACATTTAGATCTAAAGATACAACCACAACCCAAAATTACATTCATTTTAAAAACTTTAAGACTAAATCAAAAATTGTTGATTACATTTTGTCAAGGTATTTTGGCAAATGGTTCCATGTTTTGTTGAATATCAATAATCTATCCTTGATCTATGTGCCTTCTAAAATCTTCACAATTCCTATGCATGGTTACTTCCATGAGTATTCTTCCTATCGAATACAGTTGAGACATTTAAAAAAATATTTCTTGCCTTTATTTTGAATGGCACAATTTGCACCCGAATTCCACCATTGTCTTGAAAGTAAAAAATAGTGCCACATTGATCATAGGTGCCTAAAATTTGGTATGATTATACTAAAAAAATCCTAATAAGGCCAACCCATATGCTTATAAATTTCACTAGTGTCACCATGTCCTTGATGATCAACTGAGAGAAAGTTATAAGTAGCCAATTATTGAAAACCCCATCTACATTCATTGTCAATGCTGATGTCTTTTTGATTAGGATAAAAACTACAAGGTTAAGGGCAAAAACATAGATAGAATTTGTGCCAACAATGAATTAGTCCAAGTGGAAAGTGGAGGACTCCTTGAGTAGGGGGATTTCAACAAACAACCAAGGGAAAGTCAAAAAACACAAGATAACAAGGTGCATCACACCCCATGAATTAAAATTGGCCTACCCATACTCTGTAATGGTTAACCAACTAAAATCCCAATCATGTTTTCCATAGTGTTAGACTTAAAATTCTCATTTTTCAACCCAAATCCAATGGAATACATAGCCACAAGCATTAGAGCCTTATGCATCTGGATAAATGACAGATAGATAAATATAGGTAGAATTTAAGAACTAGAGGCTTATTGAAAATAAGGCTCCAATGGGCATAATAGAAGACAAACAGACCTCCTTGGTAATCCCAATTGGCTCAAAAATTTTCATGAAATGTATATCTACCTATTTATGTTTCTCCAAGTTTTGAACTTGGTGTGAGAATAGAATCTTCTCTTTGATGAATGCCATCTTATAAATTTTTGACAAGATTTCTTACCTTCTGCAAGTCCACCAGATGATGTAGAATTAAACATAAACATGTCATTTATATAAATTGGAACTTTACTACACTATGAATCATTAAAACATATCATTTTCTATCCTTTGAATTATGCTACTTTTGCTCCCATAAGCACACAATGTTATTTTCTCATGCATTCTAGTACCTAATGCATAAAATATTTGGCCATTTACAACACAATACATATGGCAATTTGGAGTTCCATTTACTTGATTATATTTAAATTGAAATGTATTCATGGGATTGGCATTAGTATCGAGGCACAATGACTTGAAATATTATTAGAAGATATTCCTTTATCAAGATCCACTTCATGTTTCAAAAATTGATGTGCATATTTCTTGTTATGAAGAACCTGTTTGGTAAATACAAGATGAGAAATCTTCATTCACTGCCTGAGGTGGAATGAGTTAGGTTTTCACTGATTTAGACACTAACATGTATTGGCTTTTAAGTCAAATTATATGGGATATCCTAAGACTAGGTTCTAGATTCAATATTCCTTTCAAATAAACCTCATTTTACAAATCAAACTCATACTTATTTGAATTACCATAGTGACAAATAAACATGATGACCATGAAAATTAAGGATAACACTAGTGGAGGGAACCTTCCTCTTGAATTTTCTCTACATTTATTATAAAAATACCTTTTGCCTCCATTCATTTAATAGTTGGATGAATAATATATTTAATCGTCACTGACTCAAGTTTCTTTGTCAAAATAAGAGCTAGTGAATATACAGATTCTTAAGGAATCCTCATAGCTTCAAGTGTGGCATGAAAAGCCAACATTTTTGGAAACCTCTATGGGGTGCTTCCCTTTTTTAATAAATCAAAATATGGTGGCCTTTAAGCATCCATTAGGCATAGGAGTCATATCAATCTATTTTGAAAATACACACCTACTACAACTTCCTGATGACAACTCAAAATCTGAATATGCCTTCCCAAAACTAAAAGATGTGTTGAGCACTTATTGGAAGAAGCTAAGGCTGAAAAGTGTTATTGAAAGCATGAAATTAATATATACAACTTAACAAGGGTGACTATTCAAAACTCCAGTATCGAATACTTTTTAACCTTCATAACTTCAATTGCTAATAACACCACAGTTTTGATCAAGCTTCATAAAAACTAGTTTTCATAGAATGAAAAATACCTCATCATATTTTTAGCCTCTTTGTATTGTGAATACATAAACGAAATCCACCCTTTTGGATGCATGGTACTCTTGTTCATTCTTAATTTGGATGCCATGATTCAAAATGTTCTCCAATGGATGAGTTTCTTGTTTGGCCTAGAATATAATAGAGAAGGTTGAGAGCCCATTCTAGTACTTGAAGCATGATACTTATAACTTTTGGAATTTTTCTACTTGGTTTCTCTCATTTTTAGAATACCCATTGAGGATATCTTATGATATTTGTTCTTTATGATGGGTTAAATCTCCATCTTCTGCTTCATCCTTGAGTGCATTCAAAAAATTATCAAAATTATCATCTTTAACCAACTACCTCAAACCTTTTATTTCTTTCTTTAGCTCAAAATCTATCAGGAATTCCTAAATGAAATCATCCTGTTGTGCCAAGATTTCTTGACTATTGAACTTGGGTTGTTCCTCTTCATTAGAATCTTAAAATTAGGCATCAAACATGGGATGAAAATAATAATCTTCATAATAGATATTTAAGGCTCATGTGAAAGGATTTCAAACTCCTAATTTTATTGGTAGAATGGAAGAGGAAAAAAAGGCTTAACCAATGAAGTGGGAGGAACATGTTTAGGAATTAACCTTGGGATTGAAGTAACATTCTCAAAACTTGAAAAACTAGGTTTAAATTCTACAACTACTTTATCTTCTTGAGGAGTGACCTTGACAAAGTTTGGCATTTTGAAATCTGGGTGTTTGGTACAAGAAGGATACCATGGTTGTGGGATAAGTGGTTCTCTTTTCAATTCTATATATTTTTGCTTTCCTAATCCTTGTATCATGTGAGCAATTGGTTATCTTGAAAATAAACAAGTTTGTTGATCATGGGGTTCCCCACATTGGAAACACCAATGAGCCTTTAGGATGTGATTGGGAGTCAATTGAACATTATAAGGATGATGATATCCAACTATAATATGGATATTTGGCACAACATATTCAATATGATATGGGTGGTAGGAGGGCACAAAAGATGTAGTTTGAAGGTTTAGCTTCATATAACTTGTAGCTAAATCTTAAGGTAAGGTAATAGGATTGAAAAAGGCCATAATAAATTAGACATTTATAGATAAATCATGAAGGTACATGTTTGAATTTAAGAGAGGGATCTTAAACTAGAAGAGTCACTAGGTGATTACAATAGTAATTTTTTTTAAAGATAAAACTTGAAATCAAAAACTCACTAATTTCCCTGATTCTGGAGAATATGAAGGACTGGTGTTGATAAAACTAGTTGATTCTTTTTCTTAGAGTCACCATGGTGTTTGAAAAAATTTCTTTTCAAGGCTGAAAGCACTAAAGAAAACACCAATTACTCAATGTATGATGAAGCTCATCAAACTGGTCCCACCAAGCATGCCAATAACTATTATCATGTAGATTTTCACCCCATCAAACAACTTGCTTAACACTTTAGTGGAGCATGGGATGGCCTCTCAGGATGTGGGACCCTACTACCCTAAGGCCAACCTCCAGATTAGGATCTAGTTCCCATAAGAAACCTTTGATTCAAAGTGTTTATCCAACTCAACACCATCAAAACTAATAATTAATTCTACTCTAACACCTTATAAGAAAAGGGAGAAGGATATACTGAAAGGTAAATTTGAGGTGATACACCAATGTTTAGAGAATCTCTCCACTTGCTTCAAATAGCATAAGATAACCTTTAGAACTAGTAACTTATTTACACAATCTTCAATTCACACACCTCCCACATAAGTATTTTATATGAAGGTAGGAAGTCTAACATAGTACCAAGAGGGACCATGATTCACCTTTTATAGGCTCATGGGGTAGGAATCCACATTTAATTCTGTATAAACTTGATCACACAACATATAACCTATGGAAGAAAATGATATACTTCTATAAAGGTAAGGAAGATTGGACAATATTACAAGGAAAAAATTATTTTCACAAGCAAAGATAAAAAACCCAAGCATTATACACAACATGCAGAAAATTTGAAGAAAGGCAATCAATTCTATATTGAAATTAAGGCTAGAGCATGTGCACAATTTACATAATACTATAATTTTTTTAACAAAAAAGTTGAGGGAGAGTCCCCCAAATGAGAAAAAGAAAAAAAATAAAATAATATATATATATATATATATATATGGATGTTCTCTCACAACCCTTAGAGATAAAGAAGGGGGGTTGTCATGTATGAGGCAACATGCAATTACCAACTTGAATGCTTGTTTTACCCCTGATTTACTTCTTCCACTCAAAACCAAGAAGAGAGGCATAGAAGAGACCAAAGGAAGAGTTAAAGTTGATCTCTTTTAAAATAAAACTATAGGATTTAACCAAGTTTTTTGGGGGTGCTTGAATTGTTTTCTCATGAAAATTGACTTGTTATTTACTCACCCTCCTTATTTATCTCAACCATCTCAAGTTATATGAAAAGGGGATCATTCTTCAGTCCTGTGGAGACCAAGTCATGCTTTTAATACATCTTCATTTCTTCAAACATGTGTATAACTCCTTGATTCTACCATTTTTATTTCAATACAACCCTGAAAAGGAGATGCATGAATAATTAATATCTCTTGGAAGAGATAAAACAAGGTCTTTTGAGTTTGGTCTTCACTATGATCTATTCTTGAAAGAGGCATCTATCATTCAGAAAACTACTTCTTCAAGGACCAATATCCCTCTATTCAGTGTTATGATGCATTATTGAAAGAACATTTCAATAAAATGGCAAGATTGAAGATTTACATTCCAAGATGGAAATTCAAGGCTCTCATCATCCACTTATACCTTCATGTCAAAAACTAACAATCATACAATCAAACTCAGTATAATTGGCAACTCATTCATATTATCTATAGTTTCCATTTTTAAAGAAAGAATAGTATCAACCCATTCCTATTATTTGTATTTTATATAACTAAAAATATTTAGTTCTAAACTTAATTTTTTATTATTTTGGCAAATAGCATAAGCTTTCTATTAAGACAATTCATCTCTTTGAGGCATTTTGTCAAATAGTTCATATGTTCCCTGCAGGATTCTACATTTTGCATATGTGTCGACTAGGATTTGGTGACTTAAATTTGGTGTTGATTTCATTTGAAATTATCTCATGAGATTAAAACTCATCAAGACACTTTTTCAAATAGTTAATGTGCCTTGTGTAGGCCTCCACATACTTTGCCTCTACACATTCCTCGTACATGTGGTCATGACACTTAACCAAATGGTCAATATGCCTTGTGCATATTTCACATCGATTTACACACCTCATGAATTTCAAATCGTATTAGAGCATTTTGACAAATAGTTTTCACAAGACCACACTTCTTTGAGGCATTTTGTCAAATAATTCATGTGTTGTGCATGACTCCACATTTTGTATGTACATATGACATCGAATGTAGTTACTAATTTTCCCATCTCATACAAACTCATCAGGCTCATATATGAAGTTGAAACCATAACCCATAATTATATTCATTTAAAACTTTAAGGCTAATCAATAACTATTGATTATATTTTCTCAAGGTATTTTGGTAAATGATTCCATGCTTTACTAAATGTCGATAATCTATCCTTGATTAACATGCCTTTTAAAAGATTCACAATTCCCATGCATGTTGACTATTATGAGTATTATGCCTATCAACTACAATCGAGACATTTAAAAAAAAATATTCCCACCTTTATTTTGAATGGCATTATTTGTATCTAAATTCCACCATTATCTTGCAAGTAAAAATTAGTGCCACATTGATCATAGGTGCCTATAATTTGGTATGATTGTAGTAACTCCAAAGAAGGCCAACCCATATGTTTAACAAGTTTATTAGTGTCACCATGTCCTTGACGTTTGACCAAGGGAAATATATAAGTAGCCAACTCTTGATAGCCCCATCTACAATCATTATCAATGCTAATGTCTTTCCAACCTAGAGAAAAAAATGTAAGGTTAATGGCAAAAGCACATATAGAATTTATGCCAAAGATGAATTAGTCCAAGTGGAAAGTGGAGGACTACTTGAACAAGGGGGATTTCAAAAAATAGCTAGAGGACATTCAAAAAACACAAGACATTAGGGTGCATCACACCCCATGAATTAAACTTTTCCTCCCCATACTTTACAATGGTCACCCCAATTGAAATCCAATCATGTTTACAATAGTGGTATACTTAAAATTCTCATTTTTAACCCAAATCCAATGGAATACACAACCACATGCATCATATCCTTAAGAATCTATAAAAATGACATAGAAAAATAAATATAGCCAAAATTTAAGAACCAAAGGCTTATCGAAAACAAGGCTCTAATGGGCATAATAGAGGACAAATAGACCTCCTTGGTCATCCCAATTAGATCGACAAGTTTCATGACATGTGTATCTACCTATTTATGTTTCTTCAAGTTTTGAACTTGATGTGAGAATAGAATGTTCTCTTTGATGAATTCCATCCTATACATTTTTGACAAGATCTCCTACCTTCTCTCGATCCACCAAATTATGTAGAATTAAACATAAACATATCATTTGTAGAAATTAACATTTTATTGTATTGTGAAGCATTAAAACATATAATTTTCTATTCATTGCATTCTACTACTTGTGCTCCCATAATCACATAATGTTATTTTCTCATGAATTCTAATGCCAAATGCATCAAATATTTGGCCATTCACACCAAAATACATATGGCCATTTAGAGTTCCATTTAATTTATTATCTTTAAATTGAAATATATTCATGGGATCAACATTAGTACCAAGGCACAATGACTTAAAAGATGATTAGAAGATATTCATTCATCAAGATCCACTTCATGTTTCACTATTTGATGTGCATGTTTCTTGTTGTGAAGAACTTGTTTGGTAAATAAAAGATGAACAATCTTCATTCACTACCTGAGGTGGAATGAGTTTGGTTTTCATTGATTTAAACACTAACATGTATTGGATTTTAAGTCAAATTGTATGGGCTATCCCAAGACTAGGATCCATATTCAATATTACTTTTAAGGAAACCACATTTTCAAAATCGAACTCATACTTATTTGAAGTACCATAGTGATAAATAAACATGATGACCATGAAAATACCTTTCCCTCTATTCCTTTAATAGTTGGATGAATAATATATTTAATCATCACTAACTCAAGTTTATTTGTCAAAACAAGATAGAGTGAATATTAAAACCTTAAATAATCCTTATAGCTTCAAGGGTGGCTTGAAAATCTAACAACATTTATAGTGAAAAGTTGATTGAATTGAAATCATCCAACCATTATCCTTTCTTGACTTAACAATCTTCCTTTCATGTTGAGAGGTGACATATCTATTAAATATATATAATGAAGTGATTATACTTTCAAAAATCACATAAAAACTTGAAAAAATATGATTCATTATGTGAACAAAAACTCATTCAGAGATGTTAAGGTAACTTGGTCCTGCTTGTAACTTTCTCACTTTGGTTAATTTCAAGGTTTGAGTTGACTACAAGATGAATGCTATGAGACCTAAATAGACTTTATAACCTCCATTAAAGTCTTTAGAATGTAAAAAACCTATTCTTTGGGTTTTGATTAACCTTGTAGTCCTTTGTACACACCTACAGATGACTATAAGTGAATGTGTTCATCATAGATTGACTGGTCTTTACTTAGTGTCTTAGAGATTTATTTACATTAACCTATAAGATTATTAATGGGAAATATGGAACATTCATTGACTTAGGAAGTGGAAACAAAATATTAACATTGACCTGGAATCATACTTAGGAGAACACAATATTATATTTGATAAAAACCTATCTTGTAAACCATTAATGCTCCTTGCTAGAATGGTGAGATGTTCCTGACTATAGATATATGTTCACACATGAAAAATAAGTTAGAAAAAAAGTGAAAAGGAAGTAAATTATCTAAAAATACATGTTCACTACTTGGTTGACATAAACTAGTATAGACGATTGAAAAACTTGGAAGCCATTGGGTATGTGTAGGTAGACTTGAGTCATCAACATTCTTAAGGATGATTCATGGAGCATAGTACACCAAAATAGAAACTATCAACATGAAAATGAAGTTAATAGAGTCTAATAATTGCTACCAAATTCATTCATTCCAAATCCTTCCCTCTTGTCCATACTAATAAAAAACTAACTAACCTATTCGACCTTACAAAAAGAAGCGAGGAGAGAGATAAACTAGTTTTTACCAAATTTGAACCTGTCATAATTTCTCAATCATGGAGATGGATAGAGGGAATTTTAAGGGACACTCTTTATCCTTCCCACATAGTAAGTGTGCATTTCAAGATATGCAAATACCTTTAACTACCTAAAACTATTGTTATCTTCTTGAATCCATGTTGAACCTACAATTACCAATTTCCAAACTACCATCTAACACTCAACTGACACCTTGTACATTGGATATTCACTTGACACACTTGTCCTTAGAAATAAACCATAAAAATCATTATAAATGACAAAAATATGACATAAAGGGATGGTAGGATAATGACATAAATGACCAAGGTGTTAAACATATTAAATAAACTTTATGACCATGCTATGACTTAGCAAGACCTTATATAAAGTTTTATTATATGGGGGGGTTGAACTATTTAACTAGGGGTTCAAATTAGTCAAAAAAATCCAAAAATTCTGATCTTTGTTTTACATAATGAATTCAATTTTGTCTATGACATCAAAAATCTTCAGTTGTATTCTATAACTGATTCACTAAACTTTTACCAAATCTCCTTTTAAATCTTGGATAGTTTGACTTGTAAATTTATTTACCTTAAATTATGTTACTAATAGATATATAACTTACGTAAAGTTGAGGGTATTTACATTTATTTTATAAATTAACTATAAGGATCATCTTGATAAATCCCCTATGAGTTTGCACCTCTTAACATCATCATAGTTACCCCTTCTAAATTCTATTTCATATCACAAGTTACAAAATATTACTCAGGATCTATAAACCCATCAAATTACATTAATGAAACAAACATACCTACATTGAGTGCCATAGGTAGCACACTTGTAATTAGTACCCTAGGTTTTTGAATACAAGTAAATGTAACTGAAGGTATTTGTACACTAGTGACTACAACTTTATGTGACTGTGCACCATTTATTATGACTCTAGCCTTCTATGTATTAGTCTTTTTGGGTGTCTTAACAAGGAATTCCACTTATTTTTTTAATCCTATCTAATGTCTATTTTGTCTTTGCACTTAGCTTTCCAATCTTATCCATAAAAGAATAAAACCAAAATATATTCATTTCCTCTCCTGAAATTCTTCTTTCTAATAATAAATTGGACTAGGGGGATACGTACTCTTGAAATGAGTGACTTCTATTTTGAATTTATTCTAACTTTGAACTTGAACCCGTGATAGTTTTGCATTTGAATCTTGGTTCTTCCTAGGAACTTTCCTTGCCAATATTAGATAAAAACCCTTTCATTTATTATGATCTACCTCTACCATCTAATTGTTTTGATGCTAACTTACCTTATTTTTCTTTTTGCACTATCTCCATATTTGCATCATTTTTACCTACTTCTTTGTCTTCATCAAGCCCTTATGCACATTTTCTAATTCTTACATCTTCTCTCAACATATTTCCATCTTTAGCATCTTCTTTCCTTATTTTCTAGCTCTAACACTTTCTTCCCTACCTCTACTCCTATCTGCAGTTGATTATGGATATTTTGATTTATTCCACCATATCTACTATCGTAGTTCCCTTTTTATTCTTAGAATTTTCTTCTCACTCTAAGTCTTCTTGTCTTCCATTTTATAGGCTTAGATTCAAATTTCTTTTTCTCAACTTCACATCATTTACTTTATCCCACATGCACCCCCAAGGTGGCTAAAGTGACTACTCCATGTTGGTTAGAGCATTCACTAGAGCCTTTTCCACATCCAACATCTTAATTAAAGTAGGTAGTCACTACAAAAAATTCTTCTAGTTCCTTGGACAAAACTATCATGTGCAACTTTAAAGGCTACATGTATACTTACATTGTGAATTTAGTAATATAACCATGAATTTTAGTCCTCATCTAATAGTCTATTTCTCTGGTCTAGCTTGTATCCAAGTTACATGATCTATTTAACTTCTCTTCTATCCAAATTATAATATCTATCCTCTTTGGGATAAATTAATAATATTCCACCCTAGATAACCATGTAGCTAACAATATAGGAAACTCACACCAAAATATTATGTAAATTTCACCATAAGTTTGCTCTTAGATAATCTCCTTCATATTTGTTCTGACTCTCCGTGCTTCTTTTTTTTGTAAAATTCTAGATTATATCATCCAACCATCTCTCTATATCCTTTTGTCTTGGCAACCATCTCATCATATCTCATCCAAATGAGTTCCATGCTCATCACACCATTATTATTAAAGTTTTTTAGAAGACTCCAAAATATGATAATTATATGGATAACTTTCACATCATAGGGACAAAGATAAAAATGACATATAATTCATAATTCCATATTTTTAATTGAAAACTTAGATGTATTATGAAAGGTATAATCATAAACAAAAAATATAGAGCAAGATGACATATAAAAAATGAATAACATATGTTAAATCAAAATAGAGTAACCATTGCACATAATATAATGAAAAAATATAATTAGAAGAAAAATATCAGTACTATTCTATAATCTCTATCACACATCAAAACCATCTTTCATTACATCTGAGCACTATATATGGAGCATTCTAGAGCATTGTCTCTTTACATTCCAGTCTTTTGATATACTCAAAAGGAAAAACTCTCTGCATTCTTCTACCATTGCTTAAGCTTATAAGGTCAAACACATCCAAAAGACTATATAAAATATAAATTCATATACTTTGTACACATATATAGCCAATTATACTTCATAGTTTTGATGACCTTGATCCATACCGAATAAACTATATCATAATTTCCCATGGGTCTAGGATTGGTTTGGATTTCAATCTATAGAATATTTGTGTAAATAATATTTTTGTCAGAGTTTACAAAACTCTCACCCAAGATCTCTCCAAGAATCCATTACCACAACCATGGCCATTAACACATTGCTCTCACAAAATAGAAAAACTATATATTAACAGAAAGTTATATTACAATGAATCTCACATCCTTGATTTGAAATGCACTCTAAGAGTGTCTATAAATAGGAGAGAGAGTGGGTGAGTATGTTGGCATAATGACAATATAAAGTTGACATACTCTAAGTAAGCTAAACAAGTAATTAACCCACATTAATTACTCTAAAACCCTCCCTAATGCACAACTTAAGGAGCAGTGAAAAATAAAAGAGTGTAAGACTCCTTTGAAGATAGGTCCTGATAGCTATGCCATGTTGGGTACCTATATACAATGTTAAGAGAATCCAATGAAGAATCCAAGTGTCTTGATGAATGTTAATCCATCTTATCAAAATACATGGATGTCAATCATTGTAATTGCTAAGTAAAATAGGAAGTGGTGTTGAATACAAGGATCAAATGGAAGAAACACTAATCTCAAAAATAATGGGTAGAAGAAGAAACCCAAGGAAGAATTACTAAACATCCCCCCTCAATGTTGAACACTAAGTGAAAATACTCATGACATCTGCATGAGTGGTCCAAATCCACTACTCAAACACCTAAACTACCGTGGTAATTTTGGAACCATGAAAATGGCTACCCATTGGTAATTATGAATCTTGATAGATGTTGGGGATACCAAAAATTTCTCACAACATGGATATGATCATACTATTGAGGCTGGTGTCAAAAATATAAAAGAGTACACCAAAGAATGCCAACAAATGATGAGACATTATACAATCCTCATATGGGTTTCGACAAACACAATGCATGAATAAGATACCCATGTATAAAGGAGGAATCCAAACTCATTATTGTGATAAAAATATGAAAGCACACACGCATAAAAAAGGTGCAAAATACATAACTCTCAAAATGTGGAGAAAAGAGAGAAAACTTGTAGGAAAAACTTCCCCCCCCACAAAAAAAAAAGAGAGAAAAGAAGAATAGAGAGCTAAACACCCCCCAAAGATGATGCTAAAGAAGTCCACAATATAAGTACTCACAAGTCATAAAATAACTCAATTTTCATGAGTGGTTTGAATCCACTACTCGATCACAAAAATAATTGACACTGGGCCTCACCAAAATAGATTCAATCAAGAAGATTGTCAGTGGTGACAAAAATACAAAAAAAGTATTGTATGTGCAAAGAATGCTCAACACCAAAAAGCAAAATGTACATCATACCCCCCTACTATTGAATGGATAGAGTGGAAAAACAAAGGTGTACCCAAGTGGTCCAAATCCAAAACTCAAACACCAAGTAAGCTGACATTGTATACACTAGAATAGTTCCATGCCATGCTAAATGAGACTACCAAACTATCGAAGAAGATAAGATGCCACTAAAATTCACTAGAATAGATACAATCGGGTTTATGGAGACTATTAACTATCATAAAGTGGTGTAAAAAATGTAGAAGATGCTCCAAAAAAAGGGAGAAAAAAATGTGTCTCCATAGAGTAAGGTGAGGCACTAAGAAAGGGGCCTCAAGGAGACATCACAAAACTACCAATGTGTCATTGTACTAATTCAATTTGTGGGCTAATGGAATAGTGTGGAAAATGTTGGAAAGAGCCATAATGTATGTAAACACATAGAAGAATGACAAGAAGCCAAAAATAACATGCAAATCACATGCAAGGATGTCAATCTCAGCTAAAAATGTGTCCTAGATAGTGTGTGTGTACAAGGTACAATGCAAGGCCCATAGCATAGAAAATCCTAAAGTAGTGACAATGTATACTCAAGAATAGGACATCAGACTCAACTAAGAATACGTCCATGAGTGCAACAAATGATGACAATGTAAAGGAGAACAAAGGAAGTATGTGTTGCCTGCGAGGGGTTCTCACCTCCTATTAGACCGGACCTCACACTTTGATATCTAAAAAATGAAAGAGATAAGTTATGTGCAAAATAATGAATAATCCCTTAAAAAATACTCAAAAACATAGTAAAATGTGTCACCACACAATGTAAGCACATGGTAGCATAACCAATGCGACAAGACCCCTCAAAATGTGAGACTTTATAAAATAATACATTTTATAATGTAAATAGGCCCATTGCATGGACAATTGAAAAACATGAGCTTTTGAAAAAGATGATGCTCAATTTTGAGCTACCGATCAAAAGTTATTAAACAAAAAAAAATTCATAAAAAAAAACACTGGTAGTTGTGTCCAATCTCCATTTGGTGTTTTTTTATGGGTTATATTATACTTGCATTGATTTATAAAGTGCCATGGGGGGTTTGCTCATTCAGCCTTATCCACCTACATGCATTTGTGTGCTTTATTTTGGGCACCTTTTCACTTTGTCAGTTGTTTATCTTTTCCATCACCACCATGAGCCATCATCTTTGAGAGGCTTTTATGTATTTTAGATACATTTTCCACTCCATCCATTCATCAGTATAGAGGGGTGTGATATACATTATACTTCTTGGTGTTGAACATTCTTTACACATACAATACTTTTTTGTACTTTCATCACCATTGATAGTCTTCTTGATTGAAGCTATTCTGGTGAAGCCTAGTGTCAGTTGTTTTTGTGATCGAGTAGTGGATTCAGACCACTCATGTAGATTTATTCCTTTTGTTACTTGAGATTGCTTGGAGTGTAGATGTTTTCAACATCATCTATGGAGGGCTTTCTTTCTCTCTATTTTTTTATCTCTTTTGGGGGGAGTTTTTCCTATGGGTTTTCTCTCTTTTCTCCACCTTTTGAGAGTTATGTATTTTACACCTTTTGTGTGCATTATGATTTCATGTTTTTAGCACAATAATAAGTTTGGATTCCTCTATTGTACATGGGTATCCTATTAGACACTTTTTTTGTTGGAACCCATATGAGGATTGGATAATGTCTGATCATTTATTGGCCTTTTTTGGTGTACTCTTCTATATTTTCATTACCATTGATAGAATTCTTTATTGAAGCTATTCTGGTGAAGCCTAGTGTTAGTTGTTTTATGATTGACTAGTAGCTTCAGACCACTCATGTAGATATTACGAGTATTTTCACCTAGTATTCAACATTGAGGAGGAATGTTTGGCAATGCTTCATCAGGTTTCTTTTTCTACCCAGTAGGTTGGAGATCATTGTTTCTTCTAGTTGATCCTTGTATTCAACACCAATTCCTATTTTACTTGGTAGTTACAATGATTAGCATGCATGTATTTTGATGAGATGAATTGACATCCATCGAGACACTTGGTTTCTTCACTAGATTCTCTTGACATTGTACATAGGTACCCAACATGGCATAGTTGTCGAAACCTATCTTCTGAGGAGTCATACACTCTTTTTCATTTTTCACTACTCCCTAAGTTCTGCTTACGAGAGGGTGTTAGAGTAATTAATTTGGTTTAATTACTTGTTAAGCTTACTTAGAAGTATGTCAACACTATGTTGTCATTATGTTGACATACCTACCCCCACTCACCCACTCTCTCTATCCTATTTATATACACTCTTAGAGTGCATGTCATGATATGAGAGATATGAAGAACTTATAGAAGAGGTGAGAACATTATAATCTATCTTTCTGATTAATAGATAGTTCATAGTTTTGTGAGAAATGTGTTGTTAGCACAATGGCTATGGCAATGGATTCTTGGAGAAATCTTGGATGATATTTTTTTAAACTCTAACAATTTTTTGGTTGGTACTCACTTGTACAAGTGATTATGTTTACATACTCATCTATTTTTAACTCCATTATACCTATCATTCTAGTTTTCCATTGAGGCTCTAATTGGGGATCCACATTGAGATTGCTTGGTATGAAAGTGAAAGCTTTGACATCATGGGTTTCAACTAGTAATGGATAGTTAATTATGTTATCATGTGTTTGGTTTTGGCTGTTATGCTTTTGATGGTTTGGAAATGGGTTTTTGCATATTTGAAAATTGGTGTATTGAGGCATCATATGACCTATTGATGAGGATTGGGGGTTTACATTCACATTTCCCAAGAACATGTCCATTAAGGTTTATCACTGGTCTTTAGGAAGTTTTTGGATAAATTTATTATACTCTCTATAGGATCAAGTCATGACTAACAAATCTATGGAAAAATAATTACACATTGGGATTGTAATCCCTAGTTGGGTTTGGTTTTTTGTTGACCAAATCTTTGTTGATTTTTATTTTGATAAAAATATTGGTTTTGGTTTTGGTTAATGTTTTTATAATTATTTTTAATTCGGTTCCAAAATTAATTATCATAGGGTGGAGGCAGGTTAAAATCTACCACATGAAGTACAAGTAGAGGTTTTTGGTTCCTCACAATTCTATTGGGTTATTGAAATTATTATTTTTCATGGGTTAATTTTGGTTGTTATTTATAATCTTTATCTTTTTGGCCTGGTCCATAACACCATCTATAGTGGAATTTTAGTTTGTGTTCAAAACCTTAGGGCCTTGATTGTTGGGGTTATTTTTATTTGCATTTTTATAACCCCCATTATTTTTGTTAGGTAAAATGATTCACATTTTGGATCCATAAGTTCTAAAACCACTATTTATGGCTATATAATCTATTATGAGAGTGCTTCCAAGTGTTACTTCATATAACCTAAAGATAAAATTTTCAACATCTTCCCTAGTCTCTTTATTGGGAGAGTGTAAGAATGGATTGCACAAATCTTACCGTTCCATATGAGGGGCATTGGTGAAGAAGTATAACACTTGACACCATATTATAATGAAATGGATGGTAGATTTATTTAATTCTTTATTGATATGCAATAAATACCTTATACCAATTTTGAGTAGTTTTTTCATGGCCAATGTATACACTAAAATCTGCTCACATTAATTATTCTAATTAATCTTACTAATTTACCCCCTTCATCCTAATCCTAGTCATTTACCAACCTTATTCTTCCCCACATCTTCATTAATTTTCCTAAATCCCCATTATATTATCATATCCCCACTTATCCATTATTTGGCAATTTTAAATTCCCATGACCCACCTACCCACTTACTAAGCCTATTCCTAGGATCTCATACACCACTAGTCCTTAATCACCCACCTAATCCTAATTAATCCCTAAGAATATTTTTTAATCCTCAAATTTTGGAATCCTTTCTAACTTACCCTTCCCCATCTAGAACCCTCTATTATAGAGGTTTCAAAGGAATTAAAAATTCCCCAACCATTGATCTCAATAGCTCAAGATTAAATATGAGCCTTTGATTTTCCCTCCCATGGCTTATATAAACAAGTCACTCTTCCATTGAAGGAAACTCATGAATTCATAAAATATTCATGTCTATATGATCAACTAGAATCCCCATGTCAACTAGAAACCATTAGAACCATACCAAATCCATGAATACATAATCATTAATCAAGCAATCATAATTTCAAAATTTTGAGCCCATGGAAATATATAATCAACAATCCATTTGAAAATCTTGGAGGGAGGCTAGTTGGAGAAAGGAATTGGTAAGAATGTCTTCATCTATTACAAATTACTTCCATAATCCTTCCTACTAGGTAGTTTGATATTTTGGGTTTAAATTTCATAGTTTAATCCATTTGCTCAAAATTCCTACTACATCCAACACTTTGAATAACTCAACCATGAGATGTCAGAAGGAATGAATGGAGGCCTCAAGGAGGTGGTAATATCAATCTTCTAAGATTCCCTCAAAATAATTTAGGAATACCTTGACATCTACCCCATCCCAAGGAAGAAGCTCTTTGATGGTTTCTACATATGCTTTCATGTGTGCATTTGGGTCTCTATCTCTTTTATAATTTGGAAGTTCAAGAAAAATATTTGGTAGGAGGACTCCTCATATGTTTTGATCAAATGGGTTCCTTAAATTATTTTACATAGGTCCTCATGGTACCCAAATATTATAGAGGTGTGTTGGGATAATCTTGAGGGAGAGGAGTAGGATAAGGAGTTAGTACAAAACCATTATAAAGAAAAGATGAGGATTGAGAATATGGATAATAATACATCAGGAAGTAGTTGTCTAGCTTAGTATACTTGGAGGATATATGTTAGTAGGGTAGTAAAAAGTTGTGATGAGGGGTTATTATTGGCACTTGAAATGGTGGAGCATATGTGGGTGACATATTAGTAAGCACATAAATAGGGGAGTAATGAGTGGTGGTCTATTAGTCATCACTTTATTTAGAGGAGAGTGTGAGAAATAACCTCACATAGGATCTTGAGTAAGAGGTTGGTAATAAGGAGAAATTTTTGATGCTAAAAGGTTAGGAACTCCATAGGTAAGGATGTCCCCAGGGTTATGGCTCAGTATATACCTAGTGAAAGATGGGTGAGATTGATATTGTGCTAGTGATAAGTTACTATTTGAATGGGCATAAAGGATAAATGACTTTGATTTTTTAGGTTTGATGTCATTCCAATATTTTGGATAGAGGCTTAATTACTTTCTATATCTCTAATGTGGCCCACAAAGGTGGAGATCATATCATTGGTGAAGCATCAATTTTGGTTTTAAGAGACTTTCTCATGGGAGACTTGGAATGGAAGGATTGATACCTCATAATGAATTAGTTCATGTTAAATGTATTAAGAGGAGTCATCATGGGTTAAAATAGAGTTAAAAGGGTATTTTGGTTAATGTTGGAGGTAGGTAAGGGTAATTATAGTATACTTAGCTCATCCTCTAAGAAGCAAATTCTTTCAACATATTAGTTAAACATTGTCATACTTTCAATATCTAGGCTTTGCAAACTGATATGAGGTCTAGTTTCAATTTGAGTATATATCCCACCTAAAATAGTGAAGTTCATGTTATTAGAGTCATAAAAGTTTCTATCAATTTCAAAAGGGTCCTTTATTTCTTGGATTACTATCTTAGACTTGATTTGTAATATATAATGAAAGTTTTAAAATTGATTTAACACATTTTAAGAGTTATTGTTCCAATTAAAGAAAAAGGCTTTACCTAGAGTTTGAATGATACTGATATAGGTTTCAAATTCAAATGTTATCTAAAACTCTTTCCATACATATTTTGGGGATTATATGCACCCATAGAATAAATGGAAGAGAAGATAAAGGTGGAGGAAAGAAAATAAAATAGAATTACAAAAAATGAGAAGCCTCTCATGTTGGGTTCACCAATTATTATACACATGGTAAATAACATGCTAACCTTTATGTACTTGACTTCTCAAGGTCTGGCTGAGATAGTTGATGAATGGATAAAGGGATAAATGGTCTAGGGTTTTGGTTGGTTGAATTGATTCGGCTGAAAGAATTAAATGAGAAGGGATAGAATGGATAGTTGGTTAGGTTGAGGTATAGGAGAGGGTTTTTAAGTGACATGAAGTAAGGTGTAATAATATTTTACATAGTCCTTATTAATATTATGTGACTAGCTTAGGTATCATCATTTTGTCTAGCTTCGTAATAGGAAAAGTCAATTTGGGAATGTGATGTGAACATTCAATTTGGCTTATTTATTATAATGTTTGTGCTTGTTATTCTTGAATTATGAAATATAATTTCATTGTCATTTTATATGAAATTCATCCTATCATTGGTATCATAACCTCAGATTGATTTTATCATTTTTTCTTAACTCCTTCTCCATACTCGTATGGCTTGCATAGGCTTGTTTAAATTATCTTTTGGTTGAATTTTGAGGGAATTCTACATTAGCAGTGAATCAACCAAAATATTCTACAAATTAGATTGTACCAGGGCTACATGGGATAATATGAGATCAATTTTTAGAGTTAAAATCTATCATATGGTGTATTGGCAAATTTCAGACTACCTTCTATCCTCTTGATTGTTTCAAACTATAAGTCAACTATTTATGTGGTGCTTTGATTCATTTCTTGGTAGTTTTTCATCCCTACCTAGGTGATTTTAAGAATAATCAATTATAGACCTATTTAGCACTAAAGTTAACAAATGTAGATTATCTATAAGCTTCTTTATGCTCTATTACATCTGCCAGTATTCACATTATGTGGAATCCTCAAAAGAAGTCTTCATGAGGTGTGTGGTGATTATTTGACATGATAGTTCATTATTTCTCTCCCAAGATGTGTGTGTGTGTGTGAGCTACTCAAATATGTGTGGGTTGTTTATCAAGATGTGGCAACATATGAACTTTACCTTGCTATTTTAAACTTTTTAAATTATAAGTTGGTCAAAGATTGGACATGTTATTTTTTTTGGAGACTTCATCTTTTATAATTTTATTCCAATATTAGAATGTTGTTGACATGAAATCCAAAAAAGGAATGTGATTTAATTAATTTTTATTCTTTTTCATTTAAAAAATAATATATTCATATTCTTTTAAGTGCACATTTTCAAATTTTGAAAAACACATAAAATTGGAGAAATTTTTTACGTAATTGCCTTGAGCAAGCTACTCTAAAGAAAATTTGGCAAAAAACTACCAAATTTTCCAATTCAAGGAAAAATAAGGAAAGGTACCCTTTCACCCATTCATCACTTTCATTATGAGCAAATCTAGAAATTAATAAAAACTAGGTATATTTATGTATGATGTTTTCATGTTAAGCTGGTGCTAATGATAGGGTGAATCCTTTTCATGTTCCACCTAGGTACCACATATCACTTTTCTATCACATACCTTAAATCCTATTTCACATATTTTCAAGTATATATAAATGGATGGCTTCTTCCATGTACTGATGGGTATATAGGAAGGGTAGGTATATATAGAGGTTTGGTATATCGATCTGGTTGTATATAAAAAGGGGACCATTTTGGAGTGATAAGGAACCAATTAGGGTTAAACTCAAAACTCCAAACTCCAAACTTAAATTGAAAACTCAAAACCATGCATTTAATCAAATCTATCATTGGCACAACATTAATCAGTAAAGACAATTGGTTAGAATGGTATCTACAAGTGGAGAACACACTCATCTTCAATTATCTATGGTTTGATATTTTCAATAAGGATAAATAGCCCATTGAGCCAATAGGGAATGTAAAGGATATTAATACATGGAAGCAAAAAAAACCATAATGCATTGGCCTTGATGAGGGCTTCGGTCAATAGAGATGTGTTTTATCATATTTAGGGGTTAAATACTCTATGGGAAGCATTTAAAAAACTGAGGGAGCTATATGATTCCCACTCAAAGTTGAAATTTATTTAATTGAGTAACCTTGAAATATGGTGATGTGATGAGATTGGTTTCAAAGATACATGTCATCAAGCATGATGTATATGCAATATATATATATATATATATATATATATATATATATATATATATATATAATCCTATATTCCTAACTATTCAACCTATGTGAAATCTCTACAAGTAATCAATTAGTTGAAGAATCACATTTGATCAATTGGTTGAAAAATGAAGAAAGAGAAAATGCCTTTGGAAGAAAAAATGAGTCCACAATAGGAGAAAGTATGTGATGTTTCAAAATAAATTCTTATAAAACATACAAGGCCACAACTTCTAAAAATAAAGGAAATAATAAGTACAAGAATAAGTATAAGGGAAAAGGTGGAAAAAATGAAAATCAAGGTGGTCAAAAATATAATGATAAACAAAATCTATAATAAGAATAATGTGATAGAAAAGGAAGCCATGAGACTCATGAATGTAGAAACCTATGGGAAAAAATTGAAGCATACAGTAAGAAGAAAAAGCAAAAATATAATAAAACAAAAGAATCAAACTCTACCCAATTCACTAGTGATTATGTGTTTTCTAGTATAGATGATGAAGTAAATAGTGTCTCAATCAATTCTTCATGGTTTGATTCTTGGGTTCCTTATATTGGTGCCACTTTATATATGAATTTTTGAAAATACTTCTTTGAGCATTTTAGTGAAGAAAGTTGTTTAGTATACCTCATAGATAGATCAAGTCTACAACCACAAGGAAGAGGTATAACATGACTCAAGTGTCCAGGGATTCTACATTTAAAACTCTAAATAATTATCTACCTTATTTAATTAAAATGAAACTTGTTGTCCCTAGTGCTCATAAGGCAACAAGGTCATTCCATTCTATTAGATACTGGTGATGTCATGATCAGGAAAAAAGTGATAGTTAGTCATTTTGAGTGGATATGAGGAAGGCAAACTACTCAAACTTAGGGGTGAACCATCAAATTCAAGGAATTATGCTCATCTTGTGGAAGATGGAATGTTACCAAAACTTTTATGGCATGTTAGATTTCAACACACTCACTATAAAAACATTCATGTACTTAAAATAATGGTGTTGTAGGCATGATTAGATTACCTACAAATTTATATGAAAAGTGTGAATCCTGATTCTTGGCTAAACATGCAAGAGAACCATTCCTAAAGTCACAGTGGAAATTTGACATAAAATTACAAATAGTTCACTTGGACTTGTGTTCTCTTCCAATTCTCTCAGCTTGTGGTTATAAGTACTTTGTGTTGTTCATTGATCACTACAACATAATGAATTAGATATATTTTTTGAAGAAAACATCAAAAGCCTTCAAGACTTTTCAATATTTTTGAACCATGATTGAAAATGAAGCTCAAAACTTCATCAAAACACTCAAGATAGATAATGGTGGTGAATACACTTCAAAGAATTTTGAATCTTATCTCGATCAAAATGGGATCAAACACCATGTCAAAGTTCCTCATACTCTACAATAGAATGGAGTTGTAGAAAGAATAAACATAACTATGATGAATATGGTTCATGTTATATTATACTTCAAAGGGGTCAATCTACACTTTTTGTTTGAAGATGCTAAAATAGAAGTATGCCTCTGTAACAGATCACCATTAATATCTCTTGAATCCAAGACTATGTATGGTATGTCATTTCCTTCAGTGAGACATCTTTGGACTTTTGGATCCACTTCTTATGAATTGATTCCAAAGGAGAAGAGAAATAATTTACACCTAAAAAATTGAAAATGCATCCACTTGGGGTATTCTAAATCCTCTAAGACATAGAGGTTATATAATGAGAAAGAGAAGAAGTTTTTTTTCATAAGATAAGTTATCTTTTATGAGACTACAAAGGATAAAGAACACATTGATCGATAGCTAAATCAACTTGAAAAGTATGCAAAGTTTGATGTCTATAGAGAGTGATTTGGATGTTCCAAAAAATTAGTGAGGGGCACACATTTGGGAATCCATTAATTCTCTATTGTCTCCTATACATGAGATTAAAACTCCTCCTGAAGGATAGAATGAAATTTCATCAGACAATGAATAGGGGCCACTATAATAGAGGTAAAAAAGTGATGAAAATTTAGAGTATGAACTTGAAGCACCTAAAAAATAGAAATAGATGCCTAAGTGGGACACTCAAACATTGAAATATGTGAAACCAGATGAAGTTGGGAAAATAGGCACTAAAATTGCACATACAACTAGATCAAAATTAGACAAGTCTATTGAATAAATTCAAAATAATATTGAAAATCTCACCTTGAATGATTATTTAGAAAAATAACTCAATGTTGCATTTTATTTAGAACCAACATCTTTGAAACATGTTGAGAAGATTGAATCTTGGAGAAAATTAATGAAATATGAATATAGTGCTTTGGTAAAAAATGGGACTTAGAAATTGGTTGATCCTCCATATGGCTGAAAACCTATTGGATGAAAGTGGGTCTTCCATACAAATACAAGGCTGATGGCTTACTTGACAAGCACAGATCAAGGCTTGTCAAAAATGGATATGCTCAAAAGGAAGGAATTGACTAGAAAGAAATATTTACACCTACAACAAAATGGACCACCATTCAAACCATATTGGCTTTAGTAGATCACAATAGATGGAAAGTTCACTAAATGGATGTCAAAACTACATTTATTAATGGTGTCCTCGATGAAACTATGTAAGTGACACAACTCAAAGGTTTTTCAATAAACAACCAAGATCACAAGGTGTGAAAACTTGAAAAATTGATGTATGGTTTGAAACAAGCCACTCGAGCATGGTATAACAAATTAGATGAGCACCTCATGAACATGAATGTAAAATGTTTCAAGTTTGAATATGCAACTCTTTTCATAAAAATAGTTAACAAAATAGTTGTATTTTTGGTGGTGTATGTTGATGATTCACTCATCATAGGGAAACAATGAATGGTACACTGTAAAGTTTAAATTGGGCTTGATGAAAATCTTTGAAATGATTGATTTGGGTTATCTTCATTATTATTTGAGTATTAAAGTGATTCAAAAACCAAACTATTTCTTCATCACTTAGTACAAGTAAATTATTGACATTCTAAGCTAGTTCAGAATAGAATATTGTAAGCCTCTTAGCATGCCCACGGAATAGAATATGAAATTGGCATTTGAAGATACAACAGATGTGGTTGATGCCACTAAATATAGACAACCCATTAAGAGTATGATTTATGTGACCATAACCAGACTAGATATATTATTTGTTGTTAAGTTTCTTTCAAGATTCATGTAACAACCCAAAGAAAATCATTGGGTAGAAGCAAAAAGAGTCCTTAGATACCTCAAAAGAACACATAATTTTGGGCTTAAATGTTTCATAAAAGAAACTTCAAACCGGTTATATATTTAGATTATAACTATGTTGGTAATCATGAAAATGGAAATTATATTATAGGTTTTATGATGAATTTAGGAATATAATTTTTAGTTATAAATTAAAGAATAAATTAGTATCAATAATTTCTTCAGCAAAAGTAGAATATATGGCCGCTTCAGAAGCAACTAGAGATATCTTGTGGCTCAAAAGGATTCTTTCATATTTTTAGGAGCAATAAGTTTCATCAACACCTCTCATGGTTGATAACACTTCTAAAATCTAGATGGTAAAAAATCCAATCTATCATGATCAAACTAAGCATATCAATACCAAATTTCATATGATTTAGCACTATGTGAAATATGGAATTATCAAGTTGTAACATTGCCCTATTCTCAAGTTTAGAGGAATGCTTAGTTTGACAAAGACCCTTGTAAATTAAGGGGCCATATAAAAATATTATACATAGTTGTTAATAATCCTAGGTGTCTAGCTTAGGTGTCATGTTCTTGTCTCATTCAATATTTTTTCCATTCCTGTAGGAATAGGAAAGGTCATTTTGGGAATGTGATGTGAACAACTACTTGGGCTTACTTATTGTAATGTTTTCTCTTGTTATTCTTGAATTGTAAAATATAATTTCATTATCATTCTATATGGAATCCATCTTGTCATAAGGGATGCTTGTGGAAATATTGAAATAGCTCACCTATTTCATATTGTTCATTTAAATTAGTGGATTGAGAAGTGATGGAGTTCTTAATCTATGCTAGGCTTAATAAATTGGGAAAATTTGGGTTTAAGAACCATTATGATTTGGTTGTCTCTATTGGGTTGGTCATGGTTATTAAATGTCATTTGTAAAGTGAATGAGATATGAAGAGGCTAGACTTGAGGATACATAATAAAAAGAGGTTTGGATTTAAAGGTTTTGACTTTGTGTGCTAGGATGTGGATGGGTCTTGCTATTAGGGATTTTATTGGTTAGTTTGGCTCATCAAGAGCATTAAGATAGATAATTATGATGATTTGGAGAGGATTCAAATGGAAAAAATTTATTATAAATTTTTAGTTAATATGACATTGAATGTTTATCACTAGAATGGGAACAAGAACTCTATGGAAAGTACCTACTTTGTGGAGATTGGCTTGTTCAAGAAACATCATCCAAGAGTGAGGTAACCTTTTTTGGAGGTCAAATATTGTTTTATTGTTATGATTTTATTGAAAAGATGTATAATTTTTGTTTTTAAAGGTTTAATATTATTATTTTAGCAAGGTTTATACTTGATTTTGTTTTGTCCAAGTTTTTTGTTAAGTTTTTTTAAAATTTTTCTACAAGGTTTTGTAAATTAAAATAAAATTATGCTACTTGATAAAATAAAAATGCTTGTAAATAAAGGAAGTAAATTTATTTCTCTTCATTTTTAAAAATAATTCAATGTTAATTAAAACTAAAAATTAAACTAGTAATGCAATTGTTGATTATTTGCTTTTTACTTATTTTTATGAATGTGGAATTTTGCCTACATGCACTTGTGTTTATAATTTCAATGAAAATAAATTTAAAATATAATATGCAATTTAAATATTAAGTATGAAAAGGATGAACTATATATTGTAGAAACTAAATTCAATTATATAGCACTTCAGTCTTATATACTTGGCAAGTATTTTTCATGATTGCACCCTTCAATTCCTAGACCTTCCCACTAATGAAAGGCTCACACCCACTATATCTTGTGCCAACCATATGTTATTATAATGATCAAGCCTTATATACTACTCAAAATTTTATAAACTTGATTATTATCATCCTCTATAATTTTTAGACATATACCCATTTTCCAACTTACCTAACGCTTGTATCCTAGATAGGCACCTATGTTGATGCTAGTGTCCTATGCCAAATTAGGTGTACAATGATCTAAATTCATAAAATTTACAAATTAAACATATCTTTATGGTTAACTTAAGTGATTTAATGTGATATATTTCTAAATGGGATTGGTATATATACAAGATCAATCCTCATTCGTTACTCACGATGAAAAGAACTAGCAACTCAGAAGATAACTTAACAAACACACTCAATCAAGCATTAAATTGACTAAATCTGCCCTATTCATCCATATTTTCATATCGATCATAGGAAAAATATTACCACAAGTCTTAAGTATAGAATAAACATCCCATGAGCCATAATTTATAAGTTACAAGCTAGGTCACTCTATGTACTTATTTATCACACACAAGCCAATAAGTAGGAAAGAATTACATAAGTATGAGGCCCTCTTCAAATTATTTGATATGTAGGTAGAACCCATTGATAGAGGGTTATTAGGGTAGTTAGATACTATGTGCCTACTAACCCATCTTTACACAGTCATTCCAAGGCTGAGGAAGCTAAGGTTTGATCATTTGATAAGGATAAATAGCCTATGAGCAAGATCTAAGTACACCAAAATAAAAGAGATATAAAAACCAGAAGGGTCTAGGCAGTCATAACTATATTCTACAAATATTTTGTATTGGATACCTATGTCTAAGTTATATAGGTGTATTGATGTAAACATATAGATCCAATGTAAGCATTTGAAGCCATAGAGTGCAAGTTTATAGAATCTAACAATTCATCCAAAATCCATATCTAATCTACTTACAACCTTTTTCATATCAGATTAACTGCACATAGTATCTAGTTAAGTACTCTTATTTTTCATTCATTGAAATGACAATCAATAGATGTACTTTTTATTTTTGTCATATCATAGGATATAAATTTATAATATTGTTTATTTGAGTTTGCAATTAATTCATCTACTATTGATCTGTTTGACACCCTTGTCTCATTAATTTTTATATTCTTATAGTTACATAGAGTGACCTAGCTTGTAACATGGAAAATATGGATCATGAAATTCTCCTTTAGTACTTAAAACCTATAAATGGGATGTCCTTATGATTGATGTTGAAATAAGAAAGAATAGGGAAGATTTTCTCACTTCAATTCTTGATTGAGTGCTTTTGGTAAGTTGTCTTGTGAGTTGTTAGGTCTGTGCTAGGTGAGGAATGAATGCGGATTGATCTTACATATATACCAATCCCATTTGTAAATATCTCTCATTAAATCACCTAGGATGACTATAAGGATATTTTATAATTGCAAATTTTATGACTTTAGGGCATTGGACACTTAGTTTGGTACATGACACTAGTGTCGACGTAGGTGTCTAGATGGGATGCAAGTGTATGAGAAACTAAAAAATAGGTACAAGTCCAAAACTTGAAGAGGATCATAATAAGTAGGTTTATAGCATTTTTTTATTAGCATAAAAGGCATGGTCATCAAAATAATAAATGGTTTGACTAAAATATAAGTAATAGGCATTTACATATCCTTATGATCGGGTTCACCATAATGTGTTAAGTTATTTAGAGTTTTACAAATATACACAATCAAAAAATTGTTTGAATGCAATATGATAATTTTTAGAGTTAGGCATAAATGCTAAATTATGGAAATTTTCCTATTTACATGTGCTATAAATATAATAAAATGCTAACAACTAAGGGATAAAGAGATTATATCTTATGCCATATTATATTATAGGTTGTGACAATGATATGAGATCACCTCATGATAGTAAACAATCTATGGGATCTATTGTCCATGTGTTTTGATCATTTTTACCCTTAGGTACTTGCATTTATCCTTGAAAATTGCATCGATGCATGTGTTTATCTCCAATATAGGTATCTAACCTAGAATATGTACAAGGGCATAATCAAATTTCCATTGAAGTTGCATTATCACCTATATGGTTGTTTTGTCCTTCAAAATGTGTCCAACTATGCATAATGTCTAGCCAATAAGTAAAACCCTAGTATTTTTACCTTTGACCTTATATAGCTTGGTAAAAATGGGTTATCACATGATTCGAGCTAACCTTAGCAACCCCAGTTGTTGATAACTACTACTTACATTGCCATATACTCCGAAGAGGAACTCTAACTTACATGTAGTTCTCCTTCTTAGGTATGTGTGTTGAATCGTGATTGTGAATCTATATGTTATTTATCTTGGTATAACCCTTGGTAAAAGTAATGTAAGTGTAGATTGATCTTTTAGATGTTTTAGATGTTTATTTCAATAATGTAATACATTTTGATAACTTGGAATGAAAATTATTTGCTAATTTTAAAGTTTCATGATTAAAATTCTAGGTAGTGTAATTAGACCATAACCTTTATATATATAGGGATCTCTTGATTTTGAATTAGGACCTAGTGGTGTAAGAAAATATGATAATATAATTAATACATGGATTTAAAAAAATGGTCACAAAATTAAAAAACATGTAAAGAGATCAAAAGATAAGTCTAGACACTTGTGTCGTAATTGGACACTTGCATCAACACAAGAGTCTAAGATAGATGTAAGTGTCTAGAGGATAAAAACATAGAGATAAAATAAAAAATAGGAAGGGAAAACTAGGATACATTAGATAAAAGGTGGATTTGACAACATATGGGCCCAAAGGGGTAGATAAATCAAGTGAAATAAGATGGAATCGAAGAGGTCCATATGAAACTAAAATTATTAGTTTAAAGGAAAATAAAATACATACCTTAGTGTTTAAAAACACACCTTATCTTTGTTTGAGTTTTCTTTGAACCTCTTGTTCAAATGTTTTCCTATAACCAAAATCATGTCGCAAAGTAATCAACATATATAATCTACAGATGAGCAATAATATAAAGTAAAATAAATAAATAACATTTATAGAATACACCTGTGTATGTGTTACATAGTGATGATCTAGAATGAGAACTAGAAAAGTATAAGGGGGATTGAATCCTCATCCATCTTCTAGCAAGGAAAATGAGTGAGTTCACAAGTGGTCAACTAGGTTGCACCCTAGTGGTGTTGTATCTAGAGTGGGGAGAGTTGGGAGGCAATTGTTGACTAAATTTGACTTTTCATCAATTTTTGGCAGCCCTAGGCAAAAAAATTGATTTTAAAAAATTTAAGGGGTCTAAAATGTTTTCATAGGAAGTAAAATTGTTACATGACATCATTTAAGGTCACATTAGCTTTAGTCTTAGTTACATTAGTCATTTTGTCCTTTAGGAGTCATTTTATGAGCTTTTGGGGGTCATTAATGAATTTAACATAGTTCTCAAGGTGACTAGGTGTCCCAACTTCATTAAAAACATCTAAAATTTTATTTTAGGTGTTATGGATGTCAATTACCTCTAAATTTTGTAGGTTGTTCAACTAAAATTGTATAAATCAACTAAAAAAAAGGAAAAATGGCACTTGTACAAATTTTTGGGAAGTGTGCCATGTGGTAAAGATATTGGGGGGTATTATCATAATTATAAAACTCAATTCCACACTTTTTTTGATTTGAAACAATTTTTTGGATGCCAAAACCATTCTACACTTTTCTTGCTCTTCTTGGCAAACTGGAGTGACCCTCAGGTTTTTGCTCAATATGGGAAGCATAGATAGTTTCAGACAATTATTTTGGGAGGTTTTTTTACAGTCCAATAAATTTATTTTAATATATATATTTTTAATTTTGGGAAATTATGATATATGAATAATTGCTAACAAGTTGACTATGTAGATTTGATAGATATTTGGTGAACCCTAATAATTTTGCTCCATTTCCACCAAATTTGTATGAACTAGTTATTAGTGTTGGATCTAGATTATTTTGAATTACTTATTATATGGTATAAATTATTTTTTTTATGATTCATGATGTTTGGATGAGCAAAATTGGTCTATCATGCAAGGAGGTGTCACCATGTGTAGTTTCAGTTGGAGTGTTTTGATTTTTTGAGTGTATCTATCCTTAGGTAAATTTTTCAATTGGGAAAGAGTGTACCATAATTAATATCATATCACTACTTCCTTCCATGCTTTTATCTCACCATGGCATTCCTTGGGTAGCTTACAAGCTTGTTTTTCTTCATTTGCTAACTCCATGTTTAGTTTCAGTTGAATTCCATGCACAAGCTTGTTCATTCTATGTATGGAAGTGGTAATGGATGTGTTTGATATTTTACAAGGATTTAATAGTTTAATGAGGTCCTTTTTCATGTTTTGGAGAGTGCAAAGTTTGAATACATGATCATATACCATACCAGACAACCACTTGACGCATTTGTCTGCTCTTTCTCACATATGTGTAGGTGTTTCCATATTATAAAAGGTATTTGAAGATGGTTAAAATTTTAAGAGGATGGATTCCAAATTATTTAAAATTTATTGTGGTATTTTTTTGGTTTTAAGCTAGTTCACCACCATGCTTACTAAGATTCAATGCTCTACCACATATTTTGCTCAAAACATGCACTATAGGCTCCTTGATGATGTCATCCAAAGGTGAATGACATGGAAATGAGGTAAAAAATTGAGGGATTAAGGATTAAAATGTGTTTTTAAGGCTATAATAAGTCTTTTGAGTCTATTCTTGTTCTCTATTTCACATATTCCTAAGCAAACTGCTTGCTTAATCATATGTCCACCTACTGAAGGGCTTAAATAAGGGGCTAAGTGGTTCAAAGGAGTGCCAAAGCATGTAATGAGACCCTATCTAGAGCCCTTGAATATTATTGAGACCATGAATTTTTTTTTTGAAATTATAGAATGACAAATAATTCATGAGAAGCCTTCCTAAGGTGATGACTGAATTTTTTGGGAATCAGTCCTTATTTTGAGCAAACAAAGGCCCAAGAGATTTTTCAAGATGGCATATAATGTGGTTGAGGTAAATTTTGGAGAAAATAAGTTGATAAAAAATTTAGCCCTATCATATGGCTAAACCTATACCAAATATGGAAGTCAAAAAGTAAAAGGAGATAAGTTTTTGAAGGCCTCCAATATGCCTAAGAAAGCACTGAGATACTTTATTGAAGTCCACAGGCCTAAAGAGCAAATGACCTTTTGTTACTTGGAAGGAGAAACCTTGGACATTGAGATGGGATAGGATGTTTTTCATAAAATTATATGAGGTTATATGGTTTTAAATCATAATAAATGATATGAAGGCTCCCTTGTGATCCCATAAATGTATTGAAATGTACCCTGTATGAAAGATGCATACTCACAATAGGGTCATGTTAGCCACTCCAACTTTGATGCCTATTTTATGCTATAGGATCCTTAAAGGGAGGAACATATGATAAAAAATGTTGCATTGTAACCTAAAATTATTTAAAGGGAAAATAAAAATATTATGACCAGAGCCATTGATAAATCCAACATATACCTATAGGCAAGCTCAAAAGAGTAAAATGTCTCAGTCAACTGAGATAAAATAAATAGTGATCCATTTGATGTTTTAATAATGTTCACTATGAAATTAATATGATTATAGGTGTAATAAAAATTTGGTGATCTCAATGGGAGACTAGAGGACCCTCTAATGTCAAAACTAAGCCCAACCACTAAAAGTAACATGCACAATCAACAAATGTGTCTCAATCAGGGTTAAGAACAACCAGTCAGGGTTTTTCATTACATAAATAATGGCATAAGATAGTAAAATAAATAAAATTAATTAAAATACCTAACAAGTTACCTTGGAGGGTCTCAATAATACCTTTGTACACCATGGACAAAGTAAAAACAACCTACAGGTAGGGGATCTCAGTTAAGGTACAAACAGGGGCCTAATTTGGTTATGAAGTGCATTGATATAGTGAATGCAAGATTAAGAATGATAATTAAAATGAACCATTACATAAATTAACATTTTATATAGATTATGATACCCTCCCAAATAAGTATACAATCCTACATAGGGTCTCAGACCCCTTTTTTACCTACAACAGGGTCTAGACAAGCTAAGGCTACAATTAAGTATGAACCTATAGGAGTGAAAGGAAGGTATGAGTGAATTTAATAAGATTAATAATTATAAAATTAGTTTCATATAATTCATAATACCCTCCCAATATTCCCAAACATCTTTCTCATTTGGAAAATTGACTACAGTCCATACAAGCAAGCTAGGAAACCCTTGGTTCAAAGGGTAAGCATAAAGAATCCACTAAGGAAAAAGGTTTTGGATGGTTTAAAAAGATCCATGAGCAAAATTTTTAGGTGGGTATCATGTATAAATATAATAATATCATGTAATTGGTGAGGAGAGGTCATCCACAGGTGGATTTGGATAAAAATGCTAGAAAATAGGGTTTTTTAGCCCCTTTTTTAGACCAGTTGGGTTGGTTAGGTACCTAAATGAGGGAGTATAACATTTAAATATGGTAAATATCCTCATTATTACCTTATAAAACTACAAAAACTCTCATTTTTCCATGGGGATAGGGGATATATCTCTCTATTTTGTCTCAGAGATCAGCCACTCATGAAAATTAGAACCTTGGTCTACCAAGTAAAAGATGGAAAAATGAGTGAATGAACTAAGATGAGGAATTTTGATATTAAATAAACATTGTGTGATTTTTATGGAATGTTTAATAATTATTAGGAAAAATAAAATAGGCTCTAACCCCTCAGAGTGACCTAATTGTGCATGCATACAATTCAATTTGGTAGGGTTCCACTAGGCCAAGTTCGCAAAAGAGAGGAAAAGTGATGAAAGGAGTGTTGGAGAGGTTATTTTATGGATTTTTAAGTATTAATTAAGTTTTTTAATGTGTAATAATCCATCATAATCATGTTATAGCATCCAAAATGAGCCAAACTTGCAGAGGGTATGCTAAGCCCATTAAGCCTTTAAGAGACCTAGAACCTTTTTGAGGTCTACCTCCATGTCTAACTCTTGGAATGATATATGGTTGATTGAAACATTATTATAAGTTAAATAGACATTTTTTATCTTTGGAGTGAAAAGATACCTATAGGAGAGCAATTTATAGCCTCGACATAGTCCAAACATGCAAAATGAGAGGAAAACAAGCTAGATAGGTGTTTCCAGGTACTTATATATTTTTTAAGGATAGGCATGGGAACCAGAATGATTGATGGAAGTTATTAGGGTCCCTTGGAATAAATTTTGTGAAATTTTGAGGTAGTTTAAATGTTCAATTTTTATGAACAAAGCTTAAAACCTAAAATTACCTAAAACTCTACTAAAATAGTGGTTATGACCTGATGAGGAAAATGAGCTTGGAGAGCCACCATAATGGCATAGTTTGGAAATGAAACATATTTTATCATGGAGAGGAATCACTTAGTCTCTCACACATGAAAATGAGATGTATGGAATTTGTAAGGAAAACATGCAAAATAGTGTTTTTCTCACCATTTTCTATGTTTTGCAGGTTCTATGAGGTTTGAGGAAATGAAATGAAGTTTGGAGGGAATATAGGTAACTATTATAACTAACTATGTTCATTTTATTTTATGTAAAAAAATATAAGTGTCCTAACTAGAGATCTCCTTTTAGCCAGTCAAAATTGGCATGGTGAACACAAGGGTAAAAAGTGTGGAAACCTCAATTAGATGTCCTCTTAAGGTGAATTTGAGGGGTCTAAGGCCATGAATAATATTTAAAAGTGTATTTAACTCCATCCCATGGATTTTCATGGGAAATTTAAGGAATTTTTGAAGATAAATGTGAAGGGTAACAAAAAAGGTAGTTTTTTAAGAATATAAGCAATGATTGCTTCTTTCCAAGAGTTTACAAATGAGTAGGATTAGAGAAAATGGATGGAATTGCATTAATAAATTCCTTACCTCTCATCCCAATAATAATACATATTCCTTGTAAGTGGTGGGATGTTCAAACAATTGTAAATTATGAAGGCAGTTTTCTATGCCATGATTGAGAGTTCTATGCCACTTTTCACAATTTTCATGGTTTGTATGGATAGTTGGATTTCCTAACATTGCATGACTAATTTCATATCCCTTATCCATGAATTTTTAACTTGTTTTATCAAGTTTACACATGTCCAAGTGACCTTTGGACTTCCTTTGCTTTGCCTCTCTCTCAAAAGCTATAAATATGTATTCTCTTGGCTCTTTTGAGTGGCCTCCATTGGTTGATGGTGAAAAACTAGAAAATTTTTTACTATAAGGACTCTTGAAGAAATAAAAAAGTGTTTTTATTAATTACATGATTTTAAATTGAGTGTTAGTTCAATCTTGTTGGTCTTGTCTAGTAGAAGATCTATTTTTCTATCATGTTATCCTTGATTGTCTACCAAGTGTGCAGAAAGGGTGTTGTTGCAGGTCTTTGTTAGTATTATATTCTAAGTGTATAGGTGTCTTAGAAGTTTTTTATGATTGTATTACCTCATGGAATCATCCATTACTCTCTTAACTATCAAATACCTTCTTGAATCTAACATATGAAACATTGATGTGACAATGCATTTTGAGTTGTGAGTATTATGTGAGAAAGACTTTATTTGTCTTTAAGTAGTAAATATTTAGTCAAATATGAGGATATTAAACATTGGTGAATCACCTTTTTTGGTTTTATTATTTGTTTTTTTAACCCTTTTCATCCACAAGTAGATAGGTAAGGAAGTACTTGAAAGAGTACATCAAGGGAACTAGCCCTTCTAGAGATTCATCTCTCAACATTATCACCCACAGTAAGAGGGATGTTTCCATTGTGCCACTTGGATGAGGAGAGATAGGCATCTCCTTAGGGGTGTAAATCCAAGTTTCAATATAAATCATGTACCTTACTCGATCTAGGAAGAGTGTTGATTTGGTTGTCAATAATATTGTTTCCAAACTAGCACAACTCGAGTGTCTATCCTAGAAGGACTATTTTAGATAACATGGACTTATCAACAATCCAAATTTTAAAAAACTATAAAAAATAAATTGTACTATATCAATATTAAATTAGATTGTATCAAGATTAAATTGGATTTATTACAAATAAATCAAATATATCTAATGTATTTGTAATAAGTCCAAATTATTTAAAATGATAAAAAATAATTAATAGTTGAAAACTATCATAAATAAATTAGAATTTAACAAGAATTACTTTGACTTATTACAAATAAATCACATCTATTTGATATATTTGTAATAAGTCTAAATTATTTAAAACAATTAAAAATTAGTCAAACTTATTACAAATAAATATCATCTATCTAAATGTGCAAAATAGTCAAAATTTATGCGGTCATTCAAACTGGTTCATAGACCATGCATTTACAGATAATAAGACTTGGTGATTCATTTTTTAAGAAAAAGTAATTCATATATCAATCGAGTGTTTGGTTGATATGTGATTTAAATCACTTAGGATGATTAGGATGCCATATGTCAGTAGTTGATTGGATCATAAACCATCTATTTAATCTGAATCAAGTGATGCCCTCATGACCATTAAATTTTATCTCATATTTGTGTACACGCCACATGTTGATCATGGGTTTTATATATATTATATTACTAACATAATCTCCCACATAGTCAAGTTAGCGAGATTGTGACATGTGTTGCAATCTTAGGTGCTCACATTATTTAAGAATTTTGTTTAGACTGGTCATCCTTCCACATAGTCAAATCACTGAGATTTTTCCACAATATTGGGTGCTTGTTTGAAGTGTAATTTGAAAAACTAAAATGATGAATACCATTTGTTAATATGAAAATTCTGAAGAACAAATCTTGACATGCAAGTGGGACATTTTAAGGCATAAATCCTGAAGACCTTTTTGCAAACATAGGAATGCCAAAGTGTATTTTATAATGCATAAAAGCCAAAGTGTAAATTCTGATGTGCAACTTATGAAGACCATTTGCTAAACAATATTTTGAAGGATGCAAAATGTGAAGTTTAATTTGAATATTTGAAAAGCTAAAGTAGTTTTTGTGATTTATAAAATGTGATTTGGCTATTTGGAATACGTGAAAGCTGAAGTCTATTTTGAATCACAAAAATGCAAAGTGGACATTCCAATAGTCAAATGCCATTAAATCGATGCATAGTTACTGAAATACTAAATTGTCATAGTAGAAAATATAAAAATCAAATGTCGAAGTATATTTTACTACACCCAAAATATGAAGTGCCACTAAAAATAAATATGAATAAATAAAACATTATACATTCTTAAAAATGGACTAAATTTTGAAAAAAAACATTCATATTTCTCATTCCAAAATTAAGGAAACACCATTTAAAATTTCCCAATATTTTTATCACTATTTTTGATAGTGCCTAGTGGGATGATGCATTCAAATAGTCTATTACAATTCCTTTCAAAAAATTAGTGAGAATAAGTGTATGACCTCACCAAATTTTATTTAGTTTCCAAGCATAGATGATACTATTATTGAGTATCGATGGTAAAGATGTGTTAGTTGGGTTTGAATTCCATTTCTTGTCTAAGCAACTTAAATAAATTGTTGATTCTTCTACATCTTTTTCCTTTGCATGAATTGGGATAAACCAAGCTACATTGACCCTTCACTATATATCTCTATTTTTTTGTATTATCTCAATATTGATTTTATCTCTAGCAACCCATATTGTGTAGTCCACTCCTATAGAATCGTTAGGTCTGACAAATAACATATCTCAAATTTTCACATCTTGAGCTGGATCAAATGCAATTTTTGTTATTTTGTTTCTTGGACTAACATATGTATCTATAGATGCCACTCCAAAATCAAGGGTCCTATCATGAACCAGTTTTTTCAAATCTCTATGTAGGGGTATGTCGTGGTGAGTTCTAGGCCAAAAATCTCCTATAAATTTAAATTTAGAAGGGAACATGTCTTCTTTCATTATGTCATGGATGTTTTGGAAGTAATATTATAAATCCTTCCACTTACTATTTTTTGTCAAACCAAATTCATTGAATTGTTGTACATATTTAATCAAGTCATATTTAATTTATTTTGAACTTTTTTTTTACTTCTATCTGAGACTTTTGCAACAATGGAATCTTGAGACATTTCTCTATTTTTCAAGTCTTTGAAAAATATTATTGTTGGATTACCTTTTAGAACATTTGGCTGACCATTTTATTTTTTTTCCCATAATGTAATCGGGGGAGATCAATTTCTATCACTTATAGATTTTTTACACCATATAATGGGCTGACCTTATTGCATGCATAAAAGAAAGTATTGACCTTTTGTCAAGCCTACTATTTTATTTCTTCTCTTCATCTGGTAACTATTAACATGGTCTTTGAAATACACTACCTCTTCAATCAAATATGGCATGAAGTTTATTGTATTTTCACACGTCTTATAACTATCCATCATCTCTGCCATATTGCATACATCTTTCCTCTTTATACATTCAGATAGGTTTCCAAATGTGCCATTGATGTACTCATGGGTATGTCCTATAGGGATAAATCTGACCTTGACATTGAGGAAAACACCTTTGTAGATAAGGAGAGATAAATATTACAACACATACCTATACAAAAATCATGATTTTATGAATTTTTAAATGTAATAATAGCTCCATGTAAGGTTAAACATTTTTTAAATATAATTATGGATGGAAGTACCTTCCCTTATTGTCCCCACAACAGCTGTCTAATTGAAGGTATACCTTGGAAAGAAGTTTATTGAAGGCACCAATTGATCATGCTTCTCATCTATATTTCTTTCATTCAAGGTAGCAATTGTTAGACAAAAGTACATCATACAATGGATATTTTGAAGATCTATGTTTATATAGTAAAGATCCATAAGTATCTAGCATTGTTATTTTCATATCATTGAATCACTTTTTCAATAAGGTGATAGTAAAGTTAAACCCTCCAATAATGTAGGGTAATAAAAAAGCCCATATCCACCTACACCTTGACCATGTGTTATAATCCCTACCATTAACAAATCTAATATTCTATCGGTAATTGCTTTGATTTTTATCACTATCCTTGACACAAATGTTTTTTGACATTCCACTTTTTCATGAATGACAGTGAGACATTCTTTAGGGTATTACTCTAACATTTGTTTGTGTGTGTAATAAATTTGTCTTGCAAAAAGTATCTAATTTGAGTGCATCATTAATTCTTGATTGATACAATATTCCTAATCTCTAGAGAGGGCCCTAGAGTATTTAAGTCAAAAAGCATGTTTTTCACCTAGAAAAGTTATTATATGTGGTAATTATCACATCATTAAAATTAGTTCTCCACATTTTATTGAATTTTACCTAGGATATTGGCTCATATTCCATATTTTTTATTTGTTCATTGATGTGGTGCCTCATAAATGTTTGAGTGAAAGATGTTGGAAGATGTCAAAAAATTTCTCTTGAGCCATCTATATCTACCTGACATGTTAGCCAAGGAGAAACATCTGAAAAATCATCCACCAATTGGTCCAACAAATATTTCACTGTTATTGTCTTCTTTTGTGGCTTTTATTGAAATATCCATGCATGAAATGCATTTCATTCCCCATTTTTGTGACAATTTTGAATTTTAAAAAAGCTACTTCTCTTCAATCCATTTATTTTAATCCAAGCTTCCAAACAGATATATGTACCCTAAAAATCAATGGTAGTTTTGTTTTTATTTTTCTTAAACAAACTGACATAAAGGGCATCCAAGACATGTTACTTCCTATCTATTGTTGGAATCAAGAAACTTTATCCTTGCATATTTTAGCATCTCAAATGATAGTATTGATTGAAAACATTTTTTGGTACAATATTTATTTGTATACATTGTTGAAATCTCATTATCTATGCTTTCATCAAACTCCACTTGGTTGAGTGAAGTGTTTGGTTGATTATTTTTTATCCTGAGTATTTGTAGGCATGAGTTAATTTATTGGATACCTTTGTGCTAGGAATGTTAGACAAGAAGTGAATTCATTACCACTATGTCCTATAAATTTTTAATTTCTTTCTCCTTTGGTGGCATGTATGGTAAATTGATTGCTCTACGAGTCTCAGTTTCCACTATTTTGTTGGAAGGCTATCTAACGATGGATGTTTCATTTACCTCTATACTATAATTCTCACAATGTTGTATAACTTACGTTATGTAAATCCCTAATTCATTTTAAGACATTGGGACATGAATGCAACTAAAAATCTCCCCTAGTTGTGCAAATTCAACATAGCCAAAAGCAAATTTTTAATCATTCACTTTTCCCAAGAAATTTTTTTCTTAGGCTTTGAAATATGGTATGAACATTGATAGATCGAATAAATGAATCCAATCAATGGTTTTATTATTGTAATGGTTGTGTATGTAGAACTGAACTCAAAAATTTTGTCTTTTTTCTATGTCATTATCTATAGAAAACTTGTATGTGATGTATTGCATCATTATTGTGCTCCATAAAGTAAAAATATGAACTACATCCCCCAAGTTATCCATAAAAGTTACAAGAAATGGAAGAGGTAGAGTTGGATTAAAAGATTTAGTCACATTAAAACTTACACATTCAATAGGTATTTACTTATTATGGCATGTGAAAGTGAGATTTATGGGTTCCAAAGATTCAGCATCTGGACCTGCCACTTTGTGTATTCTTCCTTCACCAATAATCTTACCATTATTTATGAGAGAAACATAGTCTCCACATTGGAAAGCCATTGATATATGATTTTTCAGCATAGATATTTATAAAATACATGAGAAGAGTTGTTAATCATGTTATATATAAAATCAGTCCAATTTAAACCTATATATAGGAGATAAGGCTATCTTTATCCCATAACATAAGCATGGAGATATGATAAAACCTAAAAATGTTAAAAAGGTAATGTATAACATTTTTTTAACAACATAGTTTATGTCAATCCAAAATATAATATATTTTAATATCATATACTACATACTTCAATTCTTGTTTCATCCTACTTTGAAGGTATCTCCTCGGAGAAACATTTCAAACATGTATAAGAACGGAATAGCTGTGTAGAGAGAAATAGCTAATTAAGTCAATATTCAACCATGTATTTTATTAGCATACAAAATGATATTAAGCAATGGAGGTTTTGATCAAAATTATGGAAAATTATTAGCTTCTTATATTTTGAAATCCTATATGTGATTTAAACCTCTATTATCAACCCAAAAGTTTGAAGGTATCTCTTAGGAGATACCTTCCAAACATGAATATTTCAAGGTTTTAAGGTAGTAATAGGTGATACCATGAAGGACCTTATAATACCTTTAAGGGTGCCTACAAAATTAAGATTAATACTTCATTTTTCAATAGTCAAGGACATGTGTCATACACCCATGAACCCATGACATTTCAACACTTAAAAAACAATTTAAGTTCACCGAGTGAGCGATTCTCCATGATTATGCCAAGTGTCTCAAATACATTTACCCTAAGACTGACAGATTGAACATAATGTGTGAAATCTTTGGGCAAGAAGGCAAGTGAAATCATACTAAATTTCATCATCTTGATCATTTAGAGACTGAATCAAGAAAGACATTGTACAAAATCTCTCAAGAAAGTGACTTAGCATGATCCTGCAAAGTGGCATCATCTTGTGAGTCTGATGTGATCAAAGTGTGACCATCCCATTAGTTTGACATGATCAGAGTTTCACCATACCATGAGTCTGATGCAATCAAAGTGTCACCATCTCATGAGTCAGGTGAAATTCAAATATAAAAAATAAAAGTGAGCTGCCAAAGCGATTGACACCATTAAGTCACATGGATTAGATATACTTACATGTCAATCTAGTGAATCCAAATGCAATATATGCAATTTTTAGAGCTAATTACACTCATATTTCCATCGAACTAACAAATCTTAATCCTGAGTTTGAACTCTCATGAACCAAAAATTTCACATCTGCATAATCATGGATTCTTCATATCAAAGTTCACCTCTTCCATCTATGTATTGAATTACAAGAACATCAAAATATAATAACATAGTGTTTGATAAAGATACCCTAAAACACAATTTTAAGCACTTCTCTTTTATTTGGGAAGAAGTTGACAAGGCCAAACCTTGCAGTCTAGATGACCAAATCTCTACATTCTCATGGAGGTACTAGGATGACCTATTAGCAATCAAGATAGTGGGTCTACATAATGTCATAGCTAAACTAGAGGTGATGCCCTTCATTGAATTATTATTTGATTTATTTAAAAATGATAATTTTTTTAGCAAAATCTTACACTTTCACCAAAATAACACACTAGTGGCCCACCTTAATGGTGGAGCATTCAAAGGGCACTACAAGCTACTTGCCCTTGAGATGGCATAAAACCAAACTCTAGTGAATACTTGGATATATTCCAATAATGTATCCACCAAGATAAAATAATGGTCCCATAACCCTGGTACTTTTGCAATCAAAGGCCTTATTTTTGCTATCTTGATAGCCACTTTTTGACCTAGAGTCAGAGTTGTCATGGCCCTATTAAATAGAATCTATGGTTTCCCTAGAATGAATTATGTGAATGAGGTTTGGATTCCATTACTCTACCTTATTTTCACCTCTAAAATGATAATTTTGATAGGGTAAATCATTAATTTTAACATCATCAACACAATAACCAATCTGAACAGCTTCCCAAATATTAAATTCTATATAATGTCCTACATGGTGGATGCTATAACTAGAACCATCCATGCATATTTTGATGAGCCTTGGGAGCCTTTTTAAGAGTACCCTATGATAAAAATTATGTGAAAGTTTCAACATCCTCCACATTTACATGTTCAAGAGGAACATGACCAAGATTATTGAGACTTTCTACATGATGGTATACTAGGCCATCTATGGCAAAAATATGCCCAAGATCTTAGATTAAATTATGAAGATCATAAGAAAGATGGGGGATTATTCACTCTATCTAGACTAAACCATAATTAGGATAGAGGGAACCAGAGCCTACCTTATGTATCTACCAAGGTTGGTCCTAGACAAAGTTGCAAAACAAGAAATTGTTGCCCAATTAGTTGACTCAGTGGATGTTCAACTAAGAAATAAGAGGCAAGGAGCTATGAATATGACTCTCCTTAGCATTGACAAGATTCAATACACCAAATTAGAACACTTTTAGCTAGTGGGAAAAACCTGAACCCATTATGATTTCAAGTGGGTACCCTATAGAAAATGGGACCCCAAGGAGAACATGAGGAAACACCTAGAGAGATTTAGAGGAAGAGTAAATATAAACTAAGGGCCCATCCACACTTGGCATGATGAGTTTTTTATGAATGAACTAAATGATGTAGAGGTCCATGTCAAGATGAATGAGTTCACCATGTCAATGGTGGTGGCCATGCACATATAATATAATACTGAAACCACTAAAAAGAAGGCCAAATATTAAAAATGATCACTAGGTTTTAGATCCTCCCATGGGGGCCCTTTCAAAAATGGGAACACAATAGAAAACACCCCCTCAGACATCTCCTCATGCCTCACCACCCTCCATTGCCATTGTAGCAACTATAGTGGCAATGATGCTTTTTATACCCTCTATAACACAAATCACCATAAATGCCATGGGTATTGGTTGTTTTTTTCCTATATCATTTTTTCCTCCACTCACCATGGTTCAAGAATTTCATCTTCCTTCATTTCTCTCCTCAATCAATTATCCTCTTCCACCTTCACCTCTAATTCATGCATCAACCACCATTGTGGGGATGGATGGAGCCTTCTCTATGCTTCCCTTTCCTCCACTCACCATAGTGCAAGAAGTTCCTCTTCCTTCCTTCCTCACCTCAGCTATTGATTTCCATCTATTCTCCTCTCATATCAACCCAATATCAAACTTGTTTCATTAGTTTCTACTCCACTTCCTTCCACACAAACTTCCACCCCCACCATGGAGCCTATTGTATATAAAAGGAATCCTAGGAAGGAAGCCTATTGTATCTAACCTCACCATGGTGTGCACCTATCCAAGAGCCACCTAATGAGGTATCAAAAGGATGATTGAAAGGAGGTAAGGGTTATATAATAATAGAACCCATAGAGGTATTAGATAGTGATAATAAATTGAATAAATTTCCCTTAGATGAAGGAGAATGGGAAGGTGAATCTGAGACATCACTCTCAATATCTCTCAGTGGGACTACTGGGACTGATCCTGAGGATGAATGGATTGAATAAGAAGAGGCCCATTCAAGGGGTATACATATTTTTGGGACTCATTTAGTTTCCACTAAGATACTTACAGAAGAGGGAGACACCAAGGATGAAGTAGATTTGAGACCCCTAGCTTCCACAAGTGGATAATTAGTGAGAGTGTCTCCAGGTCCTTTATTCCAATATATAATAATGATAACTACCACAATAGTTCCCTTGTTTTCTTATGTGTAACATGTAAGCACCTTAACCCACTATTATTTGTCCTCAACTTATATAATTTATACCATAGTGGTAACTAGTATTGTCACTCTGTCTCATTATTTAAATTCTTTGAATGAGATTTAGGTTAGTCCAATATATAATTTGCCTAATACCACTACCATTAGGCTCATATTTGCCTCAGCCACTGATTAATTAAAAAATTTCCTCATTACTACCTCCACGTACTTCTACTTTAGCATAACTAACCCTCCCCAAATGTAAAAATGCGTCCTATTTGAGAACTTAGTCTCACCCTCCATTTTTTCTTCACATGTTGCCCCATCTCAACCATCAACCCAAATGGGGATGAAACTAACCTAGAATATTCACACTCATAATGCTATGGTGACCACCCAAAAGGAGTTAAAAAAGGGTAATCTAGTTTTGGATACAACTCCTCCTAAAAAGGTCACTAGTTAGAGGCAGATAATCCCACAAATAGGACCCTCTTCCCATAAGCCCATGATCCATTTGGGAAAGCCTCAATCCTCCACTCTAGTGGAGCCTAAAAATTCCATTGAGAAGTTAATAACCTTAAACATCCCATTTTGGCTACAAAAGTTACAATAGGCAAAAGAGGGTAGGGGAAACCTGGTAGTCATTGAGCAACTGGTGGTCAAGTTCCATTTTGATAAGGAGAAAAAGACCATTAGGAGGGTCAAAAAGAATAATATCATTGTATAAGGGTAGGAGGTATAATTAGAACAAAGGGAAAATATCTTATCTTTTTCTAAAAGAAGAAAAGTACATCCCTCTGATCTAAGCTCTCTACCTTGGGAGGCCCCCTATACCTTTATGGATTCTACAGGGGGTGATCAAGGAAATGTTAAAACAATATGGTCAAGCCATCAAATAATTACAAGTAATAACCACCATAAAACCCTTGATGGACATCATTTACAATATATAATGTGTGAAAAATAAGCTATATAGTATCATCTAATTAATCATAGTTACAAAAGGGGAGGCATAGCCCCGATGGGGAGATGTATATCTAGAGGTAGAGAAGAAGAAGAAAATGGAGGCTAAACTACATTTTTTATCAGAGTAGCTAGGAACAAAGCTTATGCCCATTTGAACTTGATATCAACCCCTGATGCTACCTAGGTGTGTAATTATGTAGCTACTAAGAGAGATGCCTTGTTTGAATGGTACCAAGGCATGAAGTCTTTAGTCTTGTAGTTGAATAGTCAGGAGAGGCAAACTATGGCTATTTTGGGAGAAATAAGGATCAATAATGTAGTCACTCCACATAGATATTTGGTACATAGATATATTTTTGAATACATTCTCTATGTAGCTACCAATATTTTTAGAGTAGAGGTTGAGGGCACTATCTATATAACAGTTAATGAAGTGCAATAACTAGTGATTTTTTCTAGAATAAAGGTTCTTAGTGCAGAAACCCTTTATGTAGAGCTTGGGGTATCACTAAAGATACATATAAAGTTTATGGATAAGATTCCTTAACTTTTCAAAAGACCCCTATTAAACTTAGAGGTAGTTGATGACTTCTAGACTAGACGTACTCTCTACCTCTAAATTCAAGTGAGAAAGCAAGCCATGACATCCATGGTCACCCCACTGGCATTTACAGTTGCTCTAACTATGACTCATATTATAGTTTCAATGGTCCCCTTAATGACATGCCACACTATGACAACAAATTTAACTATAGTGGAAATTATTTCATTTGGAATTGTAATAGCTACAATAATCATCAATGCACAAATACCAATATTTATAACTACCAACTCATAGGCATCCCCTCTGATAACTATAAGCCTTGTTTGGGAGTATTTTCTATTGTAACTTTTTTGTCTCTAATTAGATGTTGAGTGTTACTTCAAATTTTCTTGAGAGATAAGACTGGTCGTATCCCAAGCCTATAAAAAGGTGTATCACCCTTTCTAATCATAAAGGAGAAATTTTGACATAAAATATAGATAAAATATTCTTCAGGTTTTTCTACAATTTTATCTTATATTGTGGTCTCTTCCATTTATTTTCATTAATCTAGTATCTTACTTATTTGATATATGCAATAGTAGTTTCAAAATTTGTGTTGTGAGTTAATAAATTTATGTTAATGAAGAATGTGTCATAACAGTTTTAGTTGATATATCTTAGTGATTGATTATGGAAAAAGATCTTGTCAAGATAATTTAGTATTTGGAAGATACCTTGAAGTGGATT